>JAQMCX010000032.1:243367-256279 GCA_029814765.1 Acanthurus leucopareius
CATCGACCGATGCACTCGGATCTCATACGTCACAGACCGATGACCGATTCAAATCGGTTTATCTTTACACCACTAATAGTCGGTGTATTGCAAACAGTAGGTGGCGCTCCGCACACCTCCACTTCTAGGGAGGCAGGTGTAGGAAGCTGTGGAGTTGCCTTAAAAAAAATCAGTCTCAGTGTAAGTTTGCAGCCTTTTGTTGCAGGAGACTGAAGCAGGCGCCTCGTCTCTCCAAACCCACCAAACTCCTTTGACAAAAACACTAATTTAACCTCGAAGAACAGCAGAGTTGCTGCTCTGCCGCCGCCTCCATCAGCGTGTTTGTTTGTGTCGTCGAAGGCTGATCATTCAAAACACTGAAGTTCTGTTGTGGAGGAACATTTGTCATCGCAGGTTTTGTGCTGAATAAAGCCATTGATCGAAGGATCGATCATCTGGATTGAATCTGAGAGGATTATCGTGATAATCTGCAGTTTTCTGGGTTTTGTTTTGTCCTGGACTGAACTGTGACCTCAAATCACCTCGTTTCCTTCCTGCTGATTTGACAAAAAAAACTGTCGTCTTTCAGTCGACTGATTCATGCTTCATTCATCATGTCGACTGCCTTTGATCATCTTCTTCCTCCGTCACTGGTCCTCCTTCCTCCCTCCACCTCCTCTTCTCTGCTCCCCTCTCCTTTCCCTTTCTCAGACTCTCATTTTTTTAATGTTTTAAAGCTCAAAAACAAAAACAGTCACTTTCCTGAATGTTGGTTCCTGCTAAATCCTGTTTTTAAAGAACAGATGAGGAAATTTTCATATCAAATGATGGAATTTCGGTTCAAAAAACAGTTTAATTTTAACGCTAAACATCAGAGAAATGTTGTGTTTGACAGTAAACACAGATACTCTGTCTTTTGGTTTTACAGACATTTTCTGTCATTTCTTTATTGTTGTGATATATTTTGCTTTTAAATTGTTTAGCGAAAAAGGTCCGATGCTTTTCTGTCGGTTTGGCCACAACTTTTATGTCTAAAAGGCAAATATTTTGCATAAAATATGTTTAAGCAGTTTATTAAACAGATGAGGGATATTTTTCCTAGTTTAGTTTATTTGTTTATTTGATATAAACAGGCGTATTGTGATGTTTCCTGTTTATTTTTTGGCACAAAAATGATAAAATCTCTGTTCCAGTTTCATATATTGTACAATTTGGAAAGCTAGCAAACATCGATGCTAAGCTAGTTATTGTTTATTGTTTATTGTTTATTGATTTTACAGTCAACTTGACTCTGACACGATGAAAAACTATTTATTGTCATTCGAAGCGTTCGGCCTCATTACAGACAGAGAAACAGAATCGCAGATCAATAACGTGTTTTTCTTAAAAAACAGCTTTACAGCTTGTCATCTTGCACCATCTACTGGCAGACAGAGGAAGTGCATCTCTATTTATTCAGTCTGAGCAGCAGCAGAGATCATGTGCGTCTCCGCTGGAAATAAAGAGTGAATGACCACAGAGGGAAGATATCAAAAGCAGCTGAGCTCTTCACACCCAGAACACGTAAACCTCCGTCCTAATTCACCTCCTCGGCTGCATTTTTATGGACGGCTTAATTGCCGCCTGGATTATGTTCGCTGGGAAAGTATTTTTCCAGTGCAGGAAGCATGACAGTCTCTGGCGTTGGTGGGATATACAAAACTCCGGACTTTGCCCTGCAGTTCGGAGTGTGTCGTCTGTTTTACTCCATTAGTTTTAAGCAACTGAAACACTTAAACTAATTTAATATTTGATTGAATAAATTCAGAGAGAGACGATGATTCGGGTTTTATTTATTTGAACCACAATAATGACTTCAGCATCATAACTATGAACTCTGAGTGATTCCTCAGTTTCCAGGAGTGAATGTTAAACACTGACAGTTTGCAGATGCAATAAATGTTTTCTCTCTATTTTCATAAACATTTGCACAAACATCTGTGCAGGTTGAAGACGCCCTGTGGAGCTTTTTCGTAAACACAAAGTTTCTGTTTACATCAACGGTTAATTATAAATCTTTAAAAAAAACATGTTGAGTGTTTTTCCTTCATCGCAAAGATGCTTCGTTAAATATTTTGCATCCTGCGTTGTTCACATCCACGTTTCCTCTCCTGCAGTCCCTCTGCATTTGTTGCTGTTTTAGCGCCACCTGTGGATCGGTGAGGTATCACGTTTCGTTTACCTGCGTGCAACCAAAACGAGGTTCATCCTCTCGTAGAAAGAAATGCATCGTGGTGCAACTAGACGTGAAAACTTCAGAGGGGAAACTAAAAGTAATCGACCTTAAACACCACAGAGACTGTAAACACACGTATATTTCATTTATTTATCACGTTTTTTAATGTATTTGTAGAACAGACACATCCTTTAGGTGGTAAAGCTGCTGTTGTATTTTCCTTCTCCCCTTTATCATCCTGGACTTCCCTCCTGCTCCGACTCTTTCTGTTGACGAGTCTAATTCTTCGCTGAAAACATCTGGACCGGCCAACTTTCCCCGTGATTTCCCTCAGCAGCATCTGTCAGCGGCCTGTTTTATCCTCCTCCTCCCCGACGGGATGGAGAGCATCAGCTCGGGTCGGTGAAAGGATGAGGCGTGTAATCATCGCGGCCCGGCGGAGCGACGGCTGCTCAACATCAAAAGTGACCGACTGCGACGGCGAATGTTAAATCTGGTCACTGTCTCATGTCTGTCAGCACACCAGAGGCTGAAACGAACGGAGGCGGCCACATTTTACAACAGAGGAGAGAGAAAGAGAGAGAGGAGGGAGGAAAGAGGGAGGAAAGAGGGAGGAGAGAGGGAGGATAGAGGGAGGAAAGAGGGAGGATAGAGGGAGGAGAGAGGGAGGAAAGAGGGAGGAAGGAGGGAAGAAGGAGGGAAGAAGGAGGGAGGAGAGAGGGAGGAAAGAGGGAGGAAGGAGAGAGGAAGGAGGGAAGAAGGAGGGAGGAAACAGGGAGGAAAGAGGGAGGAAAGGTTGTAAAGGTTAAAAAGCCTCTGAGGTGCATCTGTAATTTTGGGCTGTTTAAATTAAATCAACTTGGTCATGAGTTTCAATGTGTGTGTGTGTGTGTGTGTGTGTGTGTGTGTGTGTGTGTGTGTGTGTGTGTGTGTGTGTGTGTGTGTGTGTGTGTCAGGTAACCTCAGCAGGAACTGCACAGACAGCGGTTGGTCTGACGTTTACCCGGCCATCACCGTCGCCTGCTGGTCAGACGACATCGCCGAACCCGGCGAGGTGAGTTTTGTGTATGAGTGTGTGTGTGTGTGTGTGTGTGTGTGTGCTTAAACACTCAGCAGTGATGATAAGTGTGTGTACATTGCAGAAGCAGCATGAAAGTCTGCAGAGTGTGTTTGTGACCTGAAAAGTGACTGATTCTGCAGCTTTTGCTGAATCAGGACACGTTTTCTTTACCCGTGTGGTTCGATTTTTTAGGTCATTTTTTATAGTTTTTTTGTTGATGATGCAAAAATGAAGGAAAAATCAGTGTGTGAAGTCCCACACAGCGGAGGAGGCAGTGCTCCTGAGTGCAAATCAGACTCACATTCAGTTTGTGGTTTGGATCTTGTCTCTGTTTTGACCCACTTTGTTCGACAACAGGTGGAAAAAACCAACCACAGACACGGTTTCCAAACCTGATCTGATTTTAAAAAGCAAATGTAGGTTAGATTCAGTTTGTATGTTTGTCAAACTTGTGTGTGCACAAAGAAAATCCCCTTTTTTTTATTTTAACCAAACTGCAAAACCAAACTTTAACGCCGCAGGTTTCTCCAAGTGAAATTCAGTCCGTCCTCACAGGCAAAACTCAAAGATTTAGCCTGAAAAAGTGGCAGAAGTCGTCGTTTCTGTGCAAACTGAAGCAGGTTTTTCTCACTGTGAAGGAAACATGGTACGAAGAAAACAAACTGTTGTTCTCAGGCTGCAGGAGCCTCATTTTGACTTCAGGACTACAGGTTATTAATCCAACATCAGGACTCTGGAAACACATTAAGAAGCAGCTTTTAACGGTCAGAATAAAAAGGGAGTGAAGACATTTTCATACATTTTCCTTTCACCTGCACTTTGTGTGTCAGCGAGTCCTGAGCTCTGATCCAAAACCAGCAGAAAAAACTCATCATATTATTGTTTTTATCTTTTAAGAGCTGTATTTGAGTAAGTTAGTGTGTATGTTAAGTTGGATAAATGTGCTGCAGAAAATCTGTGAAGTTGCATAAATAATTCACATGCATGTGATTAGATCAGGGCTCTGCAGCTCTGCAGCTCTGCAGCTCTGCATGATGCCGATGCTGATAACTGAATTTCAAAACCTTCGACAGGAGGAACGATCGCGGTGTGTGAGAGCTCTGTCAGTTCAGACACAGACGACAGACTTTTGTGTGTAAGTTTAAAAAAGTGTGAACAAACGAAAAGCATCGTCCAATGAAAAATGAGTTTGAAAAATCCTTTGAGGAATCAAATAAACAAAACTGTCCTGCAGGAAACTCGAGCGTGCGGCAGAGGAAGAGGCGTCCTCAGAGAAACACCGACACACACCGATCAACAGGACTCGTGTTGGCTGTCAGATCTTTTTTTGTCTCTTTGACCATCAGATTGAAGTTCATCTCGCTCGCTAAACCGAAGTCAAACAGCTGATCTGATCTCGTATCAGTTCGGTGTGTCGGCGTCTCTGCGCTTGCGTTGATCTGTTCAAAGACGACGATCTGACAGAGAGAAACGACGAGGAAGGTCAGAGGTCGAGACAGCGGATCAGATGTGAGGAAAGGCGGGAGGGAGGTTTTTTTTTGCTCTTTCCTTCTGCAGAGCGCCGTGAAATCCGCCTTTTCCTCAGAAAAACTTATAAAGACGATGCAAAATAATGTGAGGAAGCAGCTGTTGGATGAACAGACGGGACAGAAAACAGACATTCTGCTTCTTCTGTTGGATTTTTTCTCAGTTAGAAACTTTAAGAAAGTGAGTTCAAACTCTATTAACTGTCCTTTTAGCTCCAAAAGATGCTCATAAACAAAGAAACAAGAGTGTTCAAGTTTGCATAATCACCGTTTAAATCGTATATTAAGGCATTTAATCTGTTGTATATAGTGTTTAGGATTCAGAGCTGCACTAAATATCACTTTTTTAGCATTTGAAGCCTTTTTGAACGAAGCTTCTTCTGCCCGTCGTCATGTTTTGTTGCATCATCGCGACGCAGCAGCTGACGTCTTGAAAAATGCTCCTTCGGTGAAACATCAGATCAGTGAAGCTGCACGTTTCATCGCAGACATTTTCTGCTTCACATCCAACAAAAAAATATATAAAATCTTTGATTCTTCGGCTGCAAAAAGACTTTAAACAGAAAGTGTCACTTTGAGCACGTTTGAGGATTCAGAGTGGAGCTCAGTGTTGTTGAATGACGTCCTGTCGCCTTGAAAACCCTGAAACAAAACACTGACCTGTAGTTTTCTGCAGTGTAGTTTCTGTCAGTGTGTGTACGTGTGTGTACGTGTGTGTACGTGTGTGTATATGTGTGTGTTGTAAGTGCACCGTCGCCTCGAGGCGTCTCATGTGAGGCCATCGAGCTTATTTTCCGACCTTCCCAGTTATTGCTCCCTGCTCTCGGCTGCATTCCAGGACCTTTTGGTTTATTCTGAGTTTTAAACGAGCGAGCAGCATCCAGGTTTAAGAGAATATCCGACCACTTTATTGGCGACACACTGCGTTAAAACTCATGCCACACACTCGCCTTGTTCACCTTTATTCTTCTGTAAAAGCTTTTTGTGATTAATAAGCGTCATTAAGACAATTTAAATCATTTTTTACACATAAAAAATCATGTATGTTCAAGTATAACCTCAACAGTTTCCACTCAAAACACCAAAAACCAACAAATTATTAGACTCTCAAACACTTTCAGACTTCCTGTTTGTGGCCTTAAGCTGCAAGCTCATTGGTTCCTGGTGAAAATCTTTAAAAAGTTTTATTTTTTAAAGAAAGTTCAGTAATTTCTTAAATCAGCTTCTGGTTTTTATTGATGAAACAGAGGAAAATGGCGCTTTGTCAGGGACTATTTTTAGCGGCGGATTAGTCCACATGTGGCGCTCTGGCGACGGTTTAGAGCAGCGTGTGAACGTGTGAGTGTGACTTCGGACAGATGTTTGCGTGACACTTGATCCAGGTGTTTTTAACCAGGTGATGGAACATTTAGCAGCCGTGTTTCTGGCTTTAAAGTCTTCGTCTTTTTTTCATCCCAACCAGGTGATTTTGTGCCTGAAACGACCCGAACCCCAAAACACAGACGTGAAAAGTTTCAACGTATCTGCGTTTTACAGAAATATGCAACGACGGCATTAATTCCTGAGGATTTGGTTGAAGGAAAGAAGTGATTTTGTTGGTATAATAGCAGTTTGTAACAAATCAGAGCTGCACGTTAATATGTGAAGGCAGAAACAAAATGAGACGACAAAACAAAACAAAGCAGAAACAACCAGTTTGATAGAAGGAGAGCCAGAAGAGTTTGGTCCAAAACAATAAATAACTAAATATTTCAGATACTTTCTCAAACTGTAATCAATGTAGTTGCTGCAAAACCTCATTAACGTGTTGATCCTTTGAGCAGTTTACGAGCTTTGCTGCGGTTACAGGACGTGTGTGTGATGCAGTTTCTGTTTTATCTCCCTCATGCTCAGAAGATAACGATCTCACGTCCCAGTTTGATCGAATTAAAACTGCAGCTGACCCACTTTCTTTGTGTTAAAGTGGTGAAACTGTGGTCATTTGCTGGAGCTCAGAAAATAAATGTTTGCATTTAAAACCAAAAACGAAAACTAGAACTAAACCCTCTTCCTCCTTTGTTCTTCCTCCTTCTTCTTGCTGTCATTTCTCACAGCTGTCAGCTCATTATTACTATTGACCAAACCGTGTTTGACAGTTTGTGTCAGTTCCCATGACAACAGATACACAGCGGATGTTGAAAATGGCCGTTATGTAAGAAAACTACATGATGTCAGTCGGCAGACACTTATTTCACAATCTGGCCAAATTTCTGCCACATTTTTTTTTTTTTTGTTTGACCTGCAGTTTGAGGTCATGACGCCGGATTAATCTGACAAACACACCGTCTGTTGGATACCTGACATGAAGTGGCGGCGGGCTGATTTCTCCTCGTTGCTGCAGCAGCATCTTGATGTCACATGACTTGTACTGTGTGTGTTTAAAAAAAAAAACTGCTCTGCCGGTCAAACTGCACAAAGTGTCGCCAACTTTCAGTCTTTTTGGCAGCACTGAAGTTCCAGTTTAAATGAACTTGCCAATTTAAAAAAAAAAAGCCGACATGAGTTGATCTAGATGTTAAAATGCAGGATAATCTGAGTTTTTCACTCATGTTTGCCAACCGGAGGCGTTTTTCGTTTGATGCAGGATGAAAAACATCTGTTTTCTAACAGTTTAGATTGTTTTTGTTCGATTGCAAAGCTTAAAATTTGGCAGCAAACTGATGCAAGGAGAGAAAAACTGGGTGAACAAATAAACTGCACACAACTGAGCTGTGTGACGAAACATGCAGAACACACACACACACACACACACAAACACACACACAACTGGCTCGTGATCCTGTCCAGAGCCCTCAGGTGTGGGATTCCCATTCTTCGTCTCTCGGCGAAGCTTCTATTTGTTTCCTGTTGGACAGACGGAGGTTTTCCATCTGGAAAACATTTAGACCAGACGTCACCGGCCCTCAACTGCACGACACACACCGCAGACACTCACACCTCACACACAACAGACGACGCAGCTGATTGTTTTTTTACCGCCAGACGGGACGGATCTTTAAATCACACACATTTTCAACAAAGTCTAAAGTCTAATTAAACAATCACTTATATTGATTCTCTTGACGAAAAGTACAGATTTGTTCCCTCAGTTTGTCATCCATCGCTGTTTAAACTGAAAAGATCACCTGACGTGAACGAAACATCATCCAGGAAGTGAGCTTGATTAATTTGCACCAGTTAAGTTAATTTTATTGTTATTCCCTGAACAATTTGTACATGAAGAAGAATGAAATGAGGCGTTCAGGGCCCAATGTGGGTAATAACACCGTGCTTTTGGTGAAGTGCACCTGGTGCATCCACATTACTGTGCAGCGCTTTGTCCTAATAAAACCAAGTGAAGACCCAATAAAACTCACTTATAAAAAGTCTGAATATTTGTCTTTTCAGAGCTGAGAATGTAAATTTTGTGCTCGGCGCTAAACACACCTGTGAGCTCGTGAAATCAGGAGACTCGCTGAGCACTTCATCCGTCATCTCTTCTCTACACAACACATCTGCTCACCTCACAAATCTCAAGTGTCCATGATGCCGTGGAAAATCCACTTGTTTCTGTCACACATTTGTCAGTGCAGTTTAGGAAAATAGTCATGAAAAGGAACTTCTCAGGTAGCCAGAATGATTCAACCTGACATCCAACGTGCAGGACTTATTTTAGACCTTCTCTTTGGTTCCACTGCAGGTTTTTTTCTGCAGGCAGCAGGATAAAAAAAGTAAAAAACAAAAAAAAAAATATACTAAATTATTTCATTTTGAGATTAAATTCAAAAGCAGCTGTCAACTAGATTTCACCAGTGTTGGAAGAAACATTTAGATCATTTACTTAAGTAGCAGCACCACAATGAGAGCACTTAAAAAAAAGTTAAAGTATTGTGATAAAAATACTGCATAAATACAAATATGTTTTATCAGTAAAATGTGCTTTGAGTATCAAAAGTAAAAGCAAACTGGCTCTGCAAAACAATAAAGAAAAACGCTTAAAAGTTCCTCAAATTTATACTTAAAAACTGTCATTTAATAAATGCACTTAATTATTTTCCACAACCTGCTGAAACTCACAGAAGAAGAAGCTTCAGAAACCTGATTAAAGCTCATTTTTAGTATAAAATATCCACCAAAACATGTTTCAAACAAACGGAAGTCAGGTTTCACATCTTTGTAGCTAAAGAAAAAGTCCACATTAATCTGTTGTTTCTCAAAACTTCGTTTGTTAATATTTTAGTCTTTAAATGTTTGCATATCAGACTTTACAGGTGACACATTGAATCCTGAATATTCTGATTTAAAAAAAACGAGTGCTCTAAATTTAAAGCACTCGACAGAGAGACGAAGACACTTCAGCAGATTTAGATGCCTGTCGTGTTCAGGAAGCTGTTCAGCCTGAAGCTCAGCGCGGCTTTAATTCTCGGGTGTCAGAGTCGGAGACAGAAAGGACGAGCGAGCCAGAACCTCTGGACGAAGATGTTTGGACATAGAAGGCAGTGAGGAGCCAGCAGGTCATCAGCTCCCAGCCAGAAGGCCTGAGAATCAACCTCAGGAATGAGACACTGATGCCAGGCTGCGACTGTCTGTGTATCCTCACATATTTGTCTTTCTGCGTGTGTGTGTGAGAGAGAGTGTGTGTGTGTGTGTCTCAGAGTGTGTGAGAGAGACTTTTTTTTAAGTGTAAGCACTGACGCTACAATGAAAAGATACGTAAGAGTCTCAATCCTTCTGTGTTATTTTTAAAAATCATGTGTGAATATTTAAAGGAGCCTTTGTGTGTTGGATTTAGTGACATCTAGTGGTGAGGTTTAGGATTGCGACTTGTGAAATACCTCTTGCCTCACCTTTGAAACATGTAGGAGATCCTGCTGTTTGGAAAGAGAGATAAAAAATGGGAAAGAAAGACAGAACGAGTGAGAAAAGTGAGAAAAAAAGAAAAATGAAGTGTAGAAAGTCGAGAAGAATATAAGGATAAAACCGTGAAATGAAATAAAACGAATAAAATGAGTTGGCAAATAAACCAAAGAAATAAGAAAAGGACAGAAAGAAAAAATGGAGAGATGGAAGAGAAGGATGAAGAATGAAAAAAGAAATATAAAAAAATGAGCGCAGAGAGAAGAAAAGAGTCCAAAAATGGAAATCTCCAAATAAAAATATGTGAACATGACGTAGCAGCATGCACAGTAAACACACACAGCTTTAGCTCCTCCCACTGCTGTGTGTGTGTGTGTGTGTGTGTGTGTGTGTGTGTGTGTGTGTGTGTGTGTGTGTGTGTGTGTGTGTGTGTGTGTGTGGACATGTTTACACCTTGAAAGGACAACACTGAACAGTTCGACGTTCTGTCTGTGGTTTCAGGGTTAAAGGTTGAGGAAAGTTCGGTTTCAGCTTTCGAGGCTTCGGTTTGACATTAACACGCGATGGTGGAGGTTTGGTGTCGTTGTGGGGACCTGGATTACATCACCGAGGGTCCCCATAAGGACAGAAATACAAACTACTGCACCTGAGATGCTTTGTGTGTGTTTTCTTGCATCAACATGTTCATGAAGTGTGAACAAGCTCACGTGGTGCATCTTATGAATTATGCCTGCATGTGTTTTCAAATGTGTGTGTGTGTGTGTGTGTTAAAGTGCTCGTGCACGTGCGTGCCTAAATATACATGGAGACTGTGTGTGTGTGTGTGTGTGTGAGAGAGCGTGTGTGAATGTCCAGTTAATCGCCAGATGGTGTGTCAAACCAGGGGAATGTTGTTTATAAAGGACAAGAGCGATGAACGGCAGGCGCGCGCTCACACACACACACACACACACACACACACACACACACACACACACACACACACACACTATGTGGACATTAAACACTACTCTGAAGTCCAGATCCATCTCTGTGTGTCGTCCTGAAGAGTTTCTGGAGAGTTTGTGCTGTTTTGAAAAAGACCAGACTCTCGTCCTGATCCTGCTCTTATTGTGAAAGAGCATCTCCACTCTGTAAAAAGACACTGAGGCTCCGAACGCCGAGCGAGCTGCTGATAACGTCTCAAACATCTGTCAGAGTCCGTCTCATTGTTGTTGGGCAAAGTGGAAAAATGGGCCTGAAAATGACTGAAGTGCCTTTTCACTTCACTCAGGTTTTATTTTGAAAGGGTGCAAAAAAAACACAACTCGTTCTTAAAAAAAAATCACAGTTCAATAATGTATCTAAATAAATAAAAACACTAATCTTTGGAAAAGCATTTTATATTTAGAATTTTTGCTTTAAAAAGCCTTCAGGAAGCTTCAGGTGCACTGAGAATACTTGTTTCTGATTGGCTGTCGGGCGTTGAGTAATCGACCACACAGACTCCAGACTACAGCTTTGTTTGCTGTGTTTACTTTGTTTTTGGAGTAAACAATAAGAATTCACACAGTCCTCTCTTTATCTGATGTGCAACAGAGAACAGCGCCTCCTAGTGGCAGAACACAACAACGTTTAAACATTTTATCACTGAACTAAAGTGAAAGTTTGAGTTACTTCATTTTATGCTACATTTTACTTAAACTCTATAACATTAATGTTGTTGCTTTATTTACTTTGCAGTTTCGATTGTAATGTATTTTTTCTTCAATCTGCGCATTTTTTAATTCTTCTGTTGTTCATCAGCATCAGTTTTTACAAGCTTTTAATCGACTACACTGATTAAAAAGTTAAAAAATGCATCGACTTGATCATCTTTCTCTCTGTGAACATTATAATCTACTCGTTGCATGTTTTGATGGTTGCAGTGGCCACAGTGTGGACATGTTGTACTTCTTCTGCTTCACATTAGATGTTCATCCTGTCAGACAGTTTTGTCCTCTTACTCCACGTTCGTTGTACAATAAGTGTATTTTCTGTGTGTGTGTGTGTGTGTGTAGCTGGTCTTCTACAGGGTGGTGAAGATCCTGGCCACGCTGGGCCACAGCCTGTCCCTCATCACTCTGCTCAGCAGCACCATCATCATCTGTTTTTTCAGGTAAACACACACACACACACACACACACACACAAACCTCCCTAACCTTTCTGAATGTCCTCACAACACTGGTATAAAGCTAAAACTGGTCTTCAGGTCTTGACTCTGGTTAAACATTTCTGATATTTGCGATGCCAAAATTTAGTTTATTTTGGAGAAGCATCGCCTCACGATCATGCATGTGTCTTCTCCATGTGGAGTTTATTCTTAAATGCAAAGTTTGCTGCAAAGAACTGCAGAAAGTAAAGTTTATTCCATCAAACGTCTGTAAAGATGGTCGTCAAACGTGTGTGCAGAGCTCCGACACTCACTGAGAAAAGTATCAAACTTGGTGTGCGAATGCCGTAACCTTTGAACTTCAGACTGACTTCTCTTTTGACTCGGGATGTTTGAAGGATTACTCTCACACAAATGTTTCCTAACACACACAGCACTGCGTGTGATAACAGCCCCATGTAGACGAGACTGATGGACGCGGCGCTTCGGTCTGGATCGACTCCAGCTGTTCACTCAGCTGCTATCAGCATGTTTAGATAGCACATCCTTCGCTAGATTCACACCCTGACGCCCTCTGTAAACACACTTCTTAACATTCTTCTGTGTGTGTGTGTGTGTGTGTGTGTGTTTACATGCAGGAGGCTCCACTGTACGAGGAATTACATCCATCTGAACTTGTTTGTGTCGTTCATGCTGCGAGCCGTGGCCGTGCTGACCAAAGACACGCTGCTCTTCTCAGAGGAAGAAATCCCGGACTGCAGCGTGCAACCTTCACTGGTGGGACATGCGTGTTCATTTTACTGCAGTTATACAGTCAACATGTGATTTCTGCCACTAGAGGTCTCTCTACGAAAACTTTAAAACAAAGGACATAGTTTGTTGACGTCATGTAGACACATCACATACTCTTTAAAGCGGACCTTTGTTGTCACTTGGTTTCCTACATGCAGTTAAATAAGGTACTTTAATCAGATTACCGTATTGGCCCGAATATAAGACGGTGTTTTTTGCATTGAAATAAGACTGAAAAAGTGGGGGTCGTCTTAGATTCGGGGTCTAGACATTATACCCATTCACAACGCTAGATGGCGAACCCCTGTCACGAAGAAGAAAAATAAAAATAG
>JAQMCX010000032.1:256379-296417 GCA_029814765.1 Acanthurus leucopareius
GAATGTGATCCAGAAAGAATTGCCAAGTCTTACCTTTAACATGTTTTTTAACATGTTTTTCTACCTTTACTGGTGTCTCACACACCATCACCCCCACTCCTAATTAAACTTAGTCTTTCAGAGTTTAAGTGCAATCAAACTCATAAACGCATCACGTGCTAGAACACTGACGGAAAACCTTCATTTGTCAGAATTGAATGAGTAATAATTGAAACAGAAGCCTTACCTATTGAGTTACAGAACAATTCACGTTTGTGTGTTGAGAAATTAAATCTCTCACTATTCTAAAAAGACTGTCCGTTGACGCCTCCCTGACAACAAACCAATAAAACCCGCGTAGCTCAGTCCACAGGGTGGGCATCCTATGTATGGAAGCTTCGTTCTCCACGTGAGTTCGACTCCCACTCTGATCATTTGCTGCATGTATATAAAATATAAAATTAAAAATAATATATATAAATAATTTTTAAAAAGATGAGGAGTCGTTGCTGGGTTTGTTGGGTGGGAAACATCTACCAGGTGAAAATCCGGATGTGCGCACAAATTATCCAGGAAAGAATTTGTCTATCCGGAGCTCTTCTAACCTCCGCTACCACTCAATGCCAAACATGTTGCAGCTAGCACAGACAACAAAATAGGTAAAAAATTATCGATAGATTAGTCTACAACAAAAATAATCGTTAGTTGCAGCCCTAAATTCGATGCAGTGTTTTAGAGTTTTTTAGGACTGAGACTTTATCGTGTTAATTACGATTAATTAATAAAAAATAACGCAACAAAAAAAAATAATGCATTTAATCGCAATTTATTTTTGCACTCCAAACAGCGCGGAACGTTTCTCGTTGCACGAGTTCCCGATGAAGCTCAGTCAGTAGGGCGGGCGTCCCATGTGCGGAAGCTTCGTTCTCCACGTCAGTTCGACTCTGGCTGCGATCATTTGCTGCATGTATATAAAATATAAAATTAAAAATAATATATAGAAATAATTTTTGAAAAAGGCGAGAAGTCGTTGCTGGGTTTGTTGGGTGGGAAACAACTACCGAGTGGAAATCTGGATGTGTGCACAAATTGTCCAAGAAATCCGGAGCTCTTCCAACCTCCGCTAACACCTCAATGCCAAACATGTTGCAGCTAGCACAGAAAACAAGATAGGTGCTTAAAAATAAAGATGATAATCCTGACTAATCAAAAAAATTATCGATAAATTAGTCAACAACAAAAATTTAGTTAGTTGCAGCCCTAAACTCAATGCAGTGTTTTAGAGTTTTTTTTCCTGCAAATATCAGTGTTTGAACTGTTCAGGACTGACGGTGTGTCATTGCAAGATGTGTATTTTACTCTTGAACTATTTATGTTCCAGTCATGTTTCAGTTTACAGTCAAATATTTTTTTTATTTGATATTTGTTTTTTAATTGATTTTGATTGATTGATTTTCATTTAATATATTGTTATTTAATATATATTGTTATTTAGAATAAGTTAATCAGTTCCAAATAAACGTTATTTGTATAATTGAATCACCGTTGTTGAGGAATTTTTAATCTGGGCCGAATACGGCACATGTTGTTATTACATGGCTTGATTAAGGCATACATTAGGCAGACATCTGGTGCCAGTGCTGAAAGTTCTGGGCCAGCACAGGGCCACCGGTGTGTCTGCAGCTGGCCCATGTGTCGGCCACCTCTGGAAAACCACATCTGGGCCACCAAAGGGCCGTCATTCTTTGCTGTATGTGGGCTGAGTGTAAGTGCATTGTGTGGGCCAGAACCGGGCCAGACCAAATTTGCTATGTAGGAAGTTGTGAATACACGATTATCACCTTTACAGTGAACATGCTGAACTTATGGCCGCTTATTTTTGTTACAGAGCAACACGATCCTTCATATGAAGGTGTGTTTGTGTCCATCTGATGAGCACAAGTCAAATGTTCACGCTCTTTCAGCTCCATGTTTGGTTTCAACAAACTCCTGAGAGGATTATCTTGTTCTTCAGCTGCATAATCATTTCACACATGAACCGTGTCTGTTTGCCATTTGGTGCTCAGCAGATGTTGATTTTTTTGCAGTTTTTTCTTGTAAAACAGCTGCCTGCTGCAGCTGGAAACAAAGATGTGAAGAGTGTGAACCGTAAACAAAGTTTTAACTTGATCAAATGTGTCATAATCCCGTCCGTGAAAACAAAAACTTTGAGTCAGTGTGAAATCTGATGGTCCTTCGTGTGTTTTTCTGCAGACTTTGTGTTGACTTCAGGCAGGAAAGAACGTAGAAACTGTAAATCTGAGCTCAGCTGTGTAACTTGATATATCAGCAAAACCGAAACACTCCTCTAAAACCAGATGTGTGGCAGATAAAACTAGCCACAAAAACACCATCCTCACCTGAAGTGCCACTAGTCTGTGTAAACAGTCACAGGCAGTTACATTTCACTCTTTACCAAGACGTTGTTGCCACCGTGTGGGGGAGGGGAGACCTGCATGCAAATTGTCAAAAAGTAGAGAAATAAAAATTAAGGAAATGAGACACCACAGCCACCCGCTCATTTCCACTTTGCACACTAATAATAACACATGCAGCAAACAAGGTGTGATTATTCACCGGGTAAAGCAGGAAACTGGGACTTTAAAGTGAATTTACACCGCAGAAGTGCAATATTAACTAAGGCATTACCTTCTTTATTTTTGTGTTGTCCCGTGTTTTAAAAGTTAAAATTTAAATATTTGTATTATTTTAATTTTAAATTCTGCTTCCGTGTAGATAAAACTTGAATAAAATCAGTTTAATAAAACTAAGTGACCCTAAAACAACCAGTTCAGCATAAAAATGAAGCTGTCTGGATTAAAGGGGAACAGAGGGTGACAGTTATTTCCTGTTTTATTTTGGTAGATTGCTTTCATTCTTCTGCCACAACTTCCTGTTTTCAATCACGCTTGCTCATTCGTTTCTTCTGGACAATCCCATGTGCTCACCTGTCTCCTCACACACCTGTTCCCAGTTTCATCGTCACCTCAGTTTGTATTAATGTGGTTTGTCAGTTTTATGCGTTTTGCTGCTTCCTGATGTTTCCTCATGTTTCTTTCCTCCTGCGTTTGTCTGTCTGCTGTTTGATCCAACCTGCCTTTTCCTCAGGTGAGCAGGTGTAAAGTCATGCAAATAACTGATGTGAAGAACTGTGAAGAAATAAATGTTTTCTACTCTAAAGTTATTTTTTACTGTTTATTTAATGAGAGGTTCATTGTTCATAATTAATCTAAAGCATTTAATGTGCTTTTATTTTGAAAAAAAAAAGAGTTCCATAAAGTTCATCATACAAAAAAGCACAGAATATAACAGACAATACACATTTAATCAATATAAAATTAGCATATATAGTTAGTGCTTAAAGAAATCCATCTGATCAGATTCACATCGGTTGATTCCAGCCATGATTTAGTTTGAGCTCTGCTGTTTTCACATATTGATCACCTGCAGAAAAAAACTGTGCATCAAAAAAGTTTTTTTCTCCTCAGCTGCTCCATCAGCACTTCTTATACACTGGAAACGTAAAGTACAGCGGCTGTACGCAAAGTCAAAATTAGGTTAAAAACCAGCATCTGACTTTGTGATATTTATTTTTCTGGATAAAAGTGTAAAAAGTTTAACTTTGTGACTTTTAAGTAGAAGTACTTCCTGCACTCTTTCTGCTAACCAGACAGCTGGGCTGGATTTGATAAAGTTGTCAGGCTTCCAGCTGTTACACAGCAACATGAGTGTTTGGCCACCTGACACCTGACCCATTTGGTTTCTACCATATCTGACTGTCGGCTTTTGTTTTGCTTCAGGCTGTTTGATCAGATAAGTCAAGATAAGGAAGGAAAAGCTTAGATAATTCACATAATGACCCCAATAGTAAGACACAAATATACACACGAGTTTGCACAGAAAGCAGATGTGGTCACTGAGGTCTAGACAGCGAGGAAAAACCCTCACAGACCGATTATTCATTGATTCTTTCAGGTTTCTATTTTTATCTCACTGATTCAGCGCAGGAATTCCCATTCATGCTGAGCGGCTACAAAGCTTTGCTCCTGCTCAAAAAACACACTTTAAACCTCAAATAACAACATTCAGTCACATTCAAAAGCCTTTTAAAATTGCTTATTAGTTTAATTTCTATAACTGAATCAGAAAAAACTTTTAAATTATTCCCAAATGCATGTTATTAAAGCTGTGCAAAATCATTTTAAAATGGATTCAATCATGATTTCTTAGTGTGAAAATAATTATGTTAAGCTTTTTTCTCTCCACATCATCTTCACCCTGAGCGTGTAAACACACATTTAGCCCAAAAATCCTGCAGGAAAACAGCGAAATCTTAAAATTTAGGATTTGAATTTAACCTGAAGTTCATTAACTCATGTGAATCTGATGGTGATCAGTTTTACTTCTTGGCTGTTTCATTTTTAAGTTTAAAGTCTTTGTCGTCAAAATCACCTGAGATTTCAACCTCCGAGGAAGAGTTGCTATGGCAACAGGGATGATTTCCATCACCAGCTTCCCACTTCACAGCGTGGTCTTTTTACAGATGTGAGTCATTTGTGCCTCCTGTTTGCTCCACCTGCAGTTTTTCAACATTTTAACTGAGAAAGTCTGAACAAATTTCAGTAATTATTCATTTGAAACATTAATTGTATTTATTTCAGATGCTCTTCTCCTCCAATGTGACAATATTTTAACTTTATTTTACAGATCTGTTGCTTTCTAATGAGAAAAAATGAGACCATATTGAATTTTTACATGTCCAGTTATTATCATTTCAATTTATTTTTGCATGCAATATGTGACATTTACGCTTAAAATGTTGTTTATTGTTCTATAAGCTGTCATTTTTTCTCTATTTTTTAATGTTTATTCATTATTTCTATCGTTTTTGTTTATTATTCAAACCTGCAGTTAATAATTCATATTTTTTTCAATGAATTAAATGCTTTCAATCTGCTTTATTCTTATTTATAACCACTTGTATCTTTATCATGTGACCCTGTACCAGCACAGAAATTCCCCCTTTACACACACACACACACACACACACACACACACACACACTGCCACATAATACATGCAGAAAATATGAGTCAGCCACATTTTAAGTGCGTTTATTTTTAGTTTTAGTTTTAGGTTCAAAAAGAACAACTCTGCCATTACTGTGGACAAATTTACAAAAAATCTGTTTTTAAAGCTTTTTTTTTAATTAAATAGAAAAATACTTTTTTTAAATCTTAAATAGATATTTTTGTAAAAGAAATAAATAGTAAAATCAACAGGAAATGTTCAGAGCAGCTTCTTTGCAGGGATGTTTGTTATAATGCAGCTTTAGCCTCCGGGACTCTGTTTAATAACCCCAAATCAGGAGGACAGTCGAGTTTACCCTGCAGGAGGAGGAGAGGGCGAGGATAACGGAGGACAAACAGAAAACGTACAATTAGTCCAACAACATCCATTAAAAACTGAGAAATGTACTATTTGTTTTAAATATTTACGCTGGAAAGGCCACAATCATTATACTTAATGGATAATTTAACCACATGTTCTCCTTCTCATGTGTTTTACATGAGTGTTATCTCGTTCTTAAAACAGCACAGAAGAAGAAGTATTGAGATCCTTTACTCGAGTAAAAGTAATAATACCACACTGTGAAAATAAATGTACATTTTTACCAGCAAAATCAACTTAAAATATCCCAAACAGAAGAAACATGGAGCTGATTTTTCATAAATGCTTTTGTGTATCTTAATCTATTAAACACATGATGTCCAATTTGCTAAATTGTGTGTTTTATAACACATGAAGTAGCTGTGAACGAAAGCTGTCAGATATATGTAGTTTCATATAATTATAAAATATCACAGCACTGAAATCCTCAGCTGACTTGAGAATAACACTAATATATTGATTACCAATATGGTTCGTCCGGTTTCTTTCCACTTGTTCAGATTAAAATAACATAGTTTCTAAGTTAAAGTCACAGAAACAAAAGCAGCTTGTTAGAAACGATTTTCCATCTTCAGACCAATAAAGAATGATAGAAATCTGACCCCCACCTTCTCCATCTTGTCTTTGAGCCACGTAGCAGCTGGATTGATGCACCACTGTCTGTTCCTCTTGGTTATAACTCTGGTGACAGAGACACAAAACAATAAGACATTTTCATCATCTGAAGGCGCGATCATTTCAAATTTAAAACGCCTGTTGTCAGAAATCATCATCACAGATTGCCTTTAGCAACCAGAGAGTCCTAAACAAAGCTCATGAGTGTTGTAACACTGTGTTTCCTCTGTTCAGGATGGAGTCAACGGCGGAGAAAGTGTGTTAAAGTGTGTTGAAGCGTGCCGTGCTCACAGGAAAGCGTGGTGGTTGCAGCCCTCTCGTGGTTTCTGTTCGTAACACGCTTTGACTCTCTCTATTCTCCTGGAGCTGACGTTGCGACAGCAGGGGAGACCTACGATTGGGACGTAAGAATCCACTGAAACACCAGAAACAGAGAGAGAAACACTGTAATTATATCAATAATTATCGAACCATCATTACAACGAGAGTGACCTGCCAAGACTCACTGAATGTGGTTAAAGCTCTGATGTCTGAATCAAATATTATTAAGGTTTCATCATAATTGACCTGTTATGACTGAAGCATTAGGAATATTCTTGACTTCTAATAACCGCCTTGATTTTAAACATAATCTCTTATCTACACAATCACTCTTGTAAAGCAAACATGTTTTAGTATTTAAATATTTGCTGTCATTCTCGTTTGTCATCTGCTTTTAGTCTGAAAACTGGCAAACGTGAGCAAAACATTCAGCAAAGCAAATGTTGAAACCTGATAAAGTGGAATTACTTTATATTGATTTGAGACCACAGAGGCTTCAGGAGTCTGACAGTTTTTGGTTTAAGTGCCTTGAAATACTGTTTTTCAATATTTTTTCAATTTTTCAATGATTCAAAACCCAAAGACTTTTCATTTATCTCATACAACAACAGAAAGCATTGATTTCTCACATTTTACAACCCAAAGCCAGGAGATATATGTGAGGTTCTGCTTGAATAAATAACAAATTTCATTGTTACGGAGAGTTTTCCTGCACAGTTTTGCAGACTTCAGTTTTACCTTGTGTTGCAGAGAAGAGCATCACCACGGCCAGCGTGAGCAGGCAAATCCAGCGGCTGGCGGAGAGACTCGTCCACATCCTCGATCGCTGCACGGCACCAAAACTGACTCTGGATCTCAGCTGTTAACGGCTCCGACTTTCCAAAGTCCACTGATGAATGAACCAGAGAGGTGTGATCTTATATACGGCCGCTTCGTGCAGAAAAGAGGAACTGCTGCGGTCATGAGGAATAGGCTTTTTGCTATGAATGGAAATAACCACGCTGCAGAGATGACAAGACGGGGACGAAGACTCACACTCACCAGGAGGGTCGAGGAGTTTATCCATCATGTCCATATATGTTCAACATCCGTCTCGAACCTGCAGGATTCATCGTCCTCAGTGGTGACGCTGCCGTTTCTGTGGTTTGATGTTTCACCGACGCTTGAATCCAAACTGAACAGTGACTTTTGTCCACTTTTGGTCTCCAGGTTGTTTTTTAATCCTGTTTTAAGCCCCTGAAGTCTAAACGCAACAGCAAGAAATGGTCAAATGTCAACATTCACAGATGAAGTTTAGGTCATTGGAGCATTTCTTGTGGGCAGATGAATGAAAGAAAGAAAGAAATTCATAACAATTCTTTGCTATTTTTACCTTTATGTCGGTTTGTTTGTTCGTTTTGTCTGTTTGCAAGCAAACTCGTGGAAAAACTACATTTACTTTGCCTGCAGGGTCGGCAGGAGAAGCACCTTTCATGTAACCCAAACTCACTTCAGTCAAAGAAAACAGGCAGAAAATAAAAGCTTGGCTAAAAAAGATGAGTAATTTAGAAGATCATAGAGCTATTTAGATACCCGTTAATGCTGACAAAGGAAAGAAAAAGCCTTAAATTTAATTCAGATTCAATCAAACCGAAGAAAAGTCAGATAAAAACTACAGAAAAACAAGACAAAAACACAAAAAATCTAAAGTATATTTGCACGATAACAAACAAAAGATGATGCTGGCCAGAAACTAAAAGGTGCTGAGTAAATCCAAGATTTCAGCTCTTTTGAATATTTTGTAAATACTTTCTATTTTGTGCTTCAAAAAATCAGCATCAACACACAGATCTGCATATTCTTCATAATAACACAGCAACTTCTGTCTAATGTCTTCTGGTTGGGTCTTGCAGACTGCAGGGAGAAATCTATCAGGAAAAGCATGTGATCAGAAACATTTTTGGATGAATTGTTTAATGATCTTATCGTTATTTAAGTTTTTGCTTTATTACTCAGTGGGTGGGACGTCAGAACAGCTCACGTTTCCTCTGTGTTGTGTGTGAACAGAAAAAGGGGAATCACCCAAAGTCATGAACCTGCTCAGAGACACAATACTCATCGTCTGACGGACCAGATATTCTTAGCAACAGCTGTTACCATAATAACCTGAGAAAAAACAGTCATGAAGGCGTGAGAGGCTGCTGAAAACCTTAAAAGAGGAATTATTCACATACAATGGAATGCAGCCGCATCCGAAATACATACAAAATACATCTGAGTGCCCTTTAACCTGCATTTGTGTTTCAGCTCAGACGTCTACTGATTCTGCACATGGAACGAATTGTTAAGGTTAATTAATAGAAATAATAGAGAAAAAATAAATGTGACAGTTAAATAAAATAACTTACAGACGTGTAATAACTTGTAACTTAACATACATCAGCTTTTTTTGTATTGAATTTAGAAAAAAATCATCACCAGCTTTGGTTTTATTGATTAATTAATCCTGAAGTCACATTAAGTTGAACACAGTTTGTATGATCACTGATGATTTCAGCTTTCACGTCACTTTATAATTTTAAAAAAGTGTAAAAAGTGACAGAAATGGCGGCATGCTTTGATAACAAGAGGGAATATTTAAAAGATAAATGCTGCCGTTATTAGAAAAAACCCTGAAATGCCTGAATTTTATTCATCCTGATTATCTTTGCACATTTCTTCAACTGTTTTGATTGGAAAATACACTCGATCAGTCAACTTCAGAGGGATTAATGAAACAAAATTAGTCTAAAATACATTTTTTAATACAATTCATGTCTTTTTTCATTTTGTTTCTTCTGTGCAACAAACAGCCTGAACTTAAAAGCGTTTAATTTACTGTCATCAAATACAAATAAAGCAACAATTCTTCAAGGTTATAGAGCTGAAACCAGGGTAAGTCTGTTCATTTTATTTTAAAAAAGAAAAGACAAACATGATTAATAGACTAAAAAAAGTCTCTGAGTATTTGTCTGTAAATTACTGATTAATTGACTCATGATTGCAGCTGTTGTTTAATTGAAAATATGAGGTATTTTTAGCCCTCAAAGTGGAAAGTCCCTGCTGGTCAGCCGCCTCAAGTTGCCATGAGCGACCAGACATGCATGATAAAGAGAAAAAAAAGAGGAAGAGTAAAGGCGATAAGAGCTGGGCGGATGCTTTGATAGATGGTATCAGTTCACGTCATACTTGTGTGTCACCTTTCCTCTCTGTTCGTCTTCGTGTGGTTGTGGGAGTTGAGCAATTTTTTACAGATAAGCAGAACTTGCCAGACTTGAGTCCTCTCTTCTTCTTCCCCCTCCCTTCTGTTTCACACTGCTTGTTGTGAGATAGCACCTCACAGCGTCTTCATCCTTGAACCACATTAAACAGGACTGTGCCGTTTAAGACACAAGTGAGTTTACATTGTTACACCATTTCAGACATGCTGAGGTTTCAATAATGACTGAATAATCACTTTTTTCTAACCAAATTTGAGTTCTCTTCGGTAAAACACTACAAATTAAGGTGAGTATTCTTTAACAGAATCACATACTGCCACTAGCATTTTACAGGGTTTGTTTTGCAACTTGTCCTTATCCTGACCTCAAGGCCAGCACAAAGTTCAGACTTCATTTCTGCATTACTGAACAATCAAAACTGAAACTGTTCGGAGAGACAAACGTGCTCTGTAGGCACAAGAACCAGTGCAATTAAAGGACATGTGCTGTGCTGTAATGGGTGACATAACAGTTTAGACTGCCCCCTGTTGTTTAGCTGCAGTATAGATCATAAATTTTCCCTCATGGTTAAAAGATGAGACGTGAAACAAATAATAGATAAGAACAGTGAAATGGAGGGATGCTTTGTTTTTACATAAAAGTATCCATTTGTGTGTATTTATTCAGCATAAATACAAAAACATTTATTTGAAATGCGTAACTACTGGCCCAGTATACCTGCTAATGGTTGCTGATTTTTGTTTTTAATATCAGTTAACCTGCTGATTATTTCTTAGAATAAATCGAATATTTGCTGCACAAAATTTCAGATATGTCCTGATTTATTAATTAAATTTGACGTATTTTTTGTAATGTGGTGTATTGATAAGATAAATCTGTCACATCTATGTAATTAAAAAACAAAAACTTTGTGAAAGTAGCCTACTTTGTCATTTTAAAACGCGTATCTCTCTTTTACAGATCCATTATGGCCTGTACATTGTCTTTAAATTAACCGCGTTGTGTGTCTGTTCTCGCGAGATTTGAGTAACAGCGCCCCCTTGTTTGTGTGTGGGAAAACAACGGGAGGTATGAGGAATACTCCGCGGCTAACGATAGCAAGGTGCACAAATAGAGATTTAATTCACTTTTAGTCTTCACCGACACTCTAAAGGTGCCCCAAAAGCTGCAGGAGGACGTAATTTCGCCTAAACCCTCGATTTTCCTGCTACATTCCACCGAGGCGAGAACGACAGAGTCCCGCTAATCCGGAGAAGAGGGACGCGGCCTGCTTTTGTAGCCGGCTTCCCGGTGCAGCTCAGGCGGCCAGCGCTGTCACCAGAGCGCGGTGCTTCCGCTGGTTTATTTTTCGTCACACCGCAGGAACCGTCGGAGCTTCATCATTTTTTTGAATTTTAATCACCCCCAGCCTCTCCGCCACTCATTTCCCTTCACATCGACGTGCGGCTTTTGGCTTTTCTTCCCCAAAGAAGAGCTTTTCACGTCGGGGCGGCCTGTTTTGTTTTCGAGCCGCCTTGAATCTCCGTGAACAATAACACAACCATAACGAGCCTGCTGGGGCTGCACCGCCGCGCGGAGAGCCGCCGCGGAAGCCTCGGCGTGGGGTCTTAAATGTGTTGTGTGATCCCCCCTCTGGCATGGACGTGAAAACCGGAGACGAGCGTGCATGTGGACTATGGATTTATCTGGGGAAATCGTTGCAAACCGGAGCACTTTGTCACGAAGACCCCCGTTTGAATATCGGAGCCGCCGCCGCTGTTGCTGTTGCCGCCGCCGCCGTTGCCGCTGCTAGCTAACCAGCTGCAAGTAGCACGGACATTAAAAGGCCACGGACGGAGGAGAGAGCGCCGCACGATGCTTTGTTTTGTCATCACCGAACCGAACCGACTTGGATGAGCCTTGGTTTGCGTGCATGCTCGCTCGGCCTCCCCGTGAATGAACGGATAAACTTCCCGATCAAAAGCAGGAGGACTTTCAGAACGGAACCGGGACTCGGCGTCGAGGATGGATTGGATGTGACTTGGGATGAATTACCCCGATTGCTCCCTGCACCGACCGCTACGCACGAGGGGTTTACCGACGGTGAACTGAAGCCTTCACATCCATCTATGCTCTCTTCAAAGCCACCAGACTCCTTTGACAAAAACGGTGATTTTACCTCGCGGAACACGGGAGTCGCGCGTCTTCCGCTGCCTCGTCTGATCAGTTTGTTTGTGTTATTGTGTGACTTCGGTGCTTTAACGTGCTAATACATCTTAACGGACCGGACCGGACTGGAGCACCGGGACAGGCAGCTGAGATGAACCCGGTGAATGCGACCTCTCTATATGTGTCCGCGAGCCGTTCGGTGCTGCAGTGCGACCCCCGAGACCCCCGGGCCCTCGCGGAGCTCTGCAAGCTGCTGCCGTTTTTCCGCCAGTCGCTGTCCTGCTTGGTTTGCGGTAAGTGTGCGTGGATTTAATTATATTTAATTTAATTTAAATTTATTTTAATGTGATTATAAACCTGTGTAAAGGAGTTTTATTTGGGGGATGAAGGTAACGTGCGTTGTTGCTCGCAGTGGGAGCAAACCTTTAAATAATGATGCTTTCAATTACAGTCGGAAAAATCTGAATTAGCTCTGGAAATGATCAATGCTGAGCGAATGTCAGTGGTGGGAAATAATTAAGCACCTTTGTTGTGTTTCTGTACCCAAATATAAGTTGAATAAACACAATTTACGCAACTTTTTCAGCAACCTCAGCTAAATATCGTATTGATATATTAAGTTTTATGTAAACATAACCAAACAGGAGTCAAAGCTACTAATTATTTTGCTCGAAATAATATAAACAATGCAAAACCCATGTTGATTTTGTAAAAATATAACGTAATGATTCTCATACCTTCAAAAGTACACACTTAATCTAAATAGTACTTACTCTTTAAATACAGTAAAGGATAATTAGGAAAAATGCAAAAATAAAAATTCTGAGATCGAAATAGATTTAAAGCCTATATATATAAGCATATGCTGTGTTGTGTTATGTGTACTTAAGTTAATTTCAGATACTTTGTTGATCAATAATCTCTCAAAAGTATAAATAATATTAGAGTCCAATGTGTAAATCTGCATAATTTGCTTATATATGTAGTTTTGGACACGACATGATGTTGAATAATCCGATTCACCTGAACTCAAGTTAGGTTGTGTGTATTTGATCTGAAAGTGCACTTTTTGGAGTGCAGTGAACGCATCATATTTCGCAGCTACACCCATCATGACACACCCCCCTCTGCGTGCTGTTTGGCAGCATCGGGGCGTTTCTCTGTTTATACTGTTGTATAACAGACCTCCACATATTGGATGTTATCCATCAAATCTCTTCCTCACCCTCATCATCACTAAAAACACAACACCATAAAATATGTGGACATTAATAACAGGAGCGTAGAAAAAAGCGGGATTGACTCCAAGTGTTTACTTTTATCCTTTTTAAATTTCTCATCATCCCATGTTTATTGTTATGCAACAAAACACCAAGTCATATGCCTCATATATATGAAAACCTACGTGGCAATAAAAAGCGATTTTGACTACTTGTAAGTTTTATTCTCTACTTTAAACATCAGTGGCTCTTCTGTATGAGATAAATGAGATTATAATTTAAACAAGGGAGCATTTCAGCGGTCAGTCTGCCTGTTAGGTTGTTAATAAACGTCATCTTTGATTTATTTTGGTGGTGTATTTGTAGATGGTTCTCGCTGCTCATACATAATGCATTAACTCTCCCTTGGCCACAGTGTTTTAATATATGGTTCCCTTTGAAGGGAATACCTCCTGAGGTAGTGTTGATATTGAGTATTGAAAAGAAGAGCGGCTCCATTGCACTCAGATATTGATTGCTCCTCCACCTCCACTATACAAGTAATGGCTGAATGCTGAAGAAGTCCATACATCCTGTTAAATATAGACTCTCTGCAGTTGCGTGGGATTTATCAGACATGCAGTTCAGAGTGTGTAAGGTTGTTTTTTTTTTTTTCTCATGAATGCACCTTCAGCCTTTTTTTTTCCTATCTTGCAGCTGCACTCCTTAGCAACCAGCGTTGCTAAGGAAGCCCCTCTGAAAGAGTGGTTGTCATCCAATCTGGCAAGTTGCCAGGTTAACAAAATGCCCATCAGTCGAGGAAAGTCACAGCGGGCGAGGAAGCGGACCGTTTTTCAGTTTAAGATATTCTTAGATAGTTTTACACTGATGGTTCTTAAAACTTAGTGGAGACTGATGTGTCATATTTTCGTCTCCTCCCCTCCTGTCTTCAGGTAACCTGCTGCAGGACCCCATCGCCCCCACCGACTCATCATGTCAGCATTACGTCTGTCGAGGCTGTAAAGGTCAGAGGATGCAGCTGAAGCCGTCCTGTAGTTGGTGTAAGGACTATTCCCGCTTTGAGGAAAACCGGCAGCTCTCCCTGCTTGTTCACTGTTACAAGAAGCTCTGTCTCTACATCACCCAGTCTCCACTCGCCCCGCACATAGCCAGCGCCGCCAGCGACTCACCGGACCTCCAGGCCATCCTCAATGAGGGCCTCACGCTAGCTGAGAGCGAGCCAGAGGTGGAGGACATTTCAGCCTCGGTTGGTCAATCGCAGACGGCCTCCACCTCCGGGTTGGTTCAGCATAATGAAGCTCCGCCTACGAAGGAGCTCAAGGTGGAGGAGCTGAGCTCCGTCAGTGTGAATGGGCTGCACGATTGTAACGGCCTGGTCAGTTCGGACACTCTGCAACCCATCACCATGGAAACAGGTGGAGGTGTTGCAAAGCAGGACAGTTTTTCGGACGAAATCCCGGTGTGTGTTAGCGTCACAGGGGCCGGGGAGGCGGGGCTTTGTGACATCAGCTCTTTCGGGGATGACCTGAAACACGGCGGGGGGCCGTTGTTGTTGAGTGTTGAGGAGGTTCTTAGGACTCTGGAGACGGACGCTGACCCTGACCCCACCCCTGAGCCGAACCCCCAGCAAGACTGCCCCCCCTCTGTGCATCAGTCCAGCCTGAACGGGCCTCACTGCCCATCTGGCCCCGACTCCTCCCGCCTCATCCCCTCCCTACCCCCAGAGAACAGCCCTCGCCCCCTCCAGCCTCACCCACAGCCCTCGCTGCAGCCCCCCCTTCAGCCTTCCACAGTCGTTCCCCACGTCCCCCCTCGGTACCACCGCAAGCGCTCCCGCTCAGAAAGTGACAGTGAGAAGGTGCAACCCCTCCCCATCTCCAGCCTCCTTCGAGCGCCTCCCCTTGGTGCCAACAGCTCCCCCCATCACCCCAACCCGGGTACCACCACCAAGCAGGAGCCCAAGTTCCCCGCAGCCACGCCCCACCCCCACCTGGCTCCGGTGCCCAATGGTGGTCCTCCCAAAGTGGGCAAGACTGTGCTCGTCTCCAACAAGGCACTGAAAAAGACTGTGGAGCACCACGGGGGCCCCAAGAAGGCTTACACCAAAGCCAGGCAAGGGGCCCCCAAGCCGCGTGCGCAGCCCCGCGACAGAATACCCCAGCACCCCCACGCACACCCCCTGACACACCCACCCAGCCCCTCTAAGCCGCTGTACAAGAAGCCGGTGGAGAAGAAGGGCTGCAAGTGCGGCCGGGCCACACAGAACCCCTCGGTGTTGACCTGCAGGGGGCAGCGCTGCCCATGCTACTCCAACCGCAAGGTGAGAACAGCTCTGCCAGCCTCCTTATTCACAGCTTCACCTGTTGAACACACTGTTTTGTTTTTTTTTTTAATTGTTTTGTATTGATAAAAGATCTTATTTCTGCTTGTTCTGGAGCTTTTGACCATGAGACACAGTCTTCATCAGTCCGTTTAACTGTTCTGTTCTTATCGGTCTTTGGATGATCTGTTGTGTTGTTGACGCTGATTCGATGGTGTTGTCTTTCTCAGGCGTGTCTGGACTGCATCTGCCGCGGTTGCCAGAACTCTTACATGGCAAACGGAGAGAAAAAGCTGGAGGCCTTTGCCGTGCCAGAGAAAGCTCTGGAACAGACTCGTCTCACGCTGGGCATCAACCTCACCAGTATCACTGCGGCAGCCCTCCGAAGCCCGGCCACCAGCTCCCCAGGCAACACCCTTCTCAATGTCACCACGGCAACAGGGGCCCCCGTCACGGCCACCTTCCTGTCGGGGACGGGACACGACAACAGGGGCTTTGACGATTCACTGGAGATGCGGTTCGACTGCTGAGGTCCCGCCCCCTTCCCCTGCGGTCGGTAGTTACGCACATTCCCCGCCCCGCCAGCTGGGCGTTAACCATCTGGGCGTGCCAGGGACCCGCGGTGGCGAAGCCAGAACAAGGCAGCTACAGTGACAGGCGATAGCGAGGGTCACCAGCTGAAGCTGAGGGACGCCCTCCACCCATCGCCCGAAACTGCACCATGCTTGTGGTCTTGCATACAGATGCAGTGTGAGAAGAGAAGAGAAGAAGAAGGAAGAGGAGAGAGGAGATGTAGCGTTACTGTACGTGCAGAGATTTCATTTCAGTGGAGATTTATTTTTGTTTTCTCCTCTACTGTGGGTAAAGTGTAGAGCATGTTGTGTAGCTAAGTTGGGAGTGTTGACCTGGGTCACACACCTCTGTGTGTGTGTGTGTGTGTGTGTGTGTACGTATGTGTGTGTGCATGTGAGCGTGTATGCGTGAGGGGAAGCGTTTGGTTTGGAGATGAACCTTATTAGCAGGAACGGAGACATCATCATCATCATCATCATCATCATCATCATAAGAGACTGGTGTAATTTATATAAAAGAAAGAACTTTTTGTACATGGAATCATCAGTTTCCATTTAAGAAGACATTTTATGATATATTTTATAAGTTACAGTAAAAAAAAAAAACCCAGTGGAAGCCGGTGCAGGAGCAGAGCTGCATTCAACCAGAATATTTTCACACAGGTTCAAAGGTAGATTGTATTTTGTAAACTCTGCCAGAAATGAAACGTGTGATCATGGAATCGAGTAGACGACTATCAAAGACCCCCGAATAAACACCCCGAACGTCACTGCTGTAAGCTGAAACCATTTACAACAATGCAATATTTTAAATCTTTCCCTGCGAGAACCAGGATGTGAATCTAACACCAGCCAAATGTCCGTTTGAATTTTGTCTGTTGAATGTTTTTACTCTGTGAGCGACTGTCAGACACCCGAACGCTGTTGTTTTTGTAAACTGAAAAAAAAAACAAACATATAAAACTGATCAAATTTGGGATTAAACCGACCTTTTGTGGCTGGTTGGAGAGAAAACTTCACTCTCTGGTTTGCTGATTGATATACTGAGGATGTGAGATAACCTGTGTAATCATTTGTGTGTTCATGAATTAAGCACTTTTCCCACTTTTTTTACACTGGCCACACAGTTAAAAAAAAAAAACACCATTTTGTTTTTGCTTCTGTTCTCACTTGTGTTTAAAAACTCTGGTTGACTGCAGTTCCTGCACATTGTTATTCACAAGTTTTTGGTTTCTGGAAGCTACACACATGCTGCTAAACACCACAAAGGACTCAAGAAGGAGAGCACACCTGTTTTCCTTTTCTTATTTTCTGTTATTATTTTTATTTTTTTTTGTTGTTGTTTTTAATAAGTTGCGTTAACAACATTTGCAGTATTTATTGGATGTCTCCTAACATAGGTTACATGTCTTCGGGCGTCAGTTCTGCCCACTCTGCCTCTCGAGTCTGTCGACCCAGTCTGGACTTTTTTCTGTCTCGGTTCAGTTGCCGTCTCCTTCTTAGTGTTAGTTTCTGGTGTCTCCAAATGGTTTTTTTGTTCTCCCTCGGGGCTTTTAAATACCTGTAATATAACTGTAACATATTTCCACAAAAAAGAAAGAAAATCAAAAATTTACCAAGTGTTGTGTGATCATTTGTGTTCCTTGTTTATCCTTAAGCACTGTCAGTTTTCCCTGCACTGCTGGAGGCGGACACTAGAGGGCAGCATGGATTCAGCACAGCACTGTTAACACCCAGTAATCCACAACAAACCACAATAAAGACAAATCTAAGGTCTTCAGCTGCTCAACTCCTGCAGTTATCTGCCCTGCTGCCTTCATGCAACATTGCTTTTTTTATTTCAATTATTTAATTGAATGAAAAGACTTAAAATTATCATCCGGACATTATTAATAACTTGCACAATTAGAATTATGATGAAATATAAAGTCAAAGCTTCTGCAGGCTGATAATGAAATCATCCAGTTTAGATGAAGGACTGATCCATAATATTTTCTGTCTTAGTTTTGAATAAGCGAGGCTGTAACATCTCGATTTGATCAAAACCAAAACTTCACGTCTCCTCTGCAGCGCCCTGCCCTTTATTCACCAACGGTTTCCACTTATCCCACCTGAGATTGTTTCTGCCTTCCTTCAATTCAGTAAATAAATCAGGATTTTAGATCACGATCCAAATCAGATATACAAACCATGAACATCTGTAAAAATCAGTTTTTATAAAACAAGAAACTCTCAGTGAAACGTAAAGAACTGAACCATAAATACAAAATAAAACACCTCAATCAGCTTTTATGTTTTTTTAAAGTTTAAAGAGACGATTTTAAAGATTTGTTTGTTTTGTATTGATGATAATCTAAAGGTCACATGACCAACGGCAGTGAAATGTAACTCAAACACTGTAATAAGATACAAATTCAAGGTTCTTATTCTGGGTATCTCCATTCTATGCACCTTCAAAGTTCTACTCAGTGAAGCAAACGCTGGACTTTTTACTCCACTACATTTTTCTATCACCAGTTACTTCTCAGATTGGAAAAATACAGATGTGAGATGAACTAAGGAATGAAAGTTTCCTTAATGTGGTAAGAAAATTCTCCTTAATCCGATAAATTAAGGATATCAAAAGCCTCTTTATTGAACTGGACCATAAGATGAAAACTGATTTTCAGATTTTCTGAGCTCATGAAATTTTTTGTTTCATGAACTCAAAGTATTTGGAGATACGTGGTCCTCAGAGGACAGATGCTGATCATGCAGAATCTGAAGCTTCTGATGCTGTGGACGAAAGTAACTAATAGGATGAAAGTAACTAACAGAATGTAAAGGAGTTTAAATGAGCTGCAGCTTCAACATCTGCAGCAGGAAAATGCAACAAACACATGAAAACAGCAGGAACACGAGAGAGAAAAACGCTGATGGCAACAAGTTACTGCAACATGAGTATTTTTACTTTTACTTTTATTCTCTTACATGTCGATTTTGCATTTACTTTAAGTTTTAAATGCAGGCTTTTAATCTGTTGTGGAGTTTTTTCAGTGCAATATTAGTACTTTTACTTAGTAAAGGATCTGATTACTTTTTAATTGTTGACTGTTCAACAAACTGTATTTAACAGGAAACAACCTCAGACTCCCTGAAGACAAAATGTTAAGTGAAAAAAGCTCAAACACGATCAAACATGTCCTTTGTTTTTTTACAGTGTCTTTATTTCACATATTTACATACAAAAACTCCTGATTATTTACATTCACATTTAGCTTTGATCAATCTGGCGAACAATTCAGATTTTGGTTTGATTGTGCACAGGTGTGTACTGATCTGCATGCAGGTGTGTTCGAGGTCCAGGTGACACAGGCGACCTGATTTTCCACGTGGAGGCCGAACACAAAGGTACAAGCTGCGTTTCCATTATCATTTATGCTTCATGTTTGGTCCTGGAGTTCAAATTTCCTACAATTATCTTAACAACACTTGAAAAAAATCAAAAGAAAGTCTATACATTGGTAGTAATAACAAGGAATTAAGGAGAGAAGGGTCTTGTGTTGTGATATTTACAAAAGTGCAAAAGTCAATGCTGCGTTTATGGCATATTGGAAAAAACAAAGTTGATGTTCTGTCGCTGAAACCGGATGAATCAGTGAATTTAACTTTGCTGGAGAGTTAATTCTTGACTTCGATGGCAGTGGTTTGACCCTGGAGCTCTCAGCAACATCTCACAGCCTCCATCAGCATTTCACTTAATATCACATGACCCCCCGTGAAGCTGGTCACATGACGGCGGGGACGCGTATGTCGGATCTGAGCTGATGAAGCCCGTTGACGTTGTTCTGAAGCTCCAGGAAGAATCTGATAAGAACTTTCAGACCTTTTTTGTTTTTAAGCCTGTTTCGTTAAATAACTTTTCCCTAAATCAAGAGTGAACCTTCAAACTCAGCTGCATGAACTGATCCTTCCAGCTTTCAGTCAGTCAAACACACAATAATCAGTGATTTTGGTTTCGAACGTCCTTGAGCATCAGTGGATTTACTGCCGCGTTCGCCACAATCACATGGATGACAGATGAGCTGCAGAAGAACAATCCCATACTTCTGCTGCATGCTCATGCGTGTGATTGTTTTCCGAGGTCTGCAGTTAATCCAGCGTGACATGAATGCCCAAAAATACCAGTCATTAGGGGAGCATTGAATGCACCATTTGGAGACCAGTTATGATGGATGAGCCGACGTGCTGGAAGACTGACAGTAGAAACAGAAACTGGGGTTCAGTCGCTAACAAAAACACAGCAAAGAGTCTGATGTCTGTGGTTTTTTTTTTTTTAAAGTTCACTGTAAAACTGATGGAGGAAACGGTGACGAAGTTTCACCGCCAGCAACCGCCGGTTCAACGTCTCACCGAGGGAAAATGAGGAAGTAGAAGAGAGTTCACAGAGTTCCACAACCAGAAAAATTTAAAAAACATAAACTATAGCACAATATTTACATCCTAACGCAAAAAAACAAATGGAAACAAAAATCAAACATTTAAGTGGGAGATGATCGGAGCTTCATACAAACAGTTCTCACAGGCAGAATCCAGTTTTTTAGTAAATAATAAATCAACTCACGTCCGTTTTAAGATTAATAAGATGAAAAAAGCGTATTTTTTTGCAATTTTGTAAAATCCGACTACTTTCCTGTCCTGTAGGTGGCGCAGGTTGACATAAGTGGATCTAAGCCCTAAAATGTCCAAACAGCACCCCCTAGTGGTGAATCCATAGGCTGTTAAAGGTGAATTTGTTCATTTGTGTGTCAATTTATAAACCAATTTAACAGATTTTAAACACATTTTTAATTATTCCTCATGAGCTAAATTTTGGTTGCACATTTTTGGTAAAGCGAATGCAAAGACGTCAAAAATTTGGGAAATTCAGCAACTATGTTGACCTCGAACTCAGCACGATACTTTGCATTCGGGCTTTAGATTATGACATCTACCTGCTTTTGTCATTTGCTTTTTTTCTGCACACAGCTGCTTCAAAGATTAACTGTGAAAAATAAAAGTCACAAAAACAGCAAATTAATACACTGAAGTAAATGATGTGATGAATCGTGATCGTAGAAAAATGCAGCGACTACTGAGATTGAGGCAAATCACACCTGAATTTAACTTTGTTGTCCAGAATGTCAGTTTTAGATTATAATCTAATCTGTGTGTGGATTTGCTGAACTTCCACAGTTACAGATGCTTTGATATTATTTAGATTTTTCATTCAAAGTGTCATCTTATCTGTTTTAGACTAATAAGGAAGCTTTAGTCAGAAAGTCTGTCGCTCTGTTCACCTTAAAAACTCACGTATCTGCCAAAAAAGGACTGTTTGCACAGCAGAAACTGTAATCTTTGGAGTACAAGTCGCACGCTCTTGGGCCCTCTGGGCTTAACAATTCATTGTTTTATCAAACACAAACAGTAAAATCATGATGGCGCCTGTCGATCTGATTGATTCCTCAGATCACCCTGCGATCCCAAGTCCTGCATCTGCTCGTCTAGCTGATGAGAAACGCCCCGAAGAAGCTGCTTTTCTCGTCCATGTCCACGGCAGACGCGTTGGTCACAGTGACGAACAGACGGTCGCCGCTGCTGAGCGGGAACAGCCCCCCCTGGTGGGCGGAGTGCAGAGAGAACTGGGATCCCCGGGACCAGCAGGAGGTTCGGCTCGTCTTCATCAGCAGGATGGGAACCGGGTAGGAGCTCACCTGACGGGAGAAGGAGAGGTGAGTGAGAGGCCACAGAGGAGGGCGTTGGTGCTGCGTTCACGGGTTGAATGAAGGTTGGAATTTGCAGCTATCAGGTCGTAGCAACAATAATTGTCACCATCACCAACTGAGATCAATGAATTTATTAGTGACGCTTCTGAATCTTCAGTTGGCTTCGATTTTTTTCATCTTTGAATCATTTTGCACTCGATTAATTTTTTTATTGTGTAAATGTTTCGTCCAGATCCAAGAATTCACATCTGGCAGCTCAAGAGAGCAGTTAAAGAAACTTCGCTTTTCAGATTCGTTCAAAAAAATTTGTCTTTAAAAATGAGTTTGAGGATCCAAAGTCACATGACGAGCTCAGCCAGAGGTCGACTGTGGTGTGAGAAACGGCCTGCGGGTGTTTTTTGAATCACACATGGAGCTGATTTTTCTAATAACCTTATAAATTTATCATGTAGAGCTCTTTATTCCCTCCAGGATAATCAGGACGTCCAAACACAAGAAACATCGCCTCGTGTAATGATGATCTGTGGGGGAGGGGCTCTTCGTGCATGTGTGTGTTTGTTTGTGTGTGTGTGTGTCTGTTCAAACAGAATCGCTTTTAAAAAACAAAATCTCAAATCTCAGCTATGAATCAGGCAGATTTTGATGTTTCATCACGAGGAGAAAAAGTTAAACCGGGATTGAAATTTATTGAGGGGGGAAAAAAAAGCACGAGGGGGTCAAAGTGTTCGAACGCATATTTTCATCATTTATCATACTCCGAGCATATATCATTGATTAGAAATGATGCCAGATTCGCTCCCAGTGGGCGGAAAAAGCAGGACAGATGGCGAACAGCAGCGCCTCCTGTGTGTCTCTGGTGTAACACGTCGGCCTGACGACATGAGGACGATTTGGTCAATTTCACAAATCTTCATGAAAACATCTGACTTAGTTCGGACTTAACTCACTTTGTGAGCCAAAGGAAAGTCAAGCAGAGGATGTGGAACCCTGATTTCAATTTTTAAGTCGACCTTCAGGTTTTTTCACTTTTAAAACACTGGAAACAAGATGAGAAATGACTGAAATGAACTTTAAATCATTCAGAATCTACTGTATTTGTCTCTTGAGGACGTCTGTAAGAATTTAATTACATCATTAAGAAATCTTGCTAATTTTAAAGTACTCGTTTCACAGTAGAAACACCTTTTATTCAAGGTAACCTTCATCCGTCATGAGACTCAATGAGTCAGAGACGAAGTGTAAAAACATGATGGAGACCTTCACCTTCTTGTAGACGTACTGCAGCAGGGGTCTCCCTCTGTCCTCCACCTCCTCGCCCTCCTCGCCCTCCTCCTCCAGGGAGTGAGTGTGTCTGAAGTAAGTCTGGGCGTAGATGTAGTAGAGGCCGGGCTGAGACACCACCAGCTCCCCGTCCACCAGCCGGACGTCCTGCAGGAAGGCCAGCCCCTTCTGCCCCTCCCACCACGAAATCTTCTGCCCCTGAACTCGACGCCCGGCGGAGACGGAAGCTGCAGAAACCAAAAACATGCAGAGTAAAAAAATCACAAGTGATTCAAAGTTAGAGAAGCAACGATGCTCCACATCAACGGTTCGGTTCAATTCCCCTCAGATATGAAGACATGAAGACTCACCTCCTCCATCTCGCTCCAGTGAGGGCAGAAAGCTGCCAGTGACGTGGGCTGCAACTTTGGGGCGAGTTGAAGCCCTGTCCACCATCACAAGTGATGGCAACACGCGAGAAACTTCATCTAATCCAGAAAAAAAAAAATAAAGAGACATTAAAATGTGTCCACAAAGAGAAAACACATGTTAGCAAACCACTGCGGGGTAAATAATTACTAAGTTTTGTGTGTTTTATGAAGAACTTTTAAGTCTTTCATCCGTAGCAGTAAAAATACTGCAACGTTATTACACTACTGCACGGTGCCAGGTTGTAAAATAAACACTCGTCACAAACATTCAGAGGGTCAAAGGTCGATGCATTTTGTGTTTTTGCTTTCTCACCTCGAACTGCTGATGAAATCTGCCTCTGGTAGCGCTGAGACAAAGACTGCAGAGCAAATGATGCAAAACATTTATTAAAGATTGAAAATGTATTTTGAACACATTAGCAGTACGACTACCTGATAAGGACACTATAAACTCATGACTGTGTTCTCAAAGGAGGCATTAAACCCTAAAACGATAACAATTTAAGGCCAAAAAAACCAGATAAATCTAAAGAGGAATTATGTCCCAGCAGCTCGTTTCACAGTCCGACCAAGCGGCTTTTTGTTTGACCCTGAAATTGTGCTGACATCAGGATCAGGAAGTTCGCTCGGCTGAGTAAAAAAGGAGCCTTCATGTTCAGGTTGGTAACAGATCCTTCTGCTGGTAACCGAGCCTGCTCCCCCTTCCTCATGTTTTACGTTCCTTTACTCAATGAACTGGCTCTAAAAGACGCAACTACTGCCAGACTGATGAAAACAATTTTCTTAGCTGTAGTGGACTCTGTTTATTTCAAATTAGGTTGTTTCCAGAAACTGAAAAGAAATGAAAAAAGTATGCTGAAAAAAAACAAAGGCTTTAGGGAAGGGAGAAGAAAAGACATATTAGACGATAAACAAATGTTTTCCCATTATGATTTGTGTTCACGATAATAAATAACATGCACAAGAGGAGACAGATCATATGAGGAGGGTCCATAAAGGTAAAACATTCACAGGGTTTAGACTAATGTGCTGCAAGCAGGAGCTGAAAGCGTTCATGATCTCAGCTGCAGTGATAACGGAGAGAAAAATTAAGAAAACCTCTCATTTATTAAAGTGTGAACTTCAAGTTATGGCTTTTTGATGGTTATTTTGATGGAGCTGGACGCTGGTCAATTAAAAATACTATAGATATTATAATATTTCACGATAAAACTACAGAAAAAAACAGGCTGATTCTGCCTTTTTTAAAGTTCTTACCTTTCCTCTAAATCACAGTTAATCAGCTTCTGTAGCTCTTTTGAAAAATTCTGACATATTGGATGAAATATGTGTTTTTTAGAGGATAAATACTCCCGATTCGGATGAAATGATCTTTGAACGCCATCATGACGTTGGCATTTGTTGATTTTTTTGTAAGATTTTTTTTGTAAAAGTCATAACAAACACTAAATGGATGGTCAGATACTTTTGCTAAAGACATTCAGGCCCCTCAGGATGAGTTTTGGCCCCATCTTCTTGTCAAAATTTTAAATTGTCCTATTGTCTGAGTTTACCACTAAAATCCTGCAAAACTAATATTCTAGTTACTCTCAGCTGCACTGTGTGTAAAGTGCTAATTATTACAAATTTGCATGCTATTAAGCTAAACTTAAAGGTAAACATTTTACCTGCATTAAAACAGCATGTTAGCATCATGACAACGCTAGCATGCAGAAGTTAGACAGTAAAGGAGGAACAAAAATATGTCTGTGTGTGTGTGTGTGTGTGTGTGTGTGTGTGTGTGTGTGTGTGTGAGCAGGGCAGGTGAAGGCATTCCTGTGCTGATTAAACCCCACAGGATCACATCACATCACCGGCTATAAAGGGGCTCATTGTGCGCCTGCAGACGGTGATTTGGATCATTTTGGGCATTTTTCTTCTGAGATCTGAAGCTCAGGAAGTCCCACATAATAATAATAATAATAATAATAATAATAATAATAATAATAATAATAATAATAATAATAATAATAAAAACTCTGTGCACATCACTCTGTCCTCTCTTAACTGTCCTGTACTTAAAGGACTTGATGTACTTACAAGTCAGATTGTTGCGCCTCGTTCCTTTTAGTTAAAAAAACGTAAGGATTATCTTTTTTTTTCTTTTTCAGACAGGAAGGTGAACATAATCTCCTGTCAGAATGAAAAGTGATGCAACTCTTTGACGGCAATCAACAAGCGATAAACTGCAACTTTGCAGCGTTGCATCACGTTCTATGATGTAAGATATGTGCGGCCTAAATATTATTATGTGCAAACAAACAATAGAAAATTGGATTATCTCGGATTTCCACCATCTGCACACATTCAAGTGTGTTTCCAGGTGTAAAGTCTTAACTTTTTTACATTTACAGTTTTAGGCCGAACACCCGAATAAAAAATCTTCATAACAGAAATCTGTTGCATCAAAATGCATCTGAACAGGTTAAAGGTTAAGTTCAGGTGTTTATTGTGTCAATTACAGTAGATGAAAGTCTGCAGGCCCCCACTTTGGAGAAGCAACAAGTGTAGGAAGCAAAGCAACAAACGGCTGTGGACAAGGACAGCAGCAAAACATATTTTAGCAAAACCAGACTCCTTTTTTATTCAAAAACAATCCAAACTAACCCTCTCAGTGTCTCCTAAAGAAGCTGTGTGAAGTCTGAAAATCCTCCTGGAGTGATGCTACCTGAGACAGTTTCAGCAAGTTCAAAAAGATCAAACCTCTGCATCTGCTGCAGACTAGAGGCTCCGCTATCAGCATAACGCACCTGAATCTCTCACCAGACTGTTAGTGGTTGAGTTGCATTGTGGGTAATAAGAATGTGTGGACTTGAAGAGGTAATGTCTCAGGTTCAGCGGCATCGATTCTGAGCCTGACGGTGTTACATGAAGGCAAAGTTGCATCAGTGAAGGACTATTTTAACATAACTTTATTTAAAAAGTAAGAAAAGAATGAAAAAATGAGCCCAAACTATTTAACTATCTGTTTATTGTGGTAGTTGCTACTAGTTGAATGGGTTTCTGGCTGCAACTTGCAACGTTTTGCTAATTTCTCAATAAATAACTTGAATATTTTATCTGTAAAACGTCAGAAAATACCTTACCCAGCTCTTATTGGGTTAAACTTCACTTTAATGTAGGAAAGAGGCCTCAAAAATACCAGGAAGTGAAAGACAAACAACAAGACTTCACTCAGATTAACTCACAAGAACAAAACTCACAGTTATAAAAAAGTACTGTGACAAAAACGATTCAAAAATTACATTAGTACATAACTAAAGCTGCTTTATCGTTTGCTTCGTTGGCCTTTGCAGCCCAAGTGAGTTTAGTAATGTGTCCGGACTCCAGTGGGTGGGGAGTTTTAGATCCAGAGCGAGCCAGAGAAAAAACACTCAGCTTTGAAAGCCAGAAATCTCCACGGCGAGCCAAACAATCACTGAGTCATTTATACTGATCAACAAATACTGATACGCAAAGGTCATTCTGTGGGAGAGGAGTCACTGAGGGTTGCAAACGGCCCCTGAGATCTTTTCTAAGGTTTCGCCTGTGAGTTTGGGAGCAAAGAGGTCAGCGTTGGTTTCTCATCGTACCTTTTCGATGAGCAGGTGAAGCTGCTGAGTGACCTGCCAGCATGGATCCCCCCGAGCGGCCGTGATGCTCTGCAGGTCGGCGCCCGTCAGGCAGGAAACGCTGCTCCTGGCGAACGTCTCCTTCATCTGCACAGAGTGAAAATGTCAAGAAGGGCGTTGAACAATTAGCACAAACACTTCTACTATCATAACTTTTATGATAGGCAATGCATTTTTTTTATGTAAATTAATGAGGATGTACCTTAAATTGGGAGAAAAAGCATGAATCATTTTTTTTTATAGTGTCACTATAGCAATCGTAGTGTTTCTCCTGAGTCAACAAAACATCCTGGCAGGTTTCCCTTCATGTTTTTCAGCTGTTTGAATTTAATTTTCCCACAGTTCTCATCTGGTTTAATGATTTACTCCTGTAAACACAGACTGAGTTTTACTGGACTGAATCCAGCCTACTAAACGAATCTGGCTTCACCAAAACAAGCAAAGTGAGCCAGCACACACACACACACACACACACACACACACACACACACGCACACACATGCAGCATTGTAAAAAACTCTTCCTGATAATCACAGCTAATCATAAAAATGGCTGCAGTTTATCTCTGCGGCAGTCAGACTCTTTACTTCCTTGTTGTCTTCTTATGTTGAGTTTGCAAATTCGGACAAAATGAAAGTGTGTGTCATTGCATAAAGCTGCATTGTGCAAAACTGACCCCTTTTTTACTGCGAAAGCTTCATATGTGGCCTACAATGCTTCGTGCAAAAAAAAAAAAAGAAAAAAGAAAAAGGAAATTAGACGTGTCCTGGATTATTTGAGCTCTGGAGCGCAGCGGCAGAACCGGAGCGCGTTACAACGAGTTCAATGAGTTTCCCCTAAAACTGTTAACAATAAATTAATTGCTGGAGTTTATAGAAAGTGCACTCAAGAGTTCAAGCTCGACAGAGATCTAGTTTTCTATCAGATGCGTTCAAGTCGGAACAACTTGGCGCCGGCTTCGCGGTGCGCACCGCACGGCGATGATGCGTAAAAGCCTCCGCGCGTCTCCGGTTCGTCCTTTCATAACTTTACCTATTTTCTTACCGAATTGAGAGCAGTGGTGAAGTGCAGCACGGTGATGGTGACGACCACGGTCTGCAGCAGAACCGCCAGCAGCAGCAGGACCCCGAGCTTCGGACCGGAGCCCGTCATAACGACAGACCCGCCGTCCGGTACCCGACCAGCGTCGTCCCGTCCCGTTTCCAGACTTCCAGAACAAGAACAATGGCAGAGAGCTGACTCCTTGACTCCTACCCTCCCCGTCCCCTGCAAGCAGCAGGAGGAGGAGGAGGTGGTGGAGGAGGAGGCGGGGCCGGTCCGGAGAACAAGAGCCTTTTCCCTCTATGAATTTCTCCTGCAGAGATTATTGTTTCATTTCTGTGCTGGAAAAACACAGATAGCCTCGAAGTTTATTGTGAACGTTCATATCTGTGCTGTAAATCTCTGCGCTGTGAGAAAAACAGGCATTTTACACACGAGCAGAGATAATGTCTAACCATGCACAGAAAGGCACAGCTGCTGGATTCAAGCACGTACACGGTTTCTTTCTATTTCATGACAGAGTTCAGTCTCAGCTAAACTGAAGTTTTAGCCACTTTTATTAAAGCTCATTGACATAAATTCAAACTTATTTCAACCACTGACGAGCTGCAAACTGATTTAGGTGAAATAACTAAAGATCCTTTCAAGGAGAAAACCATAATTCAAGTTTTTCCTCAAATTCTTTGGCATATCTGACTTGTTAGCCACTGTAAGTTGACTCAAACCACATGCAACTAAGATGTGGGGTTGATTTGAAAGAATTGGATTTTCCTGGTATTTCTATCCCTCATTTTATCTGTTTCAGTTCCAGATCTCCTCATATTTTATCCCATCCTCTAATGAAAACTCAAAGAGCTCATATTTCTTTCTGATGTGAGGTATGTATGGAACGAGGCTGTCAAGGACACGAAAATATCATCATCCTTGTGTCCTTATCAGTGATTGAAGGAGTGAATCCTGTCTCGTTAAGTGGTGTTGGAAACATATTTTCTGTTTTTGAGGCTGATTTGTGACGAGAAAACTCTTGGATGATGTGAGATTCTTGGAAGCTGACGACTTAAGTTATTTTTTTGGGTTTTTTTTATCAGGCTGCATAAAAAAAACACGATGTTCTTTTTCACTCGACAATGTTGATATCCAGTTACAGAAAAAAGTGAAATTGGAAAGAATTTTTTCTTTTTGTGGTTGACGGATGATGTGTGGTGAGGTCAGCCAGGCAAAAGATTTGTTGCTCAGTTTTCTCACATTGTTGATCTTGAGCGGTCAAAACAAAATGGAAAATTCAAATTTCGTGTCGGTCAGTGTTAAAAAGACGCCGTCAAATGTGTAAAAGTTGAAATTAAGCTTGTTAAAATCAACTTGTTAGGCCTCCGCTTCACTTTCCGCCTCTGCCTGTTGTTTTTTTAATGATTTAAAATAAATGCCACATGGGTTTAAAAGCTTTAAAAACTGATGGAACAATCAGAAATAAGACTGTAGTTCAAAAATAGGGTTGGTGATATGATAAGATGATATAAATCCCAGCTGATAAAGATTTTCCTGCACATTTCAGCACTCATATCTGGTTATTTCACCTGCAAACGGCCTGTAATGTAGGAATTGATAAGTTTTGGTCCTGAGCTGGAAGGAGATGAGTAATGCAGATCTCATTACATGAAAGTGCAATTCAGCTCTTTGAGTGATTGTTAAAAAAAAAAGAGACTAAATTGGAAGTCGGCAGTCAGAAAATGGACAAAATCAGTCATCACACGCAGGATCAAGGGGATGCAGATGTGAACTCATCCCTGTTCACCTTTCTGGAGCTCTGACTGTTTTGTGTTGAAATAAATGTGCCAAGTTTGCTAAAGTTGACTTCTTCCATCTCAGGCCATGAACTTATGAATTAACCCTCATCTACATCCACACTGATGAAGATTTCATTCAGCTCTTCCACATAAAGAGCTCAAAAGTGATGTTTAATCTGTTTTAAAAAATTCCTCATTGCTTTTATCTTCTCTTAATAGTCTTTTCTTCCCATTTAAATACAATCATGCACCGTCATTAGTCTTTATTCTGCTGTTAAGCAATCATTTTCTCAGTGCTTTAGCCTAAATTAGCATCAGTCAAATAAAAACTTTAATGATTGTTAGTTCAAGAAAAAGAAGAAACATCCTCAACTCACTTTTTATGGCCTCCAGAGTCGTTTTCATCATGTTTTTAGAGACTTTTACTTTGTTTATGAGCAAACAAAATGCAATTATCCTGCATCTCGTTCGACTCACTGATGCACATATTTAAAGTTGTGCTCTTTTCTTTGCTCATACAGTCATGATATCTTCTTTTTACTGCTTTTTTTTCCAAGTTTTCATGTTATTTATTACACACTGGAAATGAAAACAAGTCGCTTCTTGCGTGCCAGGAAAAAAACCTTTCTGCAACTAAAAATTAAAATCATCAGGCTGACTCTCTTCAGTGTTGTCTCAGTTAGTGATGGAAAGTAAGAAACATTTGTTTAATTGCAAAGGTAGTACATTTATTATCTTAACTCTTATGGACTGTGTATTAACAACACAACATAAAAAAACTGTAACTCTGAGAAAAATAAAAGCGTGAAAATGTTTAAAAACAGTGAAACTTTTCCTATAAAATCATTCATACTATTAAAATGTTGACTTTTAACACTAAAAATCATTGAAGCTTCCTTTTTCCTTATTACCATCTTACACATGCCTGTATCTCCAAAAAACTCCCGTTATTTAGACATTTTTGAGCATTTTTCTGAAAGTTCTGAGTCAGTCCTCAGTTGCTGCTTTCCAGTAAAACCTTTCTGCCTCAACAAATGTCAAATTTTTTTCACAAATTTGGAAAATTATTTTTATTTTTAGACTGACCGCGGAGGCATTTCGGACCACTTCCAAAAATAACTGTCAGCCCAAATGAAGCTACAGTCAGATAAGAACATAAAACAGGACTCAGATCAGCTGGTTTTCACACTGTCAGCAGAAACGTCTCTTTCCCCTCCTGACGTCTTGGTCGCGTTGTTATCAGTGTACCGCTGTGCAGCGAGGCGGGCGAAGCCTAAAAATGGATCGTGGTCCCGCGTGCTCGCTCTTGCATCTGCAACATCTGGCCTCAATCTGGCTCCTACGCCCTGCCGTCCCCCGGGATACGCTCTCCACTTAGGTTTCACTGAGCTCCACCGCTACGCCTGCAGGGCCTGCTGGGGGTAACACAGCCTGAGCAGTGTGTGTGTGTGTTTGAGAAAATGTGAGGGTCAAGATCTTCCATGAGAGCATCCTAAGTGCAAGCCAAAAAAGAGAAATAAGTACTCAGTCCGCCACAAACACTCGTCGACTCACATTCATTCCCTAAAAAGAGCTGCGACACGTCCAACTCAAATCTTCACCGACCAAAAGTCTTAACTCTGAAATAAATCCTGTCCTTCTAAGGAGCTCTTCTCAAAAAAGTCCCCGCAATGTGAGCAGATTCTCAGTCCCCACATCGTGATTAACACAGGCTCAAACACATACACACACTCCTGAGAGTATATTTCTGAACGGCAGCCAAGTTTTGATAGGGATACGAGGAGAGCTGACCGACTCCCCCGCAAAGTCGACTCCCTCCCTCCCTCAGTCGCCTTCCAAACTTCGTCTTCCACTCCCCTCAGTTCCTCCTCGTCCGTCTGCCCGATTTCTTTGTTTCTTTCTGTCCATCTTGTCTTTCTTTTGGAACATTTCTCGCCATCTCTCTGCCTCTTTTCCCCCTTTTTCTGCATCTCAAATTCAAACTCGCTGCTTGAGTTCAGTCTCATCGAAGTTGTGTTTGCGTTCACCTGTCTTAATGCACATCTCAAGCGTCCTGTCAGTTTATATAATTATAATTATCAATAAATTTAAAATTTAAAAAGTTTGTCAATCAAGACTTTGCATGATGAATCATCTGTTTTGCAGTTAGATAAAATCATCAGATTACAAGAAACAAACACAAATGACATTTTTTCACCCTGTTTTTAACATTTTTTTCTCACTTTTTAATGTTTGAATGCAGTTTTTTTTTTTAATGGCGTCATCTTCTTCCTCAGTAATTCAACCTGACTGGAGAATTTAAGCCACTAATTGTTTATATGATTCAACTCTAAACATTCACACAGGGAGACCAGATGAGGATTATTTCATACACAAACATATGTTGAGTCGTGATTCTTGAGGTCGTCAGTGTTGAGATCATTCAGGTTATCTCATTGAAATATTTCTATCTATGTCAGTGCCAGTGCATAACCACGGTGAACTGGTGCAGTGCAGGGACCCGCACAAAACCATCATCACATGAAAAATGAAGACAGGAGCTCCGGTTGTGCATTTTTTAAATTCCCATGCCATGAAAAAGAATGAGGATAGAGCAGCACTGTAGGCGAAAGCTTGTTGTTAGAAGAGATGCAGCCATGGGCACCAAAGAAGAAGACAAAGTACAGTCCGTCTCTGTGCATTCTGCCCATTTTATTACAGTCAAGTGGACACAAATAAACCAATAAAACATTTATGTTGAAAAGAAGTGAGAAAAAGTTTAAATAACCTTCTAAAAATATGTTAAAAATGTTGTGTTGTCATTGATCATACCAACAGTGTGGAGGATGTTATTAAAATGAGCTGATGGGAGTGGCCTCTTGTACATAACTTTCTTGCATTTTTTAACATCAGATAATGTTTTATTATTTCCTCTTGTGCAGCTCAAACCATCTCATTCAAAGTTCCTAATGCTTTAAACCGCTTTGTTTGGTTCTCGTCAGGCGGGTTTCCCTCACAAATCCTCCTATTATCTGCAGCTACGTTTTTTGGCTTTTTGGCTTTTTGGCCGCATGTTCAGGATCTCAGGATCGAGGATCTTTTCATTTCCCTCCACAAACTTCTTAATTCAACAGTGTCACAGCACGTCTTCAACACTTTGCAGCTCCACAAAACCACAAGGATGTTTTACTGCGCCATAAGTCATCAGAACCGAAGTTTGGTCCAATGTTTTTGGACAGGATTCGTGATTCTGTGACAAATGCTCATGATTCCGGATTGTTACAACTTAATTTTTTAGAACATCTGGTCATGCAACAGTAGTGAACACAAACACTTGACAATTCAGTTTAAATTGTGCTCTACGTTTAACAGGAAATCTGTAAAATAATATATTTGTTAGGAATCATAGTGGCGCAAACAGAAAATACCAGCCCTTCCACTGATTCAGTGCAGGACTTGCTGAGTTGTTGTGAAAGACAAGATGTTGGCAGGACTTTTTGCAGCCCACATCAGGGTGGAAGTGAATTGTTTTGAGCTGACTAACATGCACTCAGACACAGGTGTTGCACCGACCAGCGGCATTAAACTAATGAAGCAATGAATCCAGGAGAGGAGCTGAATCATGGTTATGAGCAATAAGTGTGTGTGTGTTCATCAAGCTGGGAGGACAGAGAAAAAGTGCTTCTTTACGCTTGATTTCTTTGGATAAACAGCGAAATGTTTGTTTTAAGTGTTCGCATGTGTTTACGGGGACGTCGAGATGCGAACAGGGGACCGACTTCAAACTCTGACGTTTGTGGAACCAGATAATTATGAATGTAAAACAGGCCATATCTATTCAAACAAACTGTGAAAACAAGCTCATAACCTAAGTCTCACTCTCTGTCTGACTGCCTGCCAAAGTACACACACACACACACACACACACACACACACACACACACACACTCTGTTTTAATTTTGTCCCTCCCATTAGAAAGAACACAGTACCCAGAGCTGAACAATATCACTGAAATCTGGCACAAACACACAAATACACCTCGGGAAGGGAGAGGCAGGACGACCGAGGCGGCCAATGGGCTCGCCAGAATCCAGAGAGCTGACCAATCAGCAATCAGGACACTTTTGGGGACTTTCCAAAAGTTTCCAAACTCTTCTAGGCTCCCCTCGCTCTTGTCACGTTTTTTTACGTTAATGTTAGTGAATGTATGTGTGTGTGTGTGTGTGTGTGTGTGTGTGTGTGTGCGCGTGCATCTGTGTGTGTATTTCTGTGCTGCAGCTGATAGGCTCTCTCTAACTCCATGCTTGTGTGTGTGTGTGTGTGTGTGTGTGTGTGTGCGTGTGTGTGTGTGTGTGTGGGCGGGTGGTGAAACTCCCCTCTTTGAGTGAGTGTGTGTCTGTTTGCTCCCCTTCTAGTGTGTGTACGTTGTATTTTGTGTGTGTGTGTGTGTGTGTGTGTGTGTGTGCGCGGGTGTTTGAGGCTGCTCACTCACTGCTTCATTTCATTTCAGGAATCAGGAGTTCAGAGGGAATCGGGCGATCAAGGAGGCTGCAATTCCTGAGAGAGAGACAGAGTGTGTGTGTGTGTGTGTGTGTGTGCGTGTGGGTGTGAGAGAGAGAGAGAGACCCCCTACAGTCACCATTACTCTAAAACGCGTACGTGTTCTTCTGATGTTGTGGGGACATAATTCAGTTTACACAGTCACATTGTGCGCGAATAAAAGTCCCCATAAAAGCAGATCATTAAGTTTAAGGGTGAACACTTGGTTTAAGGTTGAAGGGTAAAAAGAGGGGCGATGAACACCTGGAGGGTGCAGCTGGAGGTGAACCAGCGTGGGTGGAGTGACACAAAACTCCTCTCAAACATCTAGAAACCTTAAAACGAGATGTTAAAAAGATGCTGGTTGACCTTAGAGTTAAGCAGGTTGTGTTTAGGGTCCCTGGAAAATGAATGGAAGTCAATGTCTTCTAAAGTGATGGAAACACAGCTGTGTGTTGGTGTGTGTGTGTGTGTGTGTGTGGTCTTAATTTGTTTTCATGGCCAAAAATATATGGACAACACCGTCGTCACACTAGTAGTATTTTTAGTCGATACTGACCATTTATGGAAAACCTCAGATATCTTCTAATACCAAAATCTTTAAAGTTTTCTACAGTTTCTGTGCACAGCAACGATGAAATGGTTCATTTTGGGGGAAAACTACTAGTTTTTGCAGAATAAATAGAGATAGTCACTGTGTTCGTTTAAAATAAAGACTTGTCACCACAAACTGTCTTTTCTCCTCGCTTGGTAAAGGATTCTCCCACTTGCATTGGCGAGGTTGAATCATCCAATATGGACATCGTTTTTCTGGCAAATTGCACTGGTAGTGGTAATTTGAGCAATAAACATGCTAGTTTGAAAAAAGACAGAGCCCGGGAAGTGTCATAGGGAGGAGAAAAAAACATCAGTCTTGTCTTGAAGGTGCCTTCACACTCTCCATCTGGATTGTTTCGATTTTATTTGGTTTCATGTTGATCCTGCACAGAAACGTGGATGTTCTCCAGGTTTTGCCTGTTAAACATAAATGTTGTGTTATCTTTAAGATCCTTTGTAATGTTTCTTTAGGGGATAAAGCTCCATTTTGCTGTAAAAACACAACCTCGGCGTTGTGGGCGGATGTCGTTCAGTTCATAAGCACTTAGCTTGAGGATCGAATCCCTGCAGCCAATCTGATTCCTCCTTGTTTAAAGATCTTTAATGTGTCGCTGATCGGTTGTGAAGTTTGTAAACCACATTGACTTCAAGATGGCTGAAGCAAGATGGAAAGCTGTGTATCTGATGCATTGAAGGCCACACAGTCACAGATGATTGTGGTGTATTTGGAAACTTCTCTTCCTGTTGTAAGTGTTTTTAACCTCAAATAAGTTGAAAAAAATCTAACTGGTGTCAGATTTTTGGAGAGACAATGTGCAGAGTGTGACTGGAGGTTAGCATCAAAGTTAGCTAACTGAAAAAACAGCATATTAAGCTAACTTTGGTAGCATGCTGACTGTGTAAAAGATGAACTGCATGCACAGGAATTTAAATAACAAAACTACTTTACAATACCGGCTTCAGCTTCTCCACCTTCCATCCATCCGCAGAAACGCGTTGCATTGGCGTACAACACATATCGCGCAAAATTTCAAAACGAGGTGTCATTTATGCAAAGAAACATGTTGCAGGCACCAAAGATTGCCGTGCAAAAGTGAGTGTTGAATGAATTTCTGTCCACGAGTATGAATCCTACGGCCGGATTTTGATTTTTTCATGAACTGCAGTGAGTCTTTGTTTGCATGCAGCAGCAGATTAATGCACCTTCAGCAAACAAGTGAGGATTTAACAGTCAGGCGTCCACATACTTTTGGCCACGTTGTGTGAGCATGTGGTTTTGTGTCTGATTCTTTGTGTGGAACATGCAGAACGTGTCCTTGTGCAGTTTGAGGCCCACATTGTGATTTTCTCTTCCTCCCCACCAATCTTTCTATGTCCTCCCACCCTCCCTCCGTCTCTCTCTCTTCCCCCTTTTTTTGCAGTCTCAGCCTCCCTCGCTCACCCCCCTCTTCATGCCCTCCACCTCTCTCTAAATTGCCTTACACTCCCTTCTCTCCCTCCGCCTGTCAGGAAGAAGTGAACAATATGACCTTTAGTCGCAGCGATAACATTCTCCCTCATGAATTCCCCGCCGCTGCAGCTTTCCTTTCACATTCTCACCGGGTTGTTTTCGCTCCCGGCGCCTCTGTTTTTCTAAGAAATGATCATCTCGGCACCCAGTGATTAACGAGCAGCACCAGGAGGCAGTGAGGAAGCCAGGCCTCCGCGGGGTCACACACACACACACACACACACACATACACACATGCATTAAATATGTTCCCACTGCAGATGAGAGTGTCTCATCACTGTTTGTATCTTCTCACACCTGATGTTTTTTCTTTCTTTCTTACATCAATGGTGAAAAGCTGCACAAAGTCCTGTTTTTCTTCTGTTTTGTTTTAATTTCCCCTCCGGATTCAGTGGGAACGTCTGCGAATGAGACCCAGAGGCAGGGATGGATTTAAGCTGAAAAGGGGGGCCCTGAGGCAAAATACGAGCTATTGACCCCCAAAACCTTCCCTCATTATGTATCCTGTCATTTTCAAGCAGCCGTCAAATGCAACTCACTTCATGTGACACAGTCATCGTGTTTTGTCTCAACCAGATTGTCAGGAATAAAAATTATTTGTGTCTGTTTCTGAAGACCACAGATATGTTGAAACTTATTGTTTAATTTCTGTTTTACATTTCTCTGGTAAAGATCTCACTTCAGGAATAAAAGCCATTTTCTCTGGCTTAAAAAAAAAAAAAAAAGATTAAGTCTTGTACCCAAAAACAAAAAATGTCTCTCACGTCCGTATTGAAACATCTTGTTTGAGTCGTCACAAAAGTCGCTTGTTGTTTCAGGCAAAAGCAGCCAGTTATTGTGTTTTTTTTGCATCATTTTTTTAAGACTGCAGCTTACTAAAATTTAAATTTTTTTTATTTTGCAAATAATTTTTTTATCAGTTCATTATTACAAATAAAATGTCACATATATATTTAACATTGCTCACAAATGAAAAACATTAGTTATGACTGTCACCACCTAAAAGTGATGTATTTTTTAAGAAGAGTTTACTGAAACTAAATCTGAGCTTTAGATTAAAATTTCTTTTTCTTTTTTATCTTGTGTTGATTTTTTTTTTTCATTTTTACCTTCACAACTGTTTTTAATTGTTTGTGTATTTGCAGGTCTGAGGGGTCAAAATGTCAGTTCACAAGCAAGTCGTCCAGGTTAGATATAATTTTTCTGAATCTGCAGCCTGTATGGTTGAGATTTTTTGCGGTTCAGTCAGAGTTACTACTTGATTAAAGCCTGTGAAGGTTGACAAAGGAAGAAAAGAGCACTGAGTGTCAGCAGGAAAAATAAAAGTGAGTTTCAGCCTCTTATAATGAAAAGTTGGAGTTCCAAGGACCAGAAGACATCACTTTTATGCAACATGCAAACATCATAGTAGAAATTTAAAGGAGGGTTCGCGTCTAATAGTGCTCAGTTCAGATACAAACACATATTCTTCAAACTTGACCAACTAGTCTGAACAAGCAGCAGTTGTTGGCAGTGAAGTTCCACCTTTATTGAGTCACAGTTCAAGAGACAAACTGCACATTTGCCCGGAAATCAACCTGTAAGCACAAGAGATTTGAGTCTTTACTGCCGTGCAACAAACAGAACATGTAGGAATAAAACATGTTCCTCTGTGCAAATAAAAAAACCTTAAGAGTTAATGATGTAACATTTAATTGGAGTGAAGGAAACATGCAGACTCGGCAAAAGGTGCAACAACAGACGTTTAAAGGAGTTAGAGTAGAAATTTATAACTTTAAATAGTGAAGACGAATATAAAGTGTCGCACTTAAAAAAGAAAAAGCATGTGGGAATGAAACATCGTCTGTTCTGCAAACATGAAGTCATGCTTTCTTTATTTACGTCCTGCAGGAATGTTTCATTCCTCTTTTTAACGATGACCACCTCGATGAAAACGTCTCATAAAGCTTTCACAGCTTTCATTTTAACAGCATGTTTCCTTTCATACATGACAGTGTTCAGTCTGCAGACAATTCAGAGTTTGTCATAAAAAAAAAAAAAAGTCAACGCAATAGTTTCATACCAACATTAAATAACATGGTTTTGGCCCAAAAGGGAATCAATCAAACTGTGCATGAACAGACATCAAAATGTTTCCCCAACAATTTAACGCTCTTCCCTTCTTTCCATCGACACTAACTTTCTTTAATGATTTACAGCTGTGGGCAGCATTTCCTTTGTGCATTGAATTGATGAGCAACACTTAGTCCACATGTTGCTGTCTTTTCCAGTAAAGCACACAGAACATAATCAAAAGTCTTCGGTGCTTAGAAAATGTTGTTGTTCAGAGACGACTTTAAGTGATCAATAAAAATTTTGCTAAGAAAACATGAAAATGTAAAAGGAGGGCTGAGAGAAATTGCAAATCAACTGATTGACTGAAAATTAATTGAAGATTTGCTACTTTTCCTTTATATGTGGATCTTTGGACTGTTGGTTGGACCAAACGAACACAGTCTCTTCAGGCTCTTTGGCTCATTGTGACCATATTTCTCACTATTTTCAGAATTTTTACAAATCAAACAATCAGTGGATTGATGGTGAAAAGAAGAATAAAAATAAATGTTGCTGCTTTGAGTACTTTTACTCTGAATACATGAAACTTAACATTTTTACGATAACTTTATCTTTGTTCTTTATGTTGTTGAGTTGTTGTTCTTTCGTGTTCAAACTCAGAGAAATCTATCATTTTTATTCAAGATAATATTTCATTCTGTCTCTTGTCTCTTACTTTTGGGGAGACGCCAGTCAGACCGAAGAAGGACGCAACTAAACGAAAAATAAATCAAAGTTTTATACAAAACTTTGTCTGAGAACATTTCTGTCTGAGTCAGTCACACAGATTTATATCTACGAGTGAGGCGGTTGAACAAAGAAATAAGCCAATCCCAAGATCCAACGCTGCTTCGTGACGTATTAAAGCCACATCTTTTGTTCTCATTGTTTCGATAGAGAGCCTTCTAGTGGCAAAAATTACATCTATGTGTTAAAGTACGTTAATCTGGTTTCACTGACAGTAACTTTTAAAGTGCAGGACTTTTAAACAGAGCACTTTTTTTTACAATGTGGTATGAGTAGTTTTACTTCAGTAAAGGATCCGATTACTTTCTCCACAGCTGTTTAAACACTGTGAAGTTAATAATCTCTTGAATTTAAGAATTGATGTGTGCACATGGGATTACAGGTAATCCCTTTCAGTTTCTCAGACTCTTTAAAATACAACCTGATTTTTTGTTTGTTTGTTTGACTGTTTGTTTTTTTGCGACTCACACTATCTTGAGTTTTGAATCTTAAGAATCTGCTCTCTGATCTGTGAGTAGAGTTCGTGCATGGTTAAGCTTCCTGCTCTGCTGTGAATCTAAATAGGATTAAGCGGTTATGGAAAACAACAATGGCTGACTTGGATACTCAGAGGGAACTCAGTCGTGCAGCCTGTTTGGCAGCTGGCTGCAGTGTTGCACACACACACACACACACACACACACACACACACACATCCATACAGATGAGCGCACTGATGCAACAGCTTGTTATGACTCAATAAAAATGGAATTTTCTT
>JAQMCX010000032.1:296723-308479 GCA_029814765.1 Acanthurus leucopareius
AGAGCTTCATCAAAGTCTTAAGTCCATTTCAGTCCAAGTTTCATGTAAATATGTTCATTCTTTTGTGCGCAACACTTACAAGTGTAAAACATGTCATTTCCTGTTGCCAGCAGGTGGTGCTATCACTTTTCCTTAATATTTGTATATGGATGTGTTCAGGACCACACAGTTAACATGCTCAACAAGTTTTGGCCAGATTGGATCATGTATGGTAAAGTTACAGCTCACTTCCTGTTTCATGGCGAAACCTCAAGATTTGACACCTCGCCACGCCCACAGAGTGTAAAATCTGTGACTTTTATGTATCAACCTTTAATCCTCAAAGCCTTGTCTACAAACTAAAAGTTTCAAGGGGATAGGAGGAATCCCCTAGGACGAGTTGAACAGAGTACGACCCCTGGAAATGGGCAAAAAATGGCCTAAAATTGACATGTAATTTAAAATGGCGGACTTCCTGTAGGTTGTAGAGGAGTGCTCCAAGAGGCTTTTTTGTAGGCCTTGAAAGGATAACTCAGCCTACCAAATTTGGTGCAGCTAGGACAAAGAGAAAGGGGGTTACTGAGTGGTTAGGGGGCGTTATGGAGCCAATTTGCCACACTCTTGTATGAAACCTATACTACATCGCAATTTTAGCAGGACCGGACATGTGTGCCAAATTTCATGAGTTTTTACGCATGCCGAGCACCTGAAAAATGCATTTAAGTGCTTACACTTACGGTGCTCGGGCCCTAATAAAAGGTTCATGATTCATGTAATAAATGATATCTACACTTGTGTATAACAGCTGATTTACTGATGGGAAGCTCACGCACAGAAGGAGGATTTGGCGCCACCTCCTGTGTCAGACTTTTACTTTGAAGTTAGAAACTGAGTCATAAAAGACTCCATCGCTGCTCCAAGTCCACAAATGTAGCAATAAAAACACATATTTAAAGGGATTAAATAATGTTTTGAAAGGATTAATTAAATGGAAATAAAATAACTTAATTAACTAAGGAACTTAAATTATTTTTCAGAGAAACAACATGTTGAATATTTAGAGTAACTTTTAATTATGAATAATAGGAATTTGTAACTATGCTTTTTTTTTTTACTGTAATTGTAACATCTGTGATAATTAAGTATAACTTACGACTTGATCCATAACATACCAGCTGACTATGATGATCATTAATTTATATTTAAAAAGAGCCATTTACAGTCTGTTTATTAGGAGAAATTGACACCATTTTTTTTAAACTTTGTAATCAAAGTGTGTGAACAGAGCAAATAACAAAAACATCCTGTTTTTGTCTCCTTCAAACTCGTAAATCACGGCAATCAAACTATAAAATGTAGCAGAGAGGATCTAAGTTTCTGCAGCTGCGTCTCAAAACACCAAACAAACACATTTGGTGCCTTTCTGGAGGTCAGCTGAGGAAGCGAAAAAACCGTCCGTACAGAGAAAACATCAAAACCCGGCAGAAAGTTCACAATAAGAAACACAACGTAAAAACTGAGCCAACGGGACGACAAACACACTTCACACTCATGACAAACAATGATCTCTTCTCAGCAAACAGCTGTTGTTTGTTATTTACATCTTGGTCACATTTTTATTTGCTGCTTAAGTTACAAAAAAAATAACGTGTTTGTTTAAAATTTCACTCTGAGTTTCCTGAAAAATCACTTGCGCCTGCACGATGAGGATTTTCACTTTGAACTATGAAACAAATATGGACGAGAGTTTGGAAAAAAGATTCAAAACCTTCATTAATTTCTACAATAAAATGAGATAAAATGATTTAAAAAATGGCTGAGTTGATGCCTTCAAACTTTTCTCTTGTCCAACAAACAGTTTACAACTCAAAGCAAAGAAAAGGATAAAACATTTCAAATTTAATAGCAAATTTTTATTTTTGTGTTGCTTAAACTATTTAAACATTCATCTTTTGACAGTTGTGTGTTTGACATCCGACAAATTTCTTAAAGATTTGTCAAGTTTATACAGTTTTTTTAATCGACTTAAGTTTAATGTTTGAGTTTCTGTCAGTATTCATTCTTTCATTTTATCATTTCCTTTTTTCTTCGGTCTGATGTTGTTGGTTTTTTTCAATACTGTGATTTTGTGTTGAAAAGGAACTTAAAACTCAATAAACAAAGTGATTTAAAAAAAAAAAGAAAATCAAAGAATAATTTGATCAACTTTTAAGTCACCAAGCTATCAATCAACCCATCATTCCACCTCCTCGTGTCGTAAATTTACATTCAAATTGCAAAAAGAAAATGAAACATGGATGTTTCATATGATTTCAGCCCTTCAAATACCTCCACATCCCTCTCCATCATATGCAGGAGGAATCAAGGGATGCACAATATGGATTTTTGTCGACTAATATCAGCTACATTACTGATAATTTCATATTTTTCTATTTTTAAAAGAAATTCGCACCTGAGCGTAAAAAGGGCTTATGGATTATTAAATATCCCAAAGCACAAATAATTTCTGTTGTGTCAAAACTTGTGGCTGTTTTCCTCCTTTTTGACCTTAAAAGAACCAATACTAGTGGTAAAAGTTTCCCATCATTAGCTGATAATTTATCAATAAATATTGTGCATCCCTTGAAAAATCCTCTTGGAAGAATAAACACAGGAAGAGACAGACATATTACATAATAAAAGTTGTAAATGAAGTCATAAAACAGAAAAATTATTGGATGTATAAGCGCTGGAGGAGAACATCTGGGCCCCGTATTGTATATTTGCTTGGCTGAAACACTTGTTGCATAACCCCACTCATATAAAACCCCATAAATACAAGATAAAAGTATTCAAAGCTGCTTTTTGTGACGATTTACCACCAACTGAAGTACAATTTCTATACAGAGGTCAAATTAGCACTGTGGTTCTGTATTTACAGGGTTAATGTTGAGTTCCTGCAACACAAAGACAAAACCTCAAGAGTTTGCAGGAATTGTACTTTAAGTGGTTTCTTAAATGTCACATACAGCATCTTAAATGTGTGATTTCACATACAAGCATGACAACAGCTTTTAAAATCACTTAAAAGAAATCTCTTTAAGTCCACATCATCTTATATAAACCTAATATTCCTCTTAATTGTCCATATTTCCTATCTAATGCTGTCTGGAATCATTTCCTCCCAAGAAAAGAAGAAAATCTCCTGATATTCAGTGTTGAACATGTTTTTTTTCTGAATAATGTGAAGCCGCGGACAGTGAAGGCCACACTCAGTGTTTCTGTCTGACGAGTCCGTCTGACGCTCGCCGCCGTCAGTGGTTTTTATTAGTTTTGATCCAGCAGCAACTGGGCGCGAAAACATGAGAGTCCATTTGGGATCTCCTGTGCGATACAGTGATTCTCACATAGATTTCACAGCTATTATAATCATCATCATCATCATCATCATCATCATCATCTTCATCATCGTGGTCGTCGTTGAAATTCCCCTGCAGTGTAGTGGAGTTACAGAGGGCGAAACTTACATTATTGCACAATCCAGAGAGTCTATACAGATGTGAACTCTGGCATCCTTACCACACACACACACACACACACACACACTCACACACACTGCAACCTTGACTGGCCTGTTCTGTGTGTGTGTGCGCTGACTGTTTCAGTGTATCAGTGCATCATAAAAGAAACAAAGCTGAAGATAAGTTGAGCGACTTTGACCTCAGATTAGGAATGTTCATTTCGACTTTTTACACAAACATTCCAGAGCTTTTTTTTATTTTAAAATGATTTTTCAAAGCAATTTTGGTCCCCGAACAGTGTTTTCTTTCCTGCTTCAGTTTACAGTAAACCAAGACGGCTGATCTTAACATTTAAAATACAATCTTTTACCTGTTTTTCACTCTTAAAATAAACACGACTCCTCAATTTGCTGAAAATTCAAGAGTCAGATTTGTCAACTGGCGTCCATTAATTTTTTTTACTTCTATACTCTTAATGATTTTAAAGCAACTTGAACTGAAACAAAAAACAGTGAATTTTTTCTTACAATTAGCTTTTGAGAATTGGACCCTAAAATACAGACATTTTTTTTAAAAAACATACAAAAATTAAATAATAAAACAGAGTAAATTAAATGACAAACACAGTAAAGTAGGTTGTTTTTTTTTCTGGATGCTCTTACTTTTTTAAAAAATAACTAAAACTATATGCAACAGTGTCCACTGCTCTATATGTACATATTTGTTTCTAACATGTTGTCTCCAGTGTTTTATTAATAATCTGTCATGTCACACACCTCTCTGACCCTCACATGAATTCCTGGACTTTCTTTTTAAATGCTGAGTCTTAAGCGTACGGTCATTCTCTGGTGTCAAAGTGTCGCTTTCTTTGGTTGCGAGACGTTTTGGTTTCAGTAAAGCTTCTTTGTGTCTTTGATTCTTGATCTGCAGAGATTTTCAGCAGCACTGCACCGACACGTCTGCTTTTAAAGACAGAATGAGTGGGATTTTTCCTTAAAAACAACAAAAAGACTCATGCAAACGTAATCTTTCTCCGTCACCTCTCATCCTCCACAGTGTGATGGTGTTCACTCTCTACCTGTGTTTTTCCTAAGCCTCTTTCACACACAGTTCTGGATGATTACTGGGTTAACCTGTCAGGCACAGATAGTGATTTTCGTTTCTCGCACATGCAGCTTCATTCAATAGCGTTTCCCTCTGCTGCCTTCCCACACATGACACGACATCCGAGAGGAGCATTAAGTCAAACAGAGGGAGGTCAACTTTAAACGATGTGTGATGTTACAAACTGCAACAGACAAATCCTGCTCGCTCTGCGTCTAAAAACGTGTTTGACTGCATGTTGCTGCCTAAAACTGATCGTGTGCATCCTCAGAATGTCTTTAAAAAACCAAAAGGGACGTGAGCAAAGACAGCAGTTTATAAATTCAGTTTAGCAGCAGACTTGATACTGACAAGGAGGATTTTCTGGAGTCCATCAGTGCTGATTTTGACCTGATTTGCCCCCTAGTGGTTATAATTTTGAATCCTCCAAAAACAAACTAACTATGCAGCTGAGTATGTGACTGCATTTAATCCAGAGAAAGCAAGTTTATCATGAGCTTTAAGATCTAATTTGTCATTTTGTTTCAGTCTTTTTAAATGTGACTTAATATTCAAATGCTTCCACCGAAAGCAGCTGATTGGTGTTTTTCTTGTGATCTATTGCTGCTGATGTTCACAGCAGAACGAACCCGTAACATGCAGGGTAAGAGGTCGGATATTTTTCCTGCTTATTTATTTACCTTCATAGCTTAAATTTCTAATAACCAATGACGTGTCTCCTCTCTGCACATCTGACATAGAGCTCTCAAGTACCTGACTTCCTGCTCCTGAGCATCATGGTGCCACAAACCTGTTAAAAAAGCACCCGAGGCGCTTTGATTGTCTACAGATTCTGGTCCAGCCAGCGAATGTAGTTGTTCATGCTCCTCTGTCCGACACTGGACATCATGGGCAGGAACGCAAACACCATGCAGCCGTGAAAACCGTCCTCGTAGTGGTCACTGGTCACCGTGACGCCGGCGTCCTGCAAGCGCCTGACGTACATCAACCCGTCATCCCTCAGCACGTCGAACTCACAGGTCATCACGTACGCTTTAGGAGTCCTGCCCAGGATGCTCCGCTCCGCCAGCAGCGGCGCCGCCCTCACGTCCATCAGCTCCGGTACCTGACCCATCACCCCCAACGATCCCGTTTCTCTGACAACCGGCCGGAAGTGCTTCCTGCGTTCAGGTGGGAGCAAAGCGGTCCAGTCCAGCTTGGAGCGGGTGCTGGCCTTGATGTCGGGCTGGTCCAGGGAGCTGTGGTTGTTAGCGAGCAGGAGGGGCTCCAGGGAGGAGTCAGCGCCCAGGTACTGCAGCCAGAAACGGGCCATGATGGGCCTGTAAAGGATGGGCACGGCCTGGTTCTGCTGGTAGGACGGGGTGTGGAAGTCGAGCGCCTGTAGCACGGGGTAGATCAACGCCTGGGCCTTGAACTTCACCGTCAGACCGTCATCTGAGCTGAGCTGCAACACAGAGTTTAACTCGTGAGTCGTTCAGGCATCATCAAGATGCTCCTCCAACTCGCAGCATTATCACATCACCAGTGCTCTTATATGAAGTGTGTGTGTGTGTGTGTGTGTGTTTTCTTACCTCCTGTGCCACAGCGGCAGCCAGGTTTCCCCCGGCGCTGTCTCCGGACACACACACCCTCTCTGGATCGATGCTATAACGGTGTAAAACCTGAGGGGACAGGAAAGCCTGTGACGCCGCCAATGCATCATGGTACTGATCCGGGAACACAGCCTCTGGAGCGAGACGGTAACTATAGCAACAGGACATCACAGGGAGACACAGGGAGATAAGATTAAGATGAGCAGATGATGTGCAGCTCAGGTTGCGCTTGACTACCCGACTCCATTAAAGTCATCCATAAAGTCACATTTTTCGTTTTTAAGTTTATAATTATGAAGTTTGATTGAACTGTTTTTAATGAAGATCTGCAGGGTTAAATTACTGTTTTTGTGAATGGAGTCTGGTGGCTTGAGGACGGCAATTTATTGGCTATTTCTGATCATTTGCTGTTTGAGATGCTGGTGTTCCAGTGCAACATCAAGAGGCAGTAAATGTCATGTAAAACTTTTAAGTACTGGTAAATGTCAACATTTGATTTTTACTAGAAATCAGGAATAAAAAAATTTGATCGTTAAAAACGAATAAAACCCATCACTGTTTCAACTGGCATCAATATTGGAGATAATCACTAAGATATGAACAAGCTGCTTAATTATAATGTTCTGGTTTCTAGAACAAAGCAAAAAACTTACTCGACAGACATGATGACGGAGTCCAGATCCTCGGCCATTTTCCGACAGAGAAGGTCATATGATCTCATCCCTGTGACACAGGAACACTCAGTACGTGATCACGACATCAGGCAAACTACAATGTTAACTTAAAATGTGGGCTTTTGTTTTCTCCTTTCAGGGCTTTTTTATCGGACTAAACTGCAGGTGAGTCGTAGAAAAACAAAATCATGGAGTCAATAATCCTGCTTTTCTTCGGCTTTCAGAGTTTGGAAATGAACACTCACGCCCGCTGCCGAGCGCCCATCCTCCTCCGTGGAAATACAGGACTCCCCTCTTCAGCTGCTTCCCCCCTTTTGGCTGGAAGACCCGGGTGGGAACGCCGCCCAGCGTGGAGTCGATCACGTGCACGGCGGGGCAGGAGCGAGCCTCGATCACCTCCACCCAGGACACCACCTGGTTCAACAGGTGGACCCGATGGCACACACCCAGCGTGTGAGCCACGTCGCTCTGGAGACACAAACACACACATGAGAGGGAGTTTTCAACAGCTGGTGGATCGGCTCTGCTGTGCACGACTCTGAAATCAAAACTTTATTAACAGAAATTAAGTTTTTAACCGTCAAAACAATTTTGTAAAATGTGAAAGAAACAGCAGTTTTTCTTCTTCGAGTGTCTGTTGTTTGTACAAATGTTTTTAAAAAGAGGTGGAAGAAGAAATAGGATCTTTTACTTTAATAAAAGCAGCAACAGCACGGTGCAGAATTACTCTATTACAAGTAAAATGATTACTTATGTGAAAGCACAGAAAATATTAGCACTCACTTATTCAGACCGGCCCATTTCAGAGCAATATATACAGTATACTATCGGGTAATTATTATTAATGCATTAATGTGTTCATCACTTTAATGTTGCAGCTGATAAAGTGCAAACCAATTTTACTTATTTCATGTTAATAATTTTGTATTATTCATCTGCTGGTAGTAGTTCTGTGAACTGCAGTGTGCCTTTAATTTATTTCTTGATATATTTCATATTATTTAACTAAATCTGAAGAGTAATCAAAAGTCCCCCAGAAGACCAACCGTGCAGTGAAAGTGTTTAAGTGCAGAAAATAGAAATACTAACTGATTACTGGCTTACTATTACTATTACTGTTGCTCAGGAATCTGCGAGAAGAGAAACTGGTCTGGCGGAGCTGCAGGGAGAGATTGGAAACCTGTTGCACCACAGTGACACAAAAGATTAGAGCAGCTGGGTGTGTGAACTGCTGTTGAAAGCTGAACGAAGCAGATTAAGTGTAAAACTAACATGTAAGGCGTTACAGCTCCGTCACATGCACACAAGGTAAATGCCACATGTATCACACAGGTACAGATTACAGGGCGCTCGGCTGCAGGATCAAAGGTCACATCATGCTGCCCGATGAGAACGAAGCGCCTCCAAAAAAAGTCAGAAAAACAGCCGTGTTAATGCATTTTTCTGTTAATCCACTGAGTCTCTTTAGAGGTTTATTTATCTTGAGAAGCAGTGAGAACGTGTGAAGCAGCACTGAATTATTCATATAAAAACACATTATCATTATTATTATCCTTTATTTTTTTTAATTCTCAGCCAAGCAGTGCACATATTATTAATAATTACACAGCATAGAATAATATAGTCTGTTCTACTCTCCTCTTTCAATGTATGGCAGTGTGTAAATTTATATTTAAATCTTTTCTTTTCCATTACATATTAAAAAAGGCATTTTTTTGGTTTTATGACACTGTTTATTGTTTATTATTCTACTTCATTGTATATTTCCTGTGTCAAACTCTGTTTTATTTTATTCGGTTCTCTTCTTCTCTGCAGTTTTACTCGAACTGAGTTTGTTAAGCTGTAATCTGTACTTCTGTTTTATTCTACGCGAGTAATTTCCTAATATTTTCTGTTCATATCAGTAATGTTTAATGTAATCTACTCATATTTTTCTCACATAAATATCCCTTCTTTAAACCACGTGATGCTACCCTACAAATACCTATCTAACGCTGATATTTCTTTTATTCTGTGCTCATCAATCATCAATGATCAGTCCTGTTTTATGTCACTGTTTATGTTTTGTTAATAATGTATTAACGGACTCTCTGCTGCTGCCATTTTCAAAAAACACTCTACTTCTCTTGTAATTTTTTCTCATTTTCCACCCTGGCAGCTCCCTGTCATCCCTCCCGTCAACCCGTCCTCCTCTGCTCTCCTGCGGCCGCATCCTTCAGCTCTTACCGCCTGCATGAAGCTCCGGAACAGCGCGTCCAGCAGCATCAGTTTCCACGGCTCGCTCACGCCGCTCGGTAACGGCAAGTACACGTAGTAGGCGGCCGCCGACAGCAGCAGGGCTCCGGCCAAACGGAGCCTCATCGCGGCGGACTGTACCTGGTTAGAGCATGCCGTTCATACGAAATTACACTTCTCTGGACTTCCAGGCGATAGGAAGCTCCGCCGGGAATCCAGTAAAGGCGGAGGAATTACCTTTATTTCAAAATAAAAGTCATGGATTTTGGTTTGCGGTTCATGTTAAAGCGGCGATGGCGATAACGCTCTGAAATGCTCTTATTTTGAAACTTCATTGCAGGAAGTAGTGATTACATTGTGTAACGTAATTGCAGCCGGGAAATGTAGTTTTTTTTTCTTTTCAACCAATAAAAGTATGAATAGAAACAAGTCTCACAAGTCTCGAGAGAGTCAAGGTGAGAGTTTTATACAAATCAACAGACAGGTGAGTGAAAGAAGACAAAGAAAGAGATGATTACAGTTCCAAAGCACACAAACATCCAGATCGAGTGCCGTGTAGCTGCTCGACCCTTAAAAGATGACATAACTATGCTGTTTCAGCCAGATCTGAACCCCCCGTGGCCAGAAATCACAATGGATGTGTCCAACCCAACATGCCATGACAGTGTTTTGCCAGAGGGCTCTTTAGTTAGCACAGTTCAGACTATCACGATCATGTTACCTGTTGTTTTTTTAAAGAAAGCTCAAACAACACAGGTACTTAAGGAATTAGAATTAATCATACTGCAGTGAATGAACTGAGAAAGAACTTTAAGTTAATGCAATTAAAAGAAAAATTCAATTTGATAAACCAATTCAGACCATAAAAAGCAAACACGAGACACTAAAAGTTAATTTCCCTGCACTCAGTCAGTCATAGCTTAACTGTTGGTGAAGTTTCATAACTTTATTTTATTCTGCTGTCTCTGCTTGTACTCTTTCTTATACTTTACCAAACAGGCCAATCTACTTGGCTGGACTGTTAAAAATGAAACAGCTAACAACTCAAGACAATCTATTTGCTTGTCAGATTTACAAATTCAAAGAAATAAAATGCAAAAAGCCTCTAAGAGCCTCTCACATTTTGTAGCTGCTGTAATGCAGTGGACCTCTTGTGCCTGCTAATTGAACACACCTGCCTTCAGCTGCTCACACCTGTGTCCAGTTAATCAGCAAGGTTGGAGGGGAGAGCTTATAAAGAGCTCCAGTGACACAGCACTGATTTGTTGTTCTCAGGCTGGTTCAGTTGTGTGGTTTGGTAGGAGCTGACAGCCGTGACTTGGTTTACTGCCTTTCTGGCCTAAAACTGTGGCCGAAACCATGAGGTTTCTCTTAAGGTGACGTTTGTTGGTTTGTTTGTTTTGTAAGTTCAAAATTATAAGTGTACTGACTCGATGTCTTTTCTAGATGGTTGCTGTTGCCCTTGCTCATTGTTGGAAGACATCAAGCAATTGGTAAGTTTAGACAGCTTGTAAAACTAAATTGGTTGCATGCATGGGCTAAAATATTTGTTCAACAGCCTACAGTATTGGAGCCACTGAGAAGTATGAAGATACTGATGTGCCAGTTGCAAGTTATCGACAGGATTCAAATGGCTTCAGCACTGGAGATGACTCACTATGGAGTGCTGGGCAACCTGGTCTATTTTCTACTGCGAATGTAAATGAGGCAAGTAAGACACTTGATTGCTAGCTACTATCCTGAAATTCTTAAATCTGAAAAATTTCCAGTCTATAATGGAAATATTACTCATTCCATAACCTTGATCCACTGTAGGTGGTTGGATCTAGTTATGAGCCTGAGCAGCTTCAAGTGCCTCTCTACCAGCAGCCTGAGCAGCAGGTTCTACAGGTGCCTAGCTACCCAGCCCAGCAGCCACAGCAGCAGGTTTCACAAGTGCCTCAGCAGCCTGGCTACCCAGCCCAGCCTGAGCAACAAGTTGCACAGGTGTCCAGGCAACGCCAGGAGCAGTTTAAACAAGTACCCCAGCAGCCCAACTACCAACCCAAGTGGCCTCAACTGAAGCTGCCCCAGGTGCCTAGCAACCCTGTCCAGCAGCCCCAGCTGCAGGTTGCACAGGTGCCTCAGCAGCCCCAGCTGCAAGTTGCTAAGGTTCCCCAGATTCCTAGCTACCCAGTAAAGCAGCCCCAGCAGCAATTTCCACAGGTGCCTCAGCAGCAGCAGGTTCCCCAGGTTTCCCAGGTTCCCCAGGTTCCTACCTACCCAGTCAAGCAGCCCCAGCAGCAGGTTCCCCAGGTTCCCCAGCTTCCTAGCTACCCAGTAAAGCAGCCCCAGCAGCTATTTGCACAGGTGCCTCAGCAGCCTCAGCAGCCTCAGCAGCAGGCTCCCCAGGCTCCTAGCTATCCAGTCAAGCAGCCCCAGCAGCAGGTTGCACAGGTGCCTCAGCAGCAGGTTCCCCAGGTTCCTAGCTACCCAGTCAAGCAGCCACAGCAGCAGGTTGCACAGGTGCCTCAGCAGCAGGTACCCCAGGTTCCCCAGGTTCCCCAGGTTCCTAGCTACCCAGTCAAGCAGCCCCAGCAGCTATTTGCACAGGTTCCTCAGCAGCCTCAGCAGCCTCAGCAGCAGGCTCCCCAGGCTCCTAGCTATCCAGTCAAGCAGCCCCAGCAGCAGGT
>JAQMCX010000032.1:308579-323846 GCA_029814765.1 Acanthurus leucopareius
TCTTTATCGCGTTAAAATCTTTATAATTAATTGATCGAAATTAACGCGTTAAAGTCCCGGCCCTAATATATATATAAGTATATATGTCTATGGGTGAAACAGTGTCGTGTGACAGAGCATTTGGCGGAAGTCTCGCTGATAAAACAAACAGATCGTGCATTGAATAACCGATGAATAAAAATCCAAGTAATGAGCGGAATGTAGCCCAATGTAACGGAGTAAAAGTAGTGTTTCTTCTTCAAAAATATGCTCAAGTAAAAGTAAAAAATTATGTTGCATGAAAACTACTTTTACAAGTAGAATTTATCCAAAATGTTACTTAAGTAAATGTAACATTTTGGATTGTCATCATCAATCACGTGTCGACTGTGTAGCACTTTATACAGTCAATGGCGTAGCATTGGTGGTGGTGGGGTCATGGAGGATCATGTGCCCTGCCCCCGATCCGGCTTTGTTCCTCCACTGTGGCCATCCATTCATGGGACTGGGAATGATCTCAGCTAACGTGCAAGCAGAAAGGTGCACCATGGATAGGTTGCCAGTCAATTACAGGGCTAATACATAGAGACAAACATTCCTTCATGCTTACATCAATATCTTCAACCACAGACTTCAGCTACTGCACTGAGATCTGTCATCTCCAGAAATTCTCGGATGACTCTGCAGTGGTTGGATGTATCTGCAAGGGTGATTCAAGATTCAAGATTCAAGAAGCTTTATTTATCCCGAGGAAAACTGCTGTGCAACAGTTGCAATACAAGAGGTGGAAAGTAATACAGTGTGAGAGATAATAGAAATGAAAGCTACCATAAGATAAAATAAGTAAGATAAATAAAATAAGGCTAACATAGAATAAATAAGGCAATATTAAATGCAATGAAATGTAAAGCACTACAATGAGGCTGAGTACAGAGCTGCTGTAGACAACTTCGTCACATGGTGTGAGCTGAACCACCTGCAGCTCAATGTGACAAAGACCAAGGAACTGGTTGTGGACCTGAGGGGACTAAGGTGACGGTGACCCCTGTTTCCATCCACGGGATCAGTGTGGACATTGTTGAAGATTACAAATATCTTGGAATACACATTGACAATAAACTGGTCTGGGCTAAGAACACTGACGCCCTCTACAGGAAGGGACAGAGTCGCCTCTATTTTCTGAAGCGGCTGCGGTCCTTCAACATCTGCAGGACTATGCTCAGGATGTTCTATGAGTCTGTGGTACTCAGTGCTATCCTGTATGCTGTGGTGTGCTGGGGCAGCAGGCAGAGGGTAGCTGACACCAACAGTCTGAACAGACTGATCCGTAAAGCCAGTGACGTTGTGGGAGTTAAGCTGGACCCTCTGACGGAGGTGTCTGAGAGGAGGATGCTGTCCAAGCTGCATGTCATCTTGGACAATTTGCCCCACCCACTCCACAACATGCTGATCAGTTACAGGAGTACATTCAGTACAAGGCTGATCACACCAAAATGCACCACAGAGCGTCACAGGAAATCATTCCTGCCTGTGGCCATCAGACTGGACAACTCCTCACTCTGAGTGTCAGACACTCTGAATCAAGTGGTTTACTCTGGGCTCTTAATAATGTCCAATAATTACTTTGATGTGCAATAATCCAGTGCAATAACTACATCCATGTGCAATATTCTATATTCAAATGTTGGTAAACTGGTGTTTTATTTATCACATTGTAGATACAAGAACAAAATGTACATTTATATTTTAGTGTTTGATATATTTTATTTTATATTAGTACTTATGTTTAAATTTTATTTATATATATATATAAACTTCCCTACTTCTTTTAAGACTTTTGAATGGGAGCATCTGTAACTAAAGGCAATTTTTTCAGGGATCAATAAAGTATTTCTGATTCTGATTCTGATCTCACATTAGCTGCAGTTGGCAATGATGGCTCATCAATGATGACTCATCATTACATGTGGCATTATATATGTGTCTCATTCCTAAGTGAGTCCACACTGTAGTTTGAATGTTTTCGAGCAGGACAGATAGGGACTATATTTTCAGTAATTTTAGGTAAATTTTATCAAATTAATGTTCAACGATTGCTTTGAGTATACAGATCAAGAACAGCTTACAGTGACAAACTCTGTCTACAGTTGGCCACTCATTAGCCCTTCCTATTTGTTTAGCATAGCTGCTTTAATTTTTTTTCTTAAAAAAGGTTTTATAGCAAGAAAGAGAGAGAGAGAGAGAGAGAGAGAGAGTTGATTGTCTGTGATAATGATATTTTTTTTATTTTTTTACTGTTGTTATTAGCTTTTATTTAAAGAGAGACATGAATGCTCTCTCAGCTGTTGTCTTGCTTTTGGAACTTCCTCACTACAATGCTGATTTTCATTCATTTGGACAACCTTAGCTTGTAAGATGCTACTATGCAATACGACGGTTTGACCAGCATGTCTCTTTTTCGTCAAGATCGGGCTCACTTCCTGGGGGCTTGATGTACAGTCGAAATGTTGTTGAGCACCAAAGGTGTCATTTTATGCATTTGAAAATTTACGTTACTGATGTCATCACGTCGTGCATCTGACGTGTCACGCACACACCACCTCCTCAACGTCTTTTGGTCATTGTTCCAGTTTATGCTAGCTAAAGTGCTGGCTAGTGGCTAGCCAAGATTACAAAGAGGTCTTAATCTTCATGCATGCACTTAAGACCGTTTAATTCTTACTGACAATTGAGAACTTGTCAAATCAATAATGAGCAAGAGAAAAGCGCCACAAGAATCCCTAAATGAGGGAATTACAGACTTCCTTGTCGGTAAGTTTACGTTGGGAGTCCATGGTTAGGCTCAGCTAGCAGTAACATTATGCAGCGTTATAACTGGTTCGTTTTAAATTAAAGTTGACCTCCAAGAAAATTTACATAAGCTGTTTGTAGCTTATTTGTGAAAATATGCATATTATTGCCGTGTCTTTGTCGCGCTTTTCATCCGGTTCATTTGTAACTAAAACATGAGCCTCTCTGGTCTGATGCCTAACATTAGTCACTTCACCTCCATGAAATTTAAATGTCTTCAGCTGAGGGGGCACTTTTCTTTACTGCTGTCTGTCCTGTTTCTATTTGCAGAGCTGGCCAATTACGAGAAAAACGTAAACAGGGCAATACACAAGTATAATGCTTACAGGTAAGCACTTGATATCTCAACGGTAAGGTGTGCTTTGTTAAGGATGTGGGTTTATTTAATCATATAGCGGTGTATGATGGCTAATAATATGCTACAGAAACGAATATTGCGTGATGCATTTGACCAAACACTCATTCCTCAGAGTAATATGCATAATTAGCTAAAACTAATGCAGTCAGGGAAGCCATGAAGACCAACTTTCACTTTGTATTAAGACTTGAGGCTGTTTTAGATATTAGATCTAGCCTCATTAAAGCAAAATGGGGTAAACAAAGTCACATATCTGTATAATGGAACAAAGCTCAAGAACACCAAATACTGCAGCCTCTATTTTTAAAATCTATTTGAAATTACAATAAAAAGCTAAGATTTATTGCGAGTTCTTGAAATTCATTAGTTTAAGCTAGGGGTTCCATCTAAACTGGCATCTGAGTTTGAAATAAATTCAGTGTCATATAGATGGGGCAGTAGGATTTATCAGTCATTGTTATCAAAATTATCAATGGAAATGTAAGAAAAAATAAAATCAATTAAAAAATCATGCTTGGGCATTCACTAGATGTTTTCTGTCACATTTTTGCTACTTCATAATTTGACATCTAAATATGCACTAAATATATCTTTTGAAACTTATTTTACATATTTCTTGTGTAGGAAAGCAGCATCGACCATCGCTAAGTACCCTAACAAAATTAAAAGCGGTGAAGAGGCCAAGAAACTGGTATGTGCAATAATCCATAGCTTTAACTTTAACTTTGAACTTTTGTAGCTTTAATTTTTATTTTATTTTTATTTATATATTTTTTGTACTTTACACTGTAATGTACTGTGCTATGCTGCTGCTGGAACCACAATTTCCCTGAGGGAGTCTCCGAAGGGATCAATAAAGTTCTATCTAATCTAATCTAATTTATTGTTTCAAGTGCCCTACCCGGGGAATAGATCCTGACAACCAGCTTTCAGGTCAGGTCTAAGCACTGTAATTGCAAAAACACTCTGAATTTAATGTCAACCATTTTTAACTTTAAGACTGCACAAACTATGAGTCAAAAGGTTCTGCAGCTTATCTTCTAAATGAGGCCATTTCAATCTTAAAATTAAGTTTTAATACACATTGCTTACAACCTGGTGTGATAAACTGTTGGGACTAAGTAAATTTCACAGCACCCTTTTCTGGACATTTTCAAAGGCATTTAAGTGCTACAATTTGTCATGTTTTGCTTACATGGCAGTTTAATCACAGGTCTGTCTGTTTTACATCTGATATTTTAATCTAGATGGATACACATGTAATTGAAGTAAAAATTTAGAAAATACAATTGAATACTTGTACTAAGCACTGTAAAATGGCTTTCAGAAGAGTTGCAGTATAATGAGCTTTTTAGCTTTTTAATTTATTTTTTATTTGTTTATTTTAATTTGAGAAGTTTTAAGTTGGTTAAATGGTTGGTTGTTCTCGATATATAAATGGATAACTTCGATTTTTCTCCTCTTGCACTGAATTTACCGCTGACACACAACTAATTACAGGTTACATCCTATCCGCTAGGGGGAGCACTTCTGGAGAACGTAAAACATAGAACACAGCAGCCGAAGAAGGGGGGAAAAATGATTGACTTTTGGTTTGTCCAATTGGATTACATAAGGTCAAGGTTTCGGCCAATCAGATAATTACATTTAACTATTCAGCGTGGGCCCGGAAGTAGCCATTCAGTCCCGTTTTCTGGCTGTAAAGAGAGACAGTTATCCGCTAAAGAGCTTTTGAAACCATCTATAGACATAGATGAACAATTATATTTGAAAAAAAAAACTGGAAAATACGCATTTGTTTGTTGTATCACAATTAATTGTATTTCCACTCAGGTAAGACCTAATTCCGCTCTGTTGGGTTGCTAGTATGCTAATTGTAGCTAATAACGATACAACACCAGGCTAGCCATGCTACTGAGCTGAGTTAAGCTAGTTGGAGCATCCACTTAATAAACACAAACATGGGGACGATTATTTGCCCTGGTTTTATGTAATTTTGGTGATCAGCGAGACGACTGCTGGCTGTTCAGTTACGAAAAGACGTCTTTGTCGTTCACATATCTTTGCTAAGTGCATGTAGCCTCTGCTCTGGTCTTTGGAAAACCAGTGAAAGTGTCCGTCTCGGTCTGTGTCCTTTCCAGTTATCATCATGGGCGAGGTTGAATTGTCCTGTCGGGCTTATGTGAAGATGTTCCTGCACGCCTGTGTGTTTCCACGGTGCAGTATCAACGGGCTGCTGTTGTCGTCCAGCACGGCAGGTGGCGCTGTGTGCGTGACAGATTGTGTACCGCTGCTTCACTCCCACCTGCCTCTGGCTCCCATCACTCAGCTGGCTCTCACACAGGTAAGGACGCCTGCTAACAGGTGTAGCGCAAAGTCAGATATGCAGTATGTTGGGGTGTAGTCCCAGTCTGAATTTGTGGCTGCTGGTTTGGGAAAGCCTAAAGATGACATCACCTGTTCAGGTTGCTGGAAATTTGGTATGACCTTTCTGCAGAGGAAAATCCATCCAGATTAAAATATCAGATGTGAAACTAACAGACAAAATCTTCACTGTTGCTGGAAGAAATTCTAGTTTAACTGACAGTCTGTATCCTTGTTTTTAGGTGGATGTGTGGTGTTCACAGACTCAGCAGAGGATAGTGGGATACTATCAAGCCAACGCCTGCGTATCAGATAGTAGGTGAGTTTCCTGTCTGATCCCTCTCCAAACTCCCTTACAATTTAGGTAAATTTAACTTTTAATAAGATACCAAAGATTTTAATAAAAATGTTATAGTCTGTTGGTAAATTCAACATAAACATAATAATACAATTACAGGAAACTGTAAAACTGTTGAAATGTCTGTTTACTCCACAGCCCGACACCCTGTGCACTGAAGATAGCTGATAAGATTTCTGAACAGTTTGACAATGCAGTTTTGTTAATGGTAAGAATTACTAATTTGACTAGTTTGAAGAGCATTTCTCTTCTTGGTGGTGTTTTGAGATGAGAAATAAGCTCATGGTGACACAATATGATGATGAATCAGTTTGTTAGTTTATTTTGATTTCATTTCTTTGTTTGATGTCACTCAAAATTTATCATTTATTGTAAATGCGGTCTTCTTATTTTGCTTCACAGCTCGACGGCAGTAAGATGTCTCCAGACTATCGGGTTCCTCCCATCGTGATGTACGAGCGCAAAGATTCAAGATGGGTGCTCAAAGACAAACACACGTAGGTGACTTTTTGTTGTGCGATGGGCCTCTTTACAGCTGCATCGTAGCATTTAATGCTCGCTTTGAGACTGAGATATTACTTTTATACTGGCTTCAGAAAAGGAATGCACCATCAGCCAGATCAAGGTCTTTACATCACAAGTCAGTGGAAACATTGGCTCTTTTGTCCACAGGGGGGCGCCAGAATCAAGAAAAAAAAATTAAGTCCTTGCAGCTGCTCAAACAAAACACAGTGGTGTAGCAGAAAAACAGTAATGAAATGCTGTAACGTTGAGCTAGAAGTCAGTCAGACTTTATTATTTTATGCTTTCTTTATGAGAAATAGAAAGTGACCCCGAAGATTTTAGACAGCAGATTTGTTTCCTGTTTAAACTTTATCTTTTTGATATTAAAATATATTTAAAAAACTTGAAAATGTATCTGGTACATAATGAATAAATCCTCACCAACAATCACTTTACAATAAAGCTGACGATAAATAAAGCTTTTTATTTGCTCTGTTCAGGATAATGCTGAGACAGTGGGAGGAGACTCGAGCAATAGCCAGTCAGATGCTGGAGTCCGGCGATCACACGCTATTGGTGGATTTTGACAGCCACTTGGACGACATCACAAAGGACTGGACCAATCAAAAACTTAACACAAAGATAGCAGAGCTCGCCTCGCCGGCCAACGGGAGCATGTAGGCCGAGGAAAAGCTTCGGTTTGCAGCAGCGTCCAGATAAATTAATGACGCGACGCGACGCCTTCGACGTGTTCAGATGTTAATGTTGCACACAAACACACCGAGTTCAGGAACACGTTTATTTTTAATGCATTTTTCTTGAATGAACAGTGACATAATATATAACATGCATAAATAACTAAATATTTACAGTTTGATAGATCTCTGCAGTCTTCCACCACCCCTCCCCCGCCTCCCCCTCCCACCCCCCCACCCCCCCAAAGACTGTGCCTTGCAGTTCCTGTTGATTTTACTGGAGAATTCACCTTAAATCACATTAAACACTATTACAGTGCCCCTAATCTGTTTTTGGTCCCATTGAGTCCATTTTTTTTTTTGCTCCATTATTATTATTTTTATTATTATTCATATGTACAATAACAAGCTCAACAGAAATGCATAATAAAAGAAAAGTCCTGCAGTAAATCCAAACAAGTTTAAGCTCAGAATGTTTTGCCTTTGTGAGACTTTCAGGTGTTGATTCACGCCGTTGATCTTGATTAGAGACACGGATCAAATGCATTTGAAAGTGTTGAGGATGTAAATTTTCTTTTTTGATTTAAGCCAAAAAAAAAAAAGATTATTTAACTGAATACAACTTCTTTATAGTGTTTATAAAAGCAATATATTAAACATTTATATAGTGCTTATTGATGATTAGTATCAGGGTTAAACTAAATGTAGCGATCACAAAGCTAAGACCTACAAAGTTTTAAGTTCCACATGTGTTTTAACACAAATCTGGACTTAAATTAAAGGCACTTGGGTTTTGGTGTCAAGAGAAAATGTCCTATAAATTACACCAACTTTTGCCAAAAACAAAGAATGACCATCAAGTTGGTTAAAATCCAACAAAAACCAGATATTCTGAGCTTCATCAGATTATCTACTGCAGGACTTTTGCATTGAAGTGTTTTGTCCTCTTACGTGGTCATCACAAACCCAAAAAGAAAATCTGAATCAGTGTCAGAATTTTGCATTAAATCTGAAGACAATAAAAATAAATATACTCTCGTTCTCTCTCCACCTTAAACATCGGTCTCATTTCCTCTTTTTTTCACATTAAAATCCTGTATGGTTATATTCTGACAGTGAGGCTTTTATTCTGAAAGGGCTGTTTCTAACCTCAGACCTCATCAAGAGTGTAAACTTAATTTATCACAAGACTTCAACACATATCTGTACACATAACGTCTATGATCGACAACAAAAGCCTAATATGAAAAATTACTGATTAAATCCTGGATTAAAGTCGATTAACAAGCCTCACCTGTTTCTATTTGGCTTCTACTCTACTGAGCTACTTAATGTTTGAACTGCAGCTACACGGTCGAGGTTCAGCTGTCATTAGTTATTAAGAGCAGTGGTTTCATTAGCGACATCTACGACTCAACAACCGCTATAAAAATACAAAATCCCTTTTTTATTCATCTCGTTTAAACTCTTTTGAAAAAAAAAACCTCCTAAAATTATCTGATGATTCACTTGAAAAAAGGACTTTTGTTCGTTTTGTCCAGGAAGGTTGATCTTGAAACAGATGTGCAGCTTTGATCACAGTTTAAAATATTTCCAGCTACCCAACAAAACTGAAAGACCAGAGCCACAACGAAATCTATCAATTTCTTTTATCAATTTATAAAAAATTCGAAAAAATGTGTGAAAAAAACTTGATTTAATCCTTTAATGTGCTCGTTCTGCATTTTAAAAGTCCAAAACATTTTGATATTTTGATATTAGTACTGCTGTTTTGGACTTTTTTTTTATTAAACATAAAGATTTAATTTAAAAAAAGTTAATCATAATGAAATTTTTCGCTGATTAATTCTGTGATTAACAAACTGTTGCGGCTCTGAAGGCGACTTGTCAGCGTTGGTTTACTTGTAGTGCTTCCAGTCCACTGAATAATCTCTACGAGGAAACGAGGGAGTCCAAGCTTCATCCCAAAAAGTGCAGAATCCTTTTTTAAAGGGCAAAAAAATATTATTTCGACACTTTGACTATGAAATGTGATAAACAGATCAACGGATCACTCAGCCCTATGTGCTCTTATTTTGTTAGCGTGGGTTAGACGTAGGGATGTCTCTTATTTTGGAGGAAGTGTTCAGGCGTCAGACCCTGTCGTGGGCACAGTCACCAGGTTTAGAGTTATTTCCCCCAGTGGAGACTGACTGGCCAGAGACTGGAGGATGGTGATGGACTCAAAGATGGACTGAGCGTTCTGGACCTGCTGCTCCGCCCACGGCAAGGTGATCTGCAGAGGAGGGAGAAGGCCGACAGGTGAGGGGGTCGATCTTTTCAAAGCCCAGGTGAGGGACAAACGCCGTGATGATCATGTGATCTTACTTCCAAACAGAGACCAAACATTTAACAACAGAAATGGCTTCAATTCATCAATAGTTTGGATTGTTTTTCAGCTCTGCAGTGGATTTTTTTAAATTAAAAAAAGAAAGAAAAAGGAACTAAATGTGTTGTTTACCAGAAACTTGGCCAGAATTCTTCTAGAATTTAAATAATCAAGTGTCACGGCGTTCAAAGCTGATGAGGAGTTTCAATCAGGCTTCTTAACCTCCTGAGCTTTTGTTCGGTGTGCATGTTTTATTTCTCCAAGCTGTTTGGGATCAGTAGGATCTAAGTTTTAAACCTAATAAGTCTAATAACTAAACTTTGTCTCTGTGCAGGAAGTAGTTTTTGCAAAAAGTGACGTCCTCATGTGGGACAACAGGTACAAGTTTTAAAAAATGAAGTAATATGGTGCAGAAAGGCAAAAATGTGATGTCCTCATGAGCACGCAGCGTCTCAGGAGGTTAAACCAAAGCTTCATCCTGGTGTTTGCAGAAGTCGTCAGCAAACGGAGAGACGATTTAATAAAAATCAAATAAAAGACTGTGAGCAGATGTGAAGCACGCTCACCTGAACAATGATGAGTTTTCCAGTCGGGTCTTCGGTGTTACTCAGCTCTTCTCCAAAACACAGAGTGATGCCACAGTTCGGAGGGTCGCCTCCGTTCGAACGAAAGTGCTCCAGTTCTGATTTTATTGGGAAAGAAACAAAAGTTAAACATGTAATTTTACTTCACTGAGGTCAGAACATGTGTACTTCAGAGACTTGAGGCTAAAAACGAGCAAAAATTGAGCAGTCAAGATGTTTTTTTTTAACATATTTTCATACAAATTCACTGGTTTCAGGTTGTAACTATTGTAACTTTTAAGAGTACGACAAAAAAAGACTTTTTTTTCTTCTATGTGACGTCAGAAAACTAAAAAAGATGCTTAACTTCCTCCTTTTACCTGAGCGAGCCTTAAAAATTCAAAATATATTTAGTTTGTGATCAATATTTGATGAACAAGGACAGAAAAATGCAAAATTTAAGAGGCTGTGATCAGATTGTTTGATTTTTTTTATTAAAAAAAGACTTAAATGATAAAACTTAAAGTCTCTGTTGATCAGCTTATTGACTCAGTTGTGGTTCAATTGAGATAAAAATTGTTTTTCTGCAACAACAAACTTATGGTTTTATTAAATATCATTAAAGAACATTTAACCAAATTTACTTGATCGATTAACCTGGTTTGAGGGTTTAAATGACGAACAAAAACCGAACTGAACGATGGTCAAAGCTGCAGCTCGTTTGATCATGTGATGGCTGCAGCGTGTTCGGTTGGAGGCGGAGCTTCAGACTCACGTTGTTTGAAGGCGTCCTTGCTGAAGAGCAGCACCGGCTCCGTGTTCCTCTCGATCTTGTGCAGCCCCGGCGTCGTCGTGTGCGGCCCCGTCCAGAAGACCCGCCCCTGGCAGAACCGTTTGCCGTAGACTCCCTGCGGCGTGGAGGTCAGCACCACCCCTTTCTCCATGAAGGGCAGCAGGGTGAAGAGCGCCTGCAGCTGCGGGCCGGCCGCCAGCGTTGAAGGCGGATCCGGCAGCGGGATGCGAGGAAACCTGCCTTTCAGGGCGGCCGAAGTGGGCGGGACAAGGGAGGACGGCGCGTACGTTATCCTGACATCAGAGCCCTGGATTTGACGCTTGAGCACCTCCTTTCCTAAATAATGAACCACCACCCTGAAGGAGTCCTGGACTGGAGACACAGGAACAGAGAGAACGCTCGACTTTTCAGATTAAAAGTCACATTTCGACAATTTGCAGTTAAAAAAAAAAAAAAAAAGCACATTTAGACTCAACGTTGTGAGAGCAAGTTGGACAATTTTCCAGCATTTCTAAACCTTTCTAAATGCTTTAAAAACAAAAACCTATTATGAACAATTAGTAAATTAATTGATTAGTTGATTGAAACAAATAAGTTGACATTTATTTTAACAATCATTTAGGTGCTTCAGTGTTTTTAAAGCCAAAATAATCAAATATTTTTAGGTTCCAGCGTCTTAAATGATCAGATTTGCTTCTCTTCTTCATTATTTTTGATGATAAATTATTACGATCTGATTGACTGATAATAAATAATTGTATTTACAGCTGAACACTCGGCTGTGGACGTTTTTTCTTACGTTTATTACCTCCTGTCGGAGCAGGAACGCTCTCCTCGATCCGCACGTCCAACGTTATCTCATCCACCACTGCAGAGAGAGAGGAAGGATGGAAAGTGAGTGAACAGCTGTTTGTGTTTGAAGGAACGTGATTGGCTGAAGCAGGAGTTCGTCAGGAGAGTCGTTTCTCTGTCTTTCAGCTTGTGATCAAAGGTTACTCAGCTCATGTTTTGACGTTTTAACTTTCAGATATCAGATTTATGCCCTCTAATGGATGAAAGTGGCACAACTTCACCCGTCTGACATCAAGTTGTATATTGACTCGTGTTTCAGCTGAGATTAAACAGATTAAACACCTGAACTCACCGTCTCTCTGTGTGGTTGTGGTGAACGGAGGCGGTTCTTCTGTCAGGACGGTGATGTCGCCTCGCAGCAAAGCCTCTTCAGCACACGGAGACACGTTTTTATCCTTCTGTAACATCAAAACAGCAGACGGATGAAACCTTCAGCTCAGGATGAATGACTTAAAAAGTAAAGAAATAAGGGAGAGTTTCTGTCGGATGATCAAGGTTTGCATTTTACTGTTTTATTTTGAAAGTTCCCACCTCCATCCTCATCCTGTGACCTGATTAGTTTCACCTGTTCCTCCCTGATGTTTTTACTCCCTCAGTGTCCAGTTTCTCGTCACTGTGCATCAAGTTTTTTCAGAGTATTTTTGGGACGTTTGCATGTTTTAGCTGCTGTTTTCTTTCCTCATCAGTTTGGATTCTGTTCGCCTGTTTCGGACCTTCTGGTTTGAAATGAAGTGCACCTGCATCAGCCACAGGTAAGCTCCTGTTCACCTGTGTTCATTAATGCTGTTAAACTGCTTCTGGCTGCTCAGACTGATCAAGACCGTCGCTCCAGTTTTTCAGCCTCCTTTTATCTTTATTATTTACAAAATGATCAGTTGTGTTGCCATCAAATTCATTTTCCTAACGAGATAAATCCAGATGACTTTGACTTTTCCATCTGGTGCAGGTCAAACTATTCACTCTCAGATTCACGTCATATTTTAATTGTTTTGTTTTGTAAAAATGTTAATATTTAAAACAACTCCAGATAAACAAACATAATATTTTCTTTAGTAAAGTTGTGGAGTAAAAGTGGGAAATAACATGAAATTTAAATACTAAAGTGCCTCAAATCTGTGCTTAAACACACAAAATTGTATTTTTTTTTTTGCCACTGAAGTTCTTTTCTTTTAAAAAAAACAATGAGGTGGTGAAGCAGCATGGCATCATGGGATTTGTATTGATGTTTTTGAGTTGAAAATCTCTGAGATTCAGACAGAAATGTTTACAGATGTTGTTAATGTACGAGGCGATGTGATCTGGAAATGATCTCATCGACATTTAAAACAAACATGCAGTCGTTTTGAAACATCTAACGTCACATTTTTGTAAGTTTAAGCGCAGAAATACTTGAGTAGATGTACTCAGATACTTTCAACACTGTGGATTTGGGACACAGCTCCAGCATTCTTACCCTTAAGGAGGCAAAAACTGTTAAGTATGTCCACTAGGTGGCACCAGAGGAAATCCAATCAAACCCCACATACAGTACTGATGTAGTTCATTCAGACTCATTTGGCTTCATAGTTCCTAGTAAAGTAAAAAACTTTACTCACCAGCTCAGACGTGACCTCTTCTGTCTTTATCTGCTTCACCTGCCTGGCGTCGTCGCTCTCCGACTCGCTGCTCCGCCTCCTTTTCTGCCTCTTGGTGGTTTTCACTCTGCATTTCTTTTCAGGAACCACCACACCTGAACAGACGGACGAACGAAAGAAAGAAAATTAAAACGTGTTCTCACTTCTGAACTTCGGATCAAACCTGAACAGAGAGAGAGAAGTTCTTGTTCAGTAAAGCAAAGCTCCCATGCTGGTTTCACCCCAGTACAAAGGCTCGTCCCAGTTGATGCTGGTTGACGTGCTGACTATGCAAAAGCAGCTTGATCTGTTATTGCGTTTCTCCTCCTGAAGTTTGCACAAGTCGTCTCCTCTGTTTTGTCAAGTTTAGTGACCCTCAAATCGAAAAACAGGCTGCTTAAAACCAGAAAAGTTCATAAAAAAAGCAAGAAAATGCACCAAATGAACATCCAGGTTCTGTCAGATTTGTACTTTGGCCTTTTCTCACCGTGTCGCAGCGTTCAGGAGGGCGTGGTTATTTGTACAGCAGTGAGAGAGGCATTATGTAAGGCCTGGAAGCAACAAAGCTGCGTTTAAAAGCACAACAGAGGCGAGTTTCAGCTCGCTAACAAACAGCAACACGTTTGAGCGCTGACGAGAAACTGAATCTTTAAAAAATAAATTGAAAAAATCTCAATTTTAAGTACATTTAGTCATGATAATGCAGATGTATTCAGGGACTTCTGTGTGTGATTAAAGGGATAAAAGAAAAACAGAAGGTTTACGGTAAAAACATGAGATCAGAAAGCAAGCAGCAGGTAAACACCTGAAGTCAAATGCAGGTCTGCAGACGTTTCTACAGCTCAGGTGTTTAGTTCGAGTGATTCTCACTTTACATGAGGGAAGAAAAAGCAGAATCTGAGTATTGAAATCACTGAAAACACGAGAAAACCACCAGGTGAAGAAGTCAAAGTCAAAATGAGATGTGCAAGAAGAAGACAGGGGAGAGGAAGAGAAGAAGAGAAGAAGAGAAGAAGAGAGGGTCTACAAAGGGATGAAGAGCTTTTTCTTTTAAGTCTGGACTTCAAATTGAGCATCATGTACATTTTCACCACTTAAATTTAATAAATCAATGATATAAAAGAGCGTTTTTCAACACTTTATTAATCCTGAACCCACTTTTCTCTGTCAAAATATAAAGTTATAAACTCTTCACATGTTTATTGTGTAAAAAATCCTCTTATTTGTAAAGTAACTAAAGCTGTCAGGTAGATGTAATGAAGTAGAAGTTCACTGTTGTCAAACCCGACGAGTATCGAGTCTCTGCTCCAGTTCGGGTTTGATTTATTGTGAAAAGCAGTTTGTTTGCTCTGAATGTACTTTGGTCTTTCAGCTGTTTCTTTCTTTCTTCACTGATGAAACATCCTGACTTTGATTTCCAACCTGTGATTGTGTCTCTGCAGGACTGAGTTCAGCAGAGAAACTCTTTAAGTTTACCAGCCGTGATCATCTGGACTCTGCTGGAGAGGAGCTGCTATCGACCAAGAGGTTTGACACAAGCGTTTTCTTGTCTTGCAATCACATAAAATAAAACAAAAAACCTCAAAAAGTGATAAAAGTTACAAAAAATAACGATCAGTTAAACACCTTTCAGTCTAGAAAAAGCCAAACTGCGAAAAAATACCTAAAAATATCAAAAATCCTTAAATTTGAGAGGCTGAAACCACAGAATGATGTGGTTTTGAGTTGATAAATGACATAGAAGAGTATCAAAATACTCGCATAACATTACAAAATATATCCCAAATGTCGGACCTTCCTCTGAGCCCTTAAACGCATCATGATATTAGACACCAATTCTTCTTCTTGCCTCCTTTCTGACTCTGTTTCTGCAGGTATCAGTGCATCACAACTGTTTTTACTGCAGATTGTCATAATTTAAAGTTCATGCAAAGAACCTTCATCCCTGTGTGTGTGTGTGTGTGTGTGTG
>JAQMCX010000032.1:332174-342306 GCA_029814765.1 Acanthurus leucopareius
TTTCAAACTTGAGTCTTGAAAAAGAGGGGGTCGTCTTATAATCAGGGTCGTCTTATATTCGGGCCAATACGGTATTTTTTGTCAGTTTTCTCCTGTTTATGTATATCTGTTTAATTTATCTTGTGTTTTTGTTCCCCTCGTGTTTAAAATGTCCGATGTTTACATAAAATCGTTAGAGCTTTTCGTTGTGTAAAACCGTAACCGACAGGAAATTTGGCAACTACTTTTTAAAACTATTTCAGTCATTTTTCAAAAGCAAATGTGTTTTTCTATTTAACGTTTCTGTGAAATTGTTCGGTTTTGGTTTATTGCGCAGAAAAAATGAATTTTTAAAAAGTTAAATGAAATATTATAAGTGTGAGTTGCCAAGTTTGAAGATATCGACTGTGTTAATGTCATATGACAGAACTGAAAATCATGACCCCATTACTGGAGATGATCCACAGGGCTTGTTGTGAGCAGTTTCATGTAGGAACTACTTTCTTTCTACCGAACTACACCCACCGGAGGTATCACTGCGCAGACAGAAACATGCATCTACTCATGGATGAGATGCTAGCTACTTAAGCTAGCTAACGTTAACAGCTCAGCCATCTCGTGCTGTCGTGAGCGCGAGCTTCTCGTCCATGAGTGGATGAACGTTTCTGTCTGCACAGTGATACCTTCGGTGGGTGTAGTTCGGTAGAAAGAAAATAGTTCCTACATGAAACTGCTCATGAAACTGGGTCATGAGTTCAGGAAAGAGACATCGCTGTTGAGTTTTGCCATCTAGTCTGAGATCACCAAACTCTGCAAGTTACACCAGAAACAGTTTGGATTCATAAAAGCTCAACAGGTGAGAAGAAAAATGTGTTTTTAATTTAAAAAATAAAAGTGCCATTAAATCTGCTCTTCTTTGTCACTTTATTTCATCTCCTCCGCGTTTAAACTCAGTGTAAATAAACTACACTGACCTCAAACAGCCGAACGGAGCTGAGGGAAGTGGATATGAAAAGCAGCGTATGCAAACTACAGGTGGAGGAGGAAATCAGATTGTGAGAGATTACGAAGAGCGAGTGGACTGAAGAACTCACGTGGCAGCACCACAGGAACTTCGGGTCCTTCATCAGAGCGTGCTCCGTCAGCTTTTTATGGAACAGGTCGTAAACGTCCGTATCAAGGCAGTTCCTCAGCTGGAAACACAGCACATGAAAAACCCCTCTGTTAAAGGCATAAAAGCATTTACATCTTCACACCTGCTGCAGTTCATCTGGTCTGAGATGTGATGCTTGTTCTCTGCAGTTTATGTTGCTTTTTTAAACAGTAAACTGGTGTGAAACTCTGCTTTCTTTCTGTGAACTGACACTCATCTAAACTGCCTCTTCAAAGTGGTTAAATTTTAAAAGACAAAGTGACTTTACTTTAATCTTGGAAAGGAAAAGTTAGATCCTTAAGAAATAAACGCCTCTGTTCGGTTCAACACACTCTGAAGGTTTTGCTGTCAAAGTTTATGTTGACAAAAGTTCAGTAAATCTTTCTGTATATCACAGAATATTCTGACTTAAGTCTTTTACAGACTGTTTTAGTGCTTTTCATTATCATGTAAAGATGGAAAAATTCCTTCATGTTTCATTTGTCCACTGTATGTAAAATCTTTTAAAATAAAAGTGAGATTTTTAAAACATTCGAGACATTATGATGGATTTCCCGACTTTATCATATTATTTTCTTATCTGTAATCTGAAGAGGGACAGTTATGAAACGGCCAATCAGAGCTCTTGTTTTTCCCCGTGCGTCTCTCTCTCTCTCTCTGCTTACCTGTATGTCCAGTGTGGAAAAGTAGCTGTCCAGTTGTTCCTGGTCGTTGATGTCCGGCTCGCTGCAGATGGGACACACCATGTCTCTGATGTGTTTGTCTCTGACGGCGATGGTGAAGTGCATCCTGAAGCACTCGTGGCACACGGAGCACTGACAGGAAGTCAGAGACTGCATCTAAAACACCGAGAGGAGATGAAGAAGAAGAAGAAGAAGAAGAAGAAGAAGAAGAAGCAATGGGATGTTAAACTCTGAAATTCCTCATGCAAACAGTGAGGATGACTTTTAAAAATGGCCGTTCTCTTGCGGCAGGTGTCTCTGGCTCACCTTGCTGCGGGGGTAGATGGCTAAACAGCAGGGGCACTCATTGTTGAGGAGACGCCGGATGAAATCTTTGTCGTGCGACTCTTTCACAGCTTGCACTACGTCCTCCAGAGAGTAGGTGATGTCTGGCTCTTGAAGCAACGAGAGCACGAGCTCACAGCGCCCCCAGCTGGGCAGGTCGTACAGTGCCAGCAGACGCCTGCACATCCTCTGCAGGAGGCAACAACAGGGGCATCATTAAAACAAACAAAAAAACCCCCTAAAACACTACGTCTCAAATGAACACAAGCGGGTTTCTTTGAATGACATTAACACATTTCATCATGATGTCAGCAGAGGAACCAGGTGTTCACGCCAAAAGGTGATTTTCTGTGTCGTCCGACCTGTTTGTCTGGATGTTTGGGATCAATCGGCGGATCATTCTGTGCAGTCCAGATACGCTGATGGAAAGGCTCCAGGAGAGGGCGCTGCAGCAGAGACAAAGCCCCCTTCACCTCTCCTCCGCTGAGCCGCAGGGCCTCCTCACACTGAGACATGTCTCTGAAGCCCAGAGAGTGCAGCTCCCTCATCTGGACACAGAGACAACAAATGCAAACTGCATTTAAAAGAGGCGCTACATCCATGACATGGCTCTTTATCTTTAATTAGGGTGATTGATATGTTGATTGACAACGACATGAACTGAAGCCTCACTGGGTCTGATGGGGTTTAAATGCAATACAACTATTTAATTAGGCTCCATTAGTTTTAAATCAATGCTCTGCTGTGGGGCAGAGGGGAAATTAATTTAAATTTAACTAAAAGCACAATATGGACGGTGCAATATTTTAATTCAAGGAGGAAAGTGTGTGTCAACATAAAGTTTAATTCAAATACTGTGGTCCTGGCTCACACATCATATCCTACAGACTAAAGAAATAATAATAATCTAAATAAATAATTTGATTCTCTGATGCTACCCTGAGTTTAGGTCTCAGACATGGTGCATCTTCATGGCCAGAATGGAAAAAAAACCCACAAAAAAACCACAAAACCTCACGTCTGAATATGATTTAAGTCTTTTTAAGGGCGAACATTAGATTGTCGCACAACACTCCTACATTTCACTCCCAACACACCACACACCCTCTTTTTTCTGAGTTATCTTTCAAGGTCAGAAAGCTGGAGACGCTCGAGAGACATCCGGCCCCTGACGGTTTATTTCATCTGCAGAGAGCTACTTATTCGCCTCACCGTTCCCTCTTCTGTAGCTTTTGTTTCTGACTGCGTTTAATCAGCCACCATTTCATTTTCCTACCTTGACCTGTCTGTCTCTCAGCAGCTGTCTCACGGCTCTGTCTGTGTCTCCTCCTGCCGCCAACCAGGCCAGCTTGGCCTCGGCTCTGGACAGCTTCACGCCTTCGCCCGTCACGCCGGGGTCGTTCTGCTCCGGCTCCCCGCCGTCTCTCTCCACCGTCCCTTCTATCCCAGAATCCCCTGCTCCGTAGTTGAGCTGGACAGAAGCCGCCATGGCGCAGATTTCGTCCAGCAGGTGAGGCAGCTCCGATGTCAGCCAGTCGCAGGGTTTGGTGTTTCTGCCGCAGCACAAGATGGCGGCGTACACCTCCTCGGGACTGACGCCACACTTCTCTGCCTCCTGCACAGGAGACAGAAAGTGAATCTTATGCAAATTTTACCTGTTTAACTTCGATATTGTCAACTATTTTAAGAGTTAATAACCATTTAATTCAGTTTTTACAGCAAAAATCCCAAACATTCCTCAATTTAAGCCTTTCAGTTGCAATTTTATGTTTATTTGACTGTAAACTGAACAGAACACTAAGAATTTTTAGACTTCACATGTGACTTTATGAAATTTTTCATGAGCATTTTAAATTTTTTCACATCTTTTTTTTTGATCAAACAAGATAAAATTAACTTCTATTTCATCATATAATCATTTTAATGATTATAATGTTTTTTTAAAGTACTGAGAATTTCTTTGAATTAATGATTCATCATTAAATACGAATGTTAGAAACAACTCCAGCCTGCAATTAATCCTCCAGGTTGATCACAAAAAAGACAATAAAATATGTCAAAAACTTAAACACATTCAGTTTACAATCACATAAAACAGGAAAAATGGCAAATTCTCACATTTTTGAAAAAACAATCAAGTAAAGTTTTGCATGAAAAAATACTTTTACAAACACATAAAACAATTATTTGATCGTCTGCCATGAAGAACTGATATAGTTGGCAAATTATCCAATTGCTACTTTTGATGTTGGATATTTTATTTAAGTAAATTCTAAAGTGGCTTTAAGCTTCCAAAGTGTGAAGACGTGCTGCTCCTCCCTGCAAACTAAAATATCTCTGGAGTGTTCAGTTTTTACAGCAAAAATCCCAAACATTCCTCAATTTAAGCCTTTCAGTCGTGAGAATTTGTTGCATTTTTATGTTTATTTGACTGTGAGGTCTGAGTTGTCTGCTTAGCAGCTTCCTTTTCTTTAAAAATGATTGTGTTGTGTGGCTTTGTGACACTTATCCGCGTTGACCTACTCTGATCTGGTTGATGAGATTCAGGCCGTCCTCCCTCATCGTGTTCTGCCTCTTCAGCTCCAGATTCACTCTGGGCTTCGGCTGGGGCTTCACACCCGGCTGGGGTTGATCTTTGGTGCTGGTCGGAGTTTGCTGGAGCGACTGGGGCAGAGAAACTCCGGCAGAGTCTTTACACGACATTTCGCACATCTCACACACCGCAGAGGGCTTCGTGTTCACGTATGTGCAGAACTGGCAAATCCACTGAGAAAGAGAGAGAAAAGGATAAACATGCATTTGAGACAGAAACTCATCATTCCACTACTGTTAGTGAAAAAAAAAAGATCCACACATCTGTTACAGACGGCTTGAGAGCAGCAGCTTTACAGATCAATCAAAAGTAATTAATGATTTAAATCGAATGTCTTCTGTTGTTCTGGAGGAGTTTTGCAAAGACAGAAATAAAAATAAAAACATACCAGGGCAAATAGTGACGCAACATTATGTTCAATAATTCTCCACAGATTCGTCACTACAAGCGGCTTCTTTTACAGTGTGACATTATTTTCACATTGTTGTTATAAAACCGTAAATTTAAGCCATTTTGACACAAAGTGGAAGAGTTTAGTGGAGACGACTCGGTGGAAAAGAGACGCCAAGTCTCCCACTAAACTCCTGGAGAAATAAACATCATCAGCAGCAGTGAGACAAACCTTTGTGCCGCAGTCGGGCGAAGATCCCGGGCTGGACAGCACAGGTGCGACAGGTGGACGAGTGGCCAGACGAGGGCGCTCACACACCTCGCAGAGGATGCTGCTGCCTTGATTCACCACCGTACAGCTCTTACACTGCCACTCTGAGGGGTGAAGCACAGACATCCAGACCGCTGCACATCTCCATGCACTTATGTCATAAAATGTCAACACCATATTTTTTTCCTTCATCTTTATGTCACAGGGGCAAAGCCGTTCATTGTTTTATTGTATTATCATGCAACTATAGTGTCGATGTTTCCTATTTCCACTCTTTAAATCACTTTAGAACTTCGTTTTGAATGCTGCCGGAGAAATAAAGTGAATTCTATGAGCATGTGTCTTGTGCTCACCTGTGTTGGGAGACGTAGGAACTGACATCGGACTCTCTTGAACGGTGGATGCAGGCGTGGCGAGCCGAGGCCGTTCGCAGGTCGTGCAGAGGACCGCTCGCATCTCATTCACCGTAGTGCAATGAGAACATTCCCAGGGTGACAAAGACGGACTGAAAGACGACAGAAAAGCATCATACGTTCATTCTTTTAACCCACCGGGTGATTTATTGTGCACAGGGTACAAAAGTAAGAGCAAAAATCAAACAGTTAGACAAATATATAAATTAAAAGACTGCAAATTAAGGATGAAACTACAAAAGGAGGCAAAAGGAGAATGGCATGAAGGTGATTCAGCTTAAATCTTGCAGCAAATCATTTAGATTCTACAAGATGCTGACTGCATCTCACTGGGGGAAAAAAATCTGTTGTTTTCATGTTCTCTTTTGGTTTGCTCATCTTTTTGAGAAGAAGATTTTTAGTTGGATCTAAAAGATTTTTTTAAAAAATGAGCAGGAGAGTTGAGACGAGTGTTCCTGGTGTAACCACAGCTTCAGTCGTTAGACCCCCTGCCGGATGAGGAAGTGAACCTGCTGCTGTTCTCCTCACCTGGATGTTTTCGCTGGTGTAATATTGGTTCTGTTGTGTCCTTTGCGGTCAGGATGAGAGTGGAAGAGCATGTCACAGTTCCTACACAGCTTCTGCACACAAGTGGAGCACTGAGCGTGGCCAGGAGCAATGCCACAGATGCTGCAGGTATCTATGGAGACACACACACACACAAAAAAAAAACAAGTTAAAAGCAGAAAAACAACAACAAAATTTTAAATTTTGCAGTTGTTCTCCCATGAATTCCCGCTTGCTGTAATCTGGCATACCCTGTTTGGTTTTCTGTACTTTGTCTCTCTTGTGATTGGCTCTGGAGGGGTGGCGGTGAAAGAGGTCGTCGCACGCATCACAGAGCGACTGATTGTCACAAGACCGACAGACCAAAGACGAAGGACCACCACACAAATTACAGTCCTTTGCTGCAGGAGAATCTGGACATAAAGAAAAAAAAAGATCGTACTTTTATTTGAGCATCTGCATGTGCTGCAGTTCAGACGTGTCACATCCTTCTGTTACACCTGAAGACACTAATTCTGTTTTCATCACAGACTCATAAGGAGAACTTTGTAAAAAAATGACCATAGCAGGCTGTAAGGTGTGTTGCAGCTTACCTGTTGATGGGTTTAGGGGTTGTCCTCCAGAGCCCTGAGCAGGTTTAGGTGGAGGAGACGGAGGAGCTTGGAGTTTGTCTCCCTGCTGCTGCTGCTGCTGCTGCTGCTGCTGCTGCTGCTGCTCTCCAGGCAGGACAGCCACAACATCACTCACCAGCTTATCCTGAAGAAAGCACCATCAAAGTCAACATACTTTACACACTAAACATGCATGCACAGAAAAAAAACTGCATGACGACAGATGATCATCGAGCATCAACGCTGAAAGACTCACACGCACTTGTATTTATTCTATGTAATTATTTTTCATTTTAATGTTTCTCAGAAGGCACAAACACACAATTTAAACCAAACTGACTTATGAACCTTTGCAGAAAGTTCATGTTCATAAAAACAAAAGCCTATAAAACTGCTGATTTCACTCACTTCAAGGATTAAACTCATTGAGTTCTGTATTATTTTGCACACAAAAGCAACGTTCAACTGTCTGCGTTTCAAATCTGACTAATCTGTCTTTTGAGTTCCTTAACAAATGATTATCTGATTGATTTCACACACAGATGTACTCAGAGACGAGGAAGTGTAGTGTAAGTGTGAGCTCTTATGATGGATTATTAACTCTCAGTGTGTTAATTTTGCCGGATCTACACACATGGTCCTGTACTGAGTTGGGGACTCTATTAACTGTTACACCGATGAATGGCATGCTGGTTACAGCTCGCTCATTTCAGTACATGTGAGAATGGATAGAAAGAGGGAGAAGATGTTTCTCAAAATACAAAATTTCATGCATCGTTGGTGTAACTTTCAGAAAGAGAGCTGCTGTTGCCTAGCCTGGTCCCACATAGTTAACTATCACCAATGAGAGCAACCACTTATGCGTCTTATATGCATTGTGAAGGAGATAATGCTGATAATGATGATAATAATAAAAATAATAATATTAATAACAATAATGATGATTCCTTATTGCGCACTCAGCATCTATATTTGGTTTGCTAAACTCAAACCTTTTAAAAAAATAGCGATGCAACTTTCAGTATGAATGTTTATGACCTGTTTACTTTGTCATTGCTAGAAACACAACTATGTTATGGCAGGTGTGTTGCTCAGGACCCAAAGAAGCTCGGTATTGAGTTGTTTGTATGAGATGTTCCTGAGAAAACTCCAACCAATCTGTTTTAAACGAGTCCTACATTGGTATATATAATTTCTGTTTTGATATTGTAGGAAAAATAAGCAAATGTTTTCATGTTTTAGTTTTGAATCTCTTTTTTTTTCACAGCTGATTGCATATTTAGTTACGCCATCTTTAGCTTAATGATGCATTCTGATACAGACGGAAGTGTAAAGACACTAAAAACGTTGGCACAGACCTGCTGGATGATAAATGGGATGATGTCTTTGAAGTACTCTTGGTGAGGATGAATGCCCTGAACAAACAGAGACATATGAAATTGAAATACAGTGAATAATTTGCACATAATACAGCTGAAAAACAACACTGCTTAAAAAAACAAATACAAACCTTGATGAGCATGTCCACCTCTGAGCGCAAGGTCATGACCTCCAGCGTCACTGCAGCAACTTTTTCTTTGTCGGGTTCAGAAACTTCATCGGGGAAACTGAGGCCGTCTATCTGCTGATTGGTGTAACCGTACAGGTAGAGGACTCTGCGGCCTCCCTGAGGAGCAGCATGAATCACATGATCAGGCAGCTTAATCGCTACATATGTAAACTATTTAAGAAAAAAGGACGGTCTTGTTCTCTAAATTTTATTTCCTATGAGAAAGTCAGTCTTGTTCACACCTAAACGCTTCAAAATTAATCCAAGGTCTTACTCAAAGTCACTATCAAGGCAAATTTTAAAAGAAAGATCTGCACAGAGTGAATGTTTACAACAGAATTGTTTTTGTCAACCTTGATGGCATCCACTGTCGTTCTGAACACCGGGTTGTTGTGCTTGACGCTCCTCCAGTATCTGGGCCTTTCAGGACTTGTCAGGTTACAGCCATATTTCTCCAGGATACTCAAGGCCTTGACCAGCCGACTCAAGGACTCCAAAACCTTGAAGTGGACACAAAATAATGTGAAGACTGAAGTTACTGCATCTACATACTGAACAGCAAATGAGTCAGTGTCAGTTACTTATAACTTAATGTTATTGATGACTTATATTTCCAAAAGACACATGAAAAGAGCTTTTCAAGAGAATACATGAAGTTGATGGAGTCGTGTGGTAAATATTCTTACATTTAAGTATTTTTAATAAATTTAAGAGCTCCTATTATATTACAGTGCTTGTTTTTGGCCTTTTTTTGAAAAACTGACGAATCTATTAATTGATTTTTTTGAGATTTTATTTTAACTTTTCTTTATGCTGTACAAACCAAAAGGGAAAAACCTAAAAGAATGAAAAAACCTAAAAACTAAGAAATATCCTACAGACAAGATAATTAGTTATCTGGATTAACCTTAATTTCTGTTCACCAAACTAAAACACACCAATATAAAATGAATTAAACTAAATCAATTAAAAAATTAAAAATAAATCAAAATTTAAAAAAACAAACAAAAAAACAGAAGAAAAACCGGTTTTGAAAACTCACATCAGTCAGGTCTTGATTAAGAGTGTAAAAAATTCTCGGACATTAAGAAATGTTGCTGTTTTTTGTATATTAATGTTTTTCTGCCCCCTGGTGGTCATATGCATCCAGATTTGAATAAAAGTGTATCTGATCTGTACTGAATAGACTTATTTAAGCCATTTTTTAAAGTTTTATGTTGAATTTTATAAATCTTTGGACAAAAATAAATCTTTTTAATTTGTCTCCTGTCCATAGTTTGCAAAACTGTTCAGAACAACATATTTTATAATGTTTAATATTCCCAGTTCTCTCTTATCTATGTGCCTTTCTGTGTTGATTTCTTCTCTTTCAGTATTAATTTGATAAATAAATAAGAGAAAATAAATTTAAGTAAGTCACTGTCGAGATATTTCAGGAAGTGTTTGTTCAAGCAGTGTTACCAGCAGGACGGAGTGTTCAGAAAAGAGATCTTTACCTCCTGTCTGGTGCTGCTGGCTGTGTTCTCTCTCAACATGGTCTCTGCTCCCAAGTGAAGGTACTTCTCCGACAGAGGCAGAGGGATGCTGGCCATGGTTTGGACGTCAGCCTTCACATCCTGG
>JAQMCX010000032.1:351953-372035 GCA_029814765.1 Acanthurus leucopareius
AGACTCAGAGATGGTCCACTCACATACACACACATACAATAAAATGAAATAAAATAAAATACAGTAATAAAATAAAAAAATATAGTAAAAAAAATAAAATAAAATAAAATCCAGAAATTTACTGTTTGTTTAAAAAGGATAATCTTGCAGATCCCGTGGTTAAAGGTACTATACCGGGGTGTTTTTCAGTTTACGCAACTAGTTGCTAATTATTCAGATTTAAAATGCTCATTTAATAGAACAGACATATTTGGTTTTGTTGAGTCTGACACTGTTTAAAGTAAAGTCTGCAGCACAAAAAAAAAACAACAAAAGGCTACATTAAAATTAGCTTCATCGCGGTGAGCTGCTCCATTACAATACTCCTCATATATATTATAATGTATAAATATGATAATGATAAGCCTGATAAAACTTAATACAATGAAATATAAATGTTAAATATCATAATAAAAAAAACTGTGGCCAATTTTAGTATGTTTTTCAGTAGAAAACAAGAAACAATCGATGAATGAATGTGAGTTTTGATATAAAATAAATAACATTTTAATCTGCATCCTAAAAATTGCGTAATAACGATCGCGAAGGACTGAGTCACATCTAGGGATGGTTAAATTCACTATATAAAATCCTGCAAACATGCCTTTTTATGTAAAATATAGTACACATATGTTGTGTATAAGGTAGTTTATTTTTATTGTATATCTATTTATTCAACAACTATTTTTTTTACACAACCATAATCCCGCCAAGTTGTTTTTAAGACGAAAGCGGAAGTGCGCAGCAGGGAATCCTCCCTCCTCCCTCCTCCCTCCTCTCTGGCGCAGTCGGACGAAGCGGAAGAGAAAATCGTCTCTGCTGTCGTAGTGTTGTGCTCGTGCCTGCCTGTCTTCCGCGGACGGCACCGATTCTGGAGTGAAAATCGGTTTGTTTACTGTGTCAACATCCGACCCCCCAAGTTAAAAGCAACACAGGACTGCCAAAATCAGGTGTTGGGGGGGGAATGGAGTCTCACGGCAGAGACGAGCTAAAGGGACCCGTGCTGCACATCGTGGTGGTTGGATTTCACCACAAAAAAGGCTGTCAGGTATGGGAACCACTGCTCCGTGCTAGCGCGGCTAACTGTTAGCCAGCCAATAAATTGATTAAAGAAAACATTTCCACTCACATTTCTGCATGTTTTATGCTGTAATCCAGTGAACTGACAGTGTCTCTCTCTGACCCGGAGAGCTGTCAGTGCAGAGATAACCCCGCAGCGGTGATAACAATTATTTAATGCCTGTCAAGCACCGAAGAGATGTTGCATTTAAACATCAGCTGTTGGCTCTGGGCTGGAAGGGTTATGTAACATGTGCTATGCTTCTGCTGCCAACTTGGACATCTTTTCAATTCAGTTGATTCAGCAGCAGCAGCAGCAGTGTGTTGTTCTTGCAGGCTCCGATTTGCACACTGTGTTTGTCTTTGCACAGCACGAGATTTACGTCTCTGCCACTGATTTGGTTGATTTAGTGCATGAATGCCAATAAAATGTGATGAATTTTTTTTAAAATGGCTGTGGATGCTGTAATACAACAAACAGTGTTTCTTTTGTAGTGCTGATAGTTCATTTTTATCAAGAAAAAGACTGAACAGGAATGTAATCTGGAGAGAGACTTAAAGGCTTTACTGATGTATAATGATATTTAATATTTGGGTGTGATCTTGTTGTAATGTTAAATAATTAGTTTGACTAAATTAATTACACAACATGTGTGTCGCCCCCTCCACATGGAAGCAGAAAGAGAGAAGTCCATCAGGAAAACAGACTGTTCATCTTTCAAAAGAGATATTACTCAAAGTGAAACTTGCTGACCAGATAATAAAAGTTTCATTAAATAGTATTTTAACATTTTGTAGACTGATTATTTGAATTTAGGCATTTGTAAAAACTGGAAAAAACTGTCAAAATATTGTGCAAATCATGAATTTTCTTATTAAAATTAGCGAAGAAAAATACAACAGTGTGTTTGTAAAACTTCAGACATTATCTGTCATCATATCACAGTGATGTTATATGAATCATTTTTTTCCGGACAGAGCTGAACTGCTTTTATTGAAAACAACAATCACAACTGATCGGATCATTTCTTTTTATTGTTTTTGCTCACAGAATCTCTGTTTGCTTCCTGTTTATCTCACCTGAACAGAAATTCAGCTGCATGACAAAAGCAGTTAAACACACCTGTCAATTAGTGAAAGTGTGTGTGTGTGGCGTTCATATGCGTCTTCTAATAATGGCTCCTGTCTTCGTCAAAATTCATTAAATTTTCAGGCTAAGCTGGCGGCCGTAGAAGCAGAGACACTGCGGCTCCTCGTTGCTGTTTCCCATCTGTTTCTGCAGCTGAAAGACTGAGGTGCTGTCTTTCTGTGGCTTGTCAAACTCGACTCACTGGCCATGCGAGCAGCTGCTGTTTCAGGAGAGAGATGAAAAAAGACATTTTTAATCTGGAAACGAGGCTGACGAAGCAGCCAGTGCTCACTCTTTGTTTCGGGCCTGTTGCCTCTGGTGGTGGTGGGAAGTTATCTGATAGGGGTCAACCATCTCCTGCTGGGTGTCAGATCAGGTTCCTGGCTCTTTAATCCGTCTTCTTTTACAGTCTGAATGCCTCTTGTCCCCCCCTCCCTCAGCCTCTTGTTCACCTGCTACCCATCTGTTTCTCTGGCAGGGAGTTTATAGATGAGACATGGGAGTGTTTTTATTAAGAGCATCACTTATCCAGAATCAGCAGCAGCATCTCGCCCTGAGGGAATGCAATCTGCAGGAGTTTATCCACAAAGACTGAATCATTGTTGCTGAGTGCTTGCGTGTGTGTGTGTGCACGAGCATGTGTGTGTGTGCTTGTGTGTGTGTCTGAGGCATTCAGGACCAGCAAGTGTCTCGTTAAACTTGTCTGAGGCTTAACTGTCACTGCTGCAGCAGGCCGGGCTTCATATTTGAGCTCATGTAAAGAGCTTGAAACCGGTTTGACATCAGGCCAAATGTAACCAGGTGTGGCGATGTTTACGACATGTGACTCAGCCGCTCTCAGCTTCACCACAATTAGGGCAACTGAGTGACACAGTTTGTTTTTTGGGAGGTGCACTTGCCTGTCTGTCTTTGGTATGAGATGGATAAATTATTCTTGTTCTGAAGCTTTGTTTTGCATGCAGTAATGTAATGAGTCCTTTTCTCTTCTCTCCTCCGCTCTGTGTGTGTTTGAGTACATGTTCAATAGCAAAAATGCAGAAATTGCATAATTAATAAAAAAGAAAAGTACTTTGTTTAAAGTTACATTAGGCGTCATTATGCAAAAAGTGTATAACTTCAATCTGTGAGGTGAAATTTGCACTTTCTGAAGATGGAGGACAAAACTTTCAGAAATGTCCGAATTGTATTTATTTTAAATATTGGTGGAGAAAAGTGGATTGTCTTATTTATTGTAAAAACATAAAAGAAACAAAAAGTAAGCTCTCTGCTTACATACTTAACAGGTTAAGTAACTTTAAATTGATTATTTAAAAGACGATGCTGATCCATATTTGTCTGGACAGATTATCTGCACAACTATTGGACGAATCACTGTGAAATTTACAGCAGATATTGACGGTTTCTTGAGGAAAAATCCTGCTGACTTTGGTGATCCTCTGACTTTTCCTTAAGTGTCACCATGAGGTTAAACTTTAAATTATCCATCCAGTTAATGGTGATGAGTAAATCAACAACACCTGCACTTTGTGCTTGAAGCTAATCAGCAAATGCTAGCATGCTAACACTCCAAACTAAGAATGTTTACATGAATAAACTGACCTGCTGAACATCAGCATCTTAGAAGCTTTTCTGTGAGCTTGTTAGCATGTAGCTCCTGTTTTTGAACGAGTGTGTATGTGTGTAATTAGTGTGTATTGTATATAAATACATGTCTAAGATACTCTGTGAATTAAAAAGATCCAGATACTGTGTAGTCAGTGTGTAGCTAAAATGCTGTCAACCAAAGAGAAAGAAGAAAAAAGAAATAATGAAAGTTATTTCATAAAGTAAATTACGGTTATAATAACCAATCAGTTGTCAGTTATCATCCGAAAGTGAGCGCACAGAGGAAAAAACATGACCAACAGTTTGAAGTTGAGGAAAAGTTGCTGACTTTGTTTCCTGGACCTTCAGGTGGAATTCTCGTACCCGCCGTTGATGCCCGATGAGGGTCACGACAGTAACCTGCTGCCAGAGGAGTGGAAGTACCTCCCTTTCCTGGCTCTTCCCGACGGCGCACACAACTACCAGGAAGGTACGTCAGGCTCACACTTTCACGAGAGCTTAATTAAAGTCTCCATAAAAGCTGTGTGAATGAATGAATGAATTATTTATTCTGAGTTTATATACATTAAAATCAAACCAGCTGATAGCTCACTTTAACTGGATTATCGTATAAAGGAAAACGTATGTGTTTGATCGTGGTAGGTTTGATTAGTCGATCTACAGACGACTGATTTGAGCACTCTGAGAATGAAAACAGTCCTCTTGCAAGCTGCTGTCGTGACCAATCACATAATTGCAAGTGCACAGTCCTGATGGATTACTTTGTAAAGTGAACTCCATATGTTTAATGCCAACCTTGCTATCGCTGCAATGAAAAATACACTCGTTCTTTGAGCTGTATAATCTGTGTAGATTCTGCAACTGCACCGAACCAAAACAGCACTCAAACCTGTGCTCAGCTAAAGAGGTAAAATCAGGGTGAAAAACAGTGCAAAGCACCGGCTGCAGGACTTATTGTTCAGCTGTTTGCTTTAATCACACATTAATAACCGAAGAAGATCCTTTTAAAGTGCGCATATAAAGATTATAAGCGTTTATTTTGTGTCAAAACACCCCGTTGAGTCAATTATTGAATTTTCAAACATGAAAAAATGGAGTCAGTTGTAGTTCTTGTAGATTGTCATACAGCAGCAGAAAAGAAACAGAAGAAAAGGTGGTTCTGTTTTCACTCACAGCAGGTGTCACTTTTAAAAAGAGAAACAGTATCTGTGCTGTAAAGAGAGCAGGACTCTGCAGCCACGGTGAGCCGACTCCGTCCTCTCTGCCAACTGGCCTGTGTGTTGTGGCCGCTGTCATGTGACGCCACTTCTGTTCTTCCTGTCCTGCGAAGGCAAACAGCAGGAACCGACTCAAAGTTCACAGACTTTCAGCTTGAAGCCACAAGCATCAACACTTTGTTAAAGATCGTTGGGATTGCTGTGCTGTTTCACACTCTTTTGTGCCCTTTGTTTCTGTGCTGCAGTGTGTTTTCCAGCCTGTGTGCTGATTAAAAAAACAATGATGTGACCGGCTCGCTCTGCACTGCGGCTCATAAAAGCAGCAGTTACACTGATATGACAGGGCGTGGGTTTCACAGGAATATTCTTATTCTGCTGCTGACACGGCAGCAATGAACAGAGTGCACACAACTTGTCAAAAAGAACAGTTTATTTGGACATAAATAACAACACAGCTGTTGTTTAGGCCTCTTTTTTTTATTGTTTTCATCCCAGCTCTGTGCATCTCTTTGTAAAAAATCTGCAAAACTTACAGTCCTGCGATGCATTTCTCCAAGGAAATGGAGGAGCTGCTGCAAACTGCAGAAGAAGATGAGATAAAATGAGTCTTTATTGATTCGCATAGAGTAAAGTCAGGTGGTGGTGTACTGCAAAGACAGAAAAAACAACAGATAAACAGAGAAAAGTACAAAAGAAATTGAAGTTTATAAAATAAAAATTGTAAAAATAAAAAATACGTAAGAGTAAACAAAAAAATTATGAGGCAGGCGTACACATAGATGTACTTATAACTTTACCTAATACTGCAGTAAAAGAATAAAAAAGTAATGGAGACTAAGCCTAGAAAAGTTAAAAAGCAGCGTCTGCTGGTGTCAGATGTTTCTCTTTCAGTCTCATTTCCCTTCAGCAGACTCTCTTGCACCTTTAAAACGGCTCTCAGAGAGCAGAATCGACTCTTGTTCTACAAATGTGAACTTAAACTCTAAAGCAGAGAGCTGGCTGCTGCGTTTTTGGCGTTTGGCAGCTGTGGCCTCCGTCCAGATGCCCCGTTGCTGCCCGATCCACCCGGCTCTGGATAATCTCTGACGTCCACAGTCTGACCTCTGTGACTCTGCTGTCGTCTCATCCAGTGGAGATCTTAACCACATTATGACATGTTCTTCATCAGATGGAGTAAAGGCTTCACTGTTCACCTCTTTCTCCTGTGAAAGTCGCCTTGAGGCAATCTGTGATTATAAATTTGATTATTGGTAATGATCAGGAGGAAGCGTTCATGTCCTGCGTTACTTTGTAAATGGATTCAAAGGCTTAAACAACCGTTGCAAACGTCACATTATTGCTGAGCATTTTTAAAAATCATAGCACACACAAGGTTTGGATTCCTCAGAAGCATCACTTTCTTTTTACAGGAGTTAGTAAAATCTCAAAAGTTAGGAAAATACTTAACTTCTCAAGGTTTGATATATGTTATAATTAAAATTGCTTCTTTTAAAAAGCTCGATTTTAATAGAGACATAATCTTTTGTTTCATCTGAGCAAGTAAACCAAAAACATTTCAGTGCATGAAACGAAAGGCTGCAGCAGTTGTATCTGTTCGTTTGACGTCTGCAGTTAAAAATAAACCCCAAATAATCATAATCAGACTGTACAATCAGAGTTAATATTAACAACAATAAACAAAGTGACCATTACATTGACTGCTGTGGCTACAAAGGAATCAGGGAAACTTAATTTATTACGATTGCATTTCAAGTAGTGAATTAGAAGATTGATGAAGGCTGGAAGAGTCTGAAAAAACACAAACCGTTAGCCTGCATGCAGTCCACAGCCGCTTCGACGCTGCCGAATGAGAGACGACAGCACTAAACTGTGCATGTAAATTAATATGACCACTGTTGTTTTGCAGACACTGTGTATTTTCACCTGCCACCGCTGAGCGGAGACATGAAGTGTGTCTACGGAGTTTCCTGTTATCGCCAAATAGAAGCAAAGGTAAGTCAGATAGATGTTTTTTTTTGCTCTGTGCGCACATGGCTGTTCATCCCAAACCAAAAATCATAAACAGAAGAAGATAAAAAGTAGTTTTAGGGTGTAAACATGTAGCCAAAGCAAAAAAAATTGGATGTTTTACTTTTATTTTAAGTATATTTCATATTATGAAGTTAATATCTGGTTTGATCGGATGGTTTGTTCAGTGATCTGCTGCCTTCTTCTTCATGTGTTCCTGCTGAGATTCGAATCAAACATGAGATGGATTCCTCTTTGTGAGCTTTTCATGAGCTCCACTGCAGAGCTGTGAGTCACGGCGTTCGGTGTGCAGTCTTATATTTACGTGTATGTTAATGTTTTTTAATCCCTCATCAGGCCCTGAAGGTCCGACAGGCTGACGTCACCAGGGAGACGGTGCAGAAGAGCGTCTGCGTCCTCAGTCGAGTGGTGAGTCAGCAGCGGCTTCACATGCTGGAAATAATGAATTCAGTCGCCGGGCTGTGAGATGAGATCGTGTAAACGTTGTAAAGTGTCGGAAGAGGAAAACGTACGAGTCCCTGCAGCAGAAAAAGCTTTAAAGGCTCGTTGTTTCCCAGCATCTTCTCTTCTAACATCCAAGAAATATTCCAATAAGAATCCAAAGTCGCCATTTTCTCTCGTACGTAATGAAAGAGTCAAAACTCCTTCATGTGTCCCCACTGAGATTTAAGTGACTTGGTCAGCTGTTTGTTGGTGTAATGTGGATTTAGAACAAGACTTCAGACCGAAAAACAAACCTATTAGATCATCTGAGCTGAGCTTCAGTACGAAAATCATGTTTTCTTCCAAACGTCCTGAGTCAAACACTGCACCGTTCACAGGCTTTAGTGAGCTATCAAATCATTACGGGAAGGGAGATAACGTCATTTTGTGAGTCAAAGGTTTTGTCTGATTTTTTTTTTTGTCTCTGTGATGAGAAATCAGCTTGTAAATGTTAATATGGGTTTAAGTTTCATGTGATCTGCTGCTAACGGTGTCTGTTCTGATCTCCAGCCTCTCTACGGTCTGCTTCAAGCTAAACTGCAGCTCATCACACACGCCTACTTTGAGGAAAAAGACTTTTCCCAGATCTCCATTTTAAAGGTGAGATCGTAAAAGCGTCTGTTAATGTTTTACCTTTTTTTGTTTTATCACCACCACTTACCTTCTGTTTCCTCCTCCGACCCTGCAGGAACTGTACGAACACATGAACGGCTCTCTGAGGGGTTCGGCTCTGGAGGGATCACAGGTTTATCTCGGTAGATTAACCTTTTTTTTCACATGTCCATAACACTTTTTCTTTAAAAATCTTTAAAAGTTGAATGTCACAGCCGGCAGGTCAAATTTTAACAGGAGGAACATGAGATCTTGGCCCAAAAATAAAAGAGATTTGATGAAAAATGGCGTACATTGACACCTTTTTGGGGTTTATTATTCTCTTTCATACATTTAAACTCAAGAAAATATTAAAATAAAGACACAGGGTTGCAATTATGGGATCTAAAATAAAATACTAGTAAATCTGAGTATCGCTTTTTAGAATCACACAATTCAAAAACGGCGAGTTTTGACCGGTTTCGTTGTTCCAGAGATGCTGATATTCAGCATGGTTATTGTGAAGAATCAGCCCTTAAACAATGTGATGGTGATTAACTGCACAAACGTGTTCATGCATTCGTATCTGAAGGTTTTTTTGACTCTCTGTTTTCTGTCCTCAGGTTTGTCACCAAGAGATTTAATACTGCACTTTCGACACAAGGTGGGAAAACTGCAGAGCGAACAGCGACGTTTGTGCTCGCTGTCTCATGGTTGTCAGCTTTTGTTGGAAATGTCAGTAACTCTTTTTTAATTTTACCTTCAAAGGTTCTCATCCTCTTTAAGCTTATTCTGCTGGAAAAGAAGGTATGATTACAAATATCTTTTCTCCTTTCTAGCAAATCAAAACTTTTATAAAATCCTGCTGGATTTATGGTTTTATTTTTGTTGTTTCTTATGTTTGAAGGTGCTGTTCTACGTGTCTCCGGTCAACAGACTAGTGGGAGCTCTGATGACGGTTTTATCACTGTTTCCAGGTCAGCAACGTGGCATCTATGTCTTTCACATCTGTACAGAAACACAGGACAGAAATTAAACTCTATGTATTAAAAGAAAAGATTGTACTCATTCTGGCCTGCATGGAAAGACTGAGCAACAGTTTCTACCCCAGTTCGATAAATCTCTTGGACCAGTCTGGCTGCACACGAATAATATTTAAATAATAAGTCAATAAAACATTTTAAAACATGTTAAAAACATCTCACAGTGTCACTCGAAGGTGTGGAAACAACAGGAAATCTAGGAGTCAAAGAAACGTTGTGACATGTTGAACAAAGAAGTTGGTGACATTAAAATGCAGGAATGAAACAAGAGTTTCACCTGATTTCATGGATGCAGGTATGATCGAGCACGGCCTGGTGGACTCGTCCCACTACAGGCCTAAAGGCAGCGTCTCGGAGGACCTCAGCCTGGTGGAGAGCGTCTCAGGAGCCGAGGAGTTCGTCTCCGTCTCTGTCACCGACATCGCCAACACCAGGCTGGAGCTGGAGGGGGAGGAGGCGGCCCGGCCTGCCGCAGAGTCCACGTCCTCTGGGAACAGCCCGGAGGGGGACAACCACCTCCTCAAACCCCCGTCACGCACCTCCCCAGAGTCCTCCGAGAGCGACTGGGAGACTCTGGACCCCAGCGTGTTAGAAGAAAGTGGTCCCAAGGAGGCGGCTGAAGGGAAGGAGACGGGGTCGGAGCTCCCTGACGCCTTCGACTCCAAACCGGGGATACCCATCACTGTGCAGCCACAGGCCGCCGGCGGTCAGGGAGGGGTCACCCAGGGTCTGGTGTCTGGCCTGGAGGAGGATCAGTACGGCCTGCCGCTCCCAATTTTCACAAAGGTAACATTAAAACTCGCACTTCAACGCCAAATATATCCGACTGCACCGAGCTTCTCCTCCGTGTGTGTGTGTGCGTGTGTCTGGCTCACACGGTGACCTTTGCCCTTTTTTTGCCAGGGTTACCTGTGTCTGCCCTACATGGCCCTGCAGCAGCATCACCTCCTCTCAGATGTGACAGTGCGTGGCTTCGTTTCCGGGGCGACCAACATCCTCTTCCGCCAGCAGAGGCACCTCAGTGACGCCATCGTTGACGTAAGAGCCCAGAAAGTGTTTTATTTTAATGAAAATAGTTCAGTTTGTGTTGCTTAAATGTCCGTTTAAACTGTTTATTGATGTGGATGAAATTCCAAACGTTGTGCTGCAGGTGGAGGAAGCTGCCATCCAGATCCAGGACCCGGAGCTGAGAAAGATCCTGAGCCTGACGACGGCAGACCTGCGTTTCGCTGACTATCTGGTCAAACACGTGACGGAGAACAGGGACGATGTGTTTCTGGATGGGACCGGCTGGGAGGGCGGAGACGAGTGGATCAGAGCCCAGTTCACTCTTTACCTGCACTCCTTACTGTCCTCAGCGCTGCAGCAAGGTAACCCGCAACCACTTCACCCACTCACCCGTTCATTCTGTCACTCTTTCCTTCCCTCTCACTCCTTCATTGGGGACTTTTTTTAATTAACCGGCTGATAATTTGTTAGTTTAACCCAGAGTTTCTGCAGGCTATAAAAGTCTGCTGTGAGTCTTTTAACACATTTGACCTGAATTTAACCGTCATACTTTGTTTTAGTTACAATCTAATTTGCTTTATAATGGTGTCGTTTCCTATTAAATCCAAAAATCCACTTCACCTTGTTTTGTAAAGAAAACCTCACACACACAGCACATAAACATCTTGTCACTTTTCCGGAGCGTGCACAGTGATCATCACTTTTTGGAGACAATGACAGTGAATTCATTCATGCTGCTAACTGTGCTGCTCCTTTGTTTCTCCTTCAAGACAACGAGAGGCTGCTGGCTGATTACGGCGCACCGTTCATCACAGCCTGGAAGATCACCCACAACTACCGGGTGTGGTACAGCAACAAGCACCCCGCCCTGGCCGCCGTCACCCCGGGGTAGGTGCATATGAGGGAAATGTCTGCAGAAAAGTCTTGAATAGAGATTATAAACTATATTTTCTATGTATGTTTCCACATGAGTCGCACTCGACTTGACCTGATTGAAAGAATGAGATTTCAGTGGCAACCGTGTGCGATTGTTTCTGGATCTAAGTGTCAGTAACTGCAGAGCGCCGTGAAGTCCAAAAACTGAGATTTAGCGAACAAAGAAAGATGCAGTTGTTGCGTTTAATCCCAGCGTGTTTTTATTTAACAAAACTTTCTGCTTCAGTCCATATTTGATGGCGTTTAGCTGTTAGAAGCGACATTTTCACTGCAGTCAGAAACTGTATCAACATCTAAAGGCACGTCTGTTATTTCATCGCTCTTTTATATGTTAATTTGATTAACATGCATGTTTTTTATGCAGAGTCATATTCATTAAAGAAAGCTGATTTAATGCAGAACAGAACTAACTAATTTAATTTGTGAAGAAATTTAAATCAACCTGAGAATTTTGTTCAAGGTTTTTTATATTTCTTTTGAGTAATGACATTAAAAAATATGTTTGAAAAATCGAATGTAAAAGATAAAATGCCACTGATTCCTGAAAACACTGTTCATAGATATTTGTGTCATTATTTTTTATTTAGAATAGAGAACAAATCGAGTATGTTTTAAATCTGTGAAAGCTTAGAAATTTGCTGATAGAAACTATTTAATTTCCCAAATTATTGTTGTTATTTTGTCTTATTTTTTCAGCAGAAAACCTGTGAGTTGTATGTTTTTAATAAGTAACCTCTCTGTTGTAGACACCCGTTCCAGGGCCAGTACAGTGTCGCAGACGTGAAACTACGACTCTCACAGTGAGTATTCTTCCTTCTCTCTGCTGTGTTTGCACTCTTTCACTGCACCTCGGCAGCATAAAACGCTAAAACTGTGAGACGACAGCCTTTAAAACACAAACAGCAGCCCAGACCAGAGGGACACATGCGCAGAGCCGTGACCTGTTTATTCTTCCTGTCAAAGTTCACCGTATCGGATGATTCGCTGCATCTTGCTCACCAAAACGTGCGTGTTGCTGCCCTCTTGTGGTGACAAGCTGCCAAGCATGAAACTGTGAAGACATTTAACAGGTTTAGGTTTTGGTTCATTTCAATACCTCGATGTAAAAATTTACTACAAAGCATCTTAATTAGTGGTGAATCTTGTATTTTTCAGCCATCAGCTTCGTTTATTCATTTAAGAACATTTTGCTCGACACTTAGCTTGATGCTTTGCTGTCAGACTGTGCTTTTACTCTGAAAGGGCTGGCATTGAACAGCCTTGGCATGTGTGTGTGTGTGTGTAGATCGTAGACACCTGATTTTATTTCATTTCTGTTCAAGTTTTACACAAAAACACTTCATTTGACATCTTCTGCAGCCCTTAAACATTTGTTAAAACAGTCACAATATTGTTAAAACTTCGTCCTCTCTCTATTCATGTTGGTTTGAGAGCCACAATCAAGCTGATTAAGAGTGCAACATAGTTTTTGTTCACCTCTCAATGTTAATCAGAGTGTGTTCTTCTTGAACTATCAAAGAATTATTTAAGAAGAAAAGATTTGAGAATAATTTAAATGGGGGAAAACTTGAAGAATATATTTGTTGGCCCTTGAACCAAATATATGACAGTGATAAATGGTTGTCAAGTTCCTCCCCGGTGATCATGAAAATGAGAAAATAATTAAGTAAAAAGTTGATTAAAGTTAAAAATTGATGATTTGTAAGCTGCTACATGTCACTGCTTTCCTGTCTTGAGCCTTTTTTAGAACATTAATTGTCAAACACTGTTAAAACCAGCTGTGAATACTTCATGAACAGCGTGGTGTGTGTCTACATGTCGTGTTTGCGGGTGGATGAAGCAGCTCCCTTGACTCGCTGGTTGAAGTTGGGGAGGTGGGGGAGGTGGGTGGGGGGTTTGTGGTGGCAACGACGGGGTCTCATATCAGCTGAAGTCATTAATTATGAGTGAGTTTCATTCTCAAAAACAGAGCTGGAGACTTCTTGAGCCTCAGCTCCGGTTTCATTCCAGGAGAGTGCGGCTGAAAAGTGACTCCGTCCACAGCTGGAGCGCCGCTTCTAGTGTTACGCATCATATAAATACACTCACACACACACACACACACACACAAATTAAAGTCACTTCTGCAGGAATTTACATTTATTCCTAATACTTAACCAAACCTTCATTTCTGATCAAAAAGTTCCTTTTTTTTTCCAGTCTGGGATGCAGCTTTTGTCCCCAGTTGCACCAGCTGTCCCAAATTAACGGTTGTTAAGTCAGAGCTCCGTCCCCAAAAGTAGCCTATGTCCCACCCCCACACACACACACACACTCACACACACACACTCACACACACACACACACACACACACACAGAGTTGGGTGCATCTCCATCCTTAACTTAGCTTCACGCTGAGGACACAGAGCTGCTTGGCTGTGACACCCGGAGCTCTCGGTTTACCTTCGGGTGTTCGGTGACATGACCGCTGTGAACTTTGTCGTAAATTCTCTGTAAACAAACATGTTGGGGGGGGGGCAAACCACGGAGGAACTTTAAACTGGGATTGGTTTGCTGTGCACCATTTTAATCAGAAATAATAATGAAAAAAAGACTAAAATCTGGGATAAAATAAAGGTAAAAAAAGCTGAAAAATGAGACAGAAAAGATGAAAAAGAATGAACAGATAGAAATAAATAAAAAATCAAGCTAAAATACAAGAAATATTATTAAGTTGCATGAAGTTTAAAACTTTTATGCAAAAAATAACGTACACAAGGAATGAAAAGGAGGGAAACATTAAAGAAAAAGAGGATTTTAATGGTTTATGCAGCACTTTACCATCAATTCAGCATCTATAACATCTTCTTTCTGCATTAAAAGACAGTTTTCCTTTTTATATTTTGCTATACGATTATCATCACAGCAAATATATTCTGCAAGGTAATTTTTCTTTTTATTTAGCCGAATAATCGTTTAATATTAAAACTATCACATTGCCTCCAAACATCCATTAACCTCCTGCTACAGTCGACACGAGCAGAAGACACCACAACTGTATTCAAAATGTGCATCATGGAAGCAGAATATAATGTGATTAATAACATCAATCTGAACTTCATCTCAGCTCTTTTTCTACAACTTACTGCTTAAGCAGGTGACTCACTGTTTCAGTTTGAATCATAATTAGATCTGAAGCGTTAGCTGACACGGATTCATAAATAATTTAAGTCATTTTTGAAGCAAAAAATGTGAAAAGTTCTCTGATTCCACTTCATTTAATTTTAAAATTCGACAGTTTTCTTTTCTTCTTGGACAGTAAATGTGATGCAATTGGATTTTGACCTTCTGACCTTTATGCTTATTCACAAAATTCGTAAGCAAACTTACAAAAATCTTCCAATAATTTTAAGGAACCACAAACCAGTTGACTCACAGTTAAGATCCTGAATGAACCTGTTAGATTCTTCTTATTTTATTTAGAAGTTTGAAAAAGGGGTCGTGATGGTGCGTTCACAGCCCTCGGTGGTGTTAAAAGGGCACGGCTGGTCATCACTGCACTGTGAAACTCTGGATGTAGCTCGCGCGGTGGCGTCTCGGGGTGATGCAGGGTTGCAGGCAGGATGTTTGACGCTCGGCCATCTGAGCTTCTCGGGAATAAACACGTCTCATTTCCTGTCGCAGCTTTTTGTCAGAGGAGCAAGCAAGTAAGGAAGTGTGTGTGTGTGTGTGTGTGAGGGTGTGTGTGAGGCCTTACATGTGCTCCCTAAGCGGAGACGTGAGGGCACGGTGGCAGATAAACAGCTCCGTCTCTGCTGTGATCTCGAACATCAGAGACGAGTGTTTATTGACTGTCAGAAGCTTGAAGCCTCGCAGACTCGTATCTCTAAAAAGGATGTTTGGATCCTAATCAAGCTCACAAAAAAAAAACAAAAACTAAAGGCAACAACCAATAAAAAAAAGTCAAAAGTCAATAATAAAAATGTACAAATATGGGTTTTTAGATATTATATTTTTTAATCCATATCTGCTTTTTTAAAAGAATCTTAGTGGTCAAACTTTGACACAACAGCAGAAGACGTCCTCTGTTTCCCTGCATCAGTTTACATGGAGCTGCTCTTTTTTTGCATTTAATTAAAGAAGGGAAACTGGGGTTCAAGGGAAAGACGGTGACTGGTTTGACCCGTCCACCTTAACAGGTGCTGGTTGAGAAAGTAAAAGAGGAAAAGCTGAGTCCATCCCGTGTGCTCGGCTCATCAGCATTTGTTCCCACTGCTGCTGCCCCGCCACCTCCCCTCTATTTATACTCCCCTGGAAAAAAATAAAAACTAGGCCCTACGCATGACTTCCTTGTGAATGTGCTGTGTTGCATGTGTATTATGGAAGCACTGGTGGTGGTGGTGGTGGTGGTGGGGGGCGAACACAGCCGACCCTTTTCATGCGTCCCCGTCATCGGGCGTTGGACAAAGAGCAGCCGGTGGCAGAGATGTTCTCAGAAAACAGAGTCATGTGACGAGCTGCACGGCTGCAGGCGGACCTCTCTGTATTGTCAGCGCGCTGCACGACGCTGCACAAGGAGCTGTTTATTTGGGTCAGCCGGCGAGATGGAGAGTCAGTGCATCCGCCGGGCTCGTCTCTGAGCTGACGGTGTGGGAAACTCCTGCTTTCTGTCACCAGATGATTGTTGGGTGGTATCTGAAAAAGAAAAAAAAAAGAAAAAAAAGTTTAAATATGATCATTTTACCAAAGTGTTTCCATTGTTCCATCCACATTTCCCTCAACAGCTTCAACGTTAGTACATTTTTTCCATGCTGGAATATGTCACACTTCCAATTTATTGAGCAAAACCATGATTCTAGACCTGTTTTGCACTTTTAATACACATTTCCACTGCAATTTAGTTCAAATTTCTAAGCTTTCAGATATTCAATGGAAGGTAAAGGCCGATTCTTGAATCCCCGTATCACATTTACTGAATGAGACCAGTGAAATCAATAACATCGTAACAAATCTATGATTAAAAAACAAACGAAAAGTGAAAAATAATATACTATAAAATGTGGATATTGGAAAATCTGTGTCTTGGAAGTCTCAGCACTGCTGGAAATCCACAACAACGGGTTTCTTACCTTGAAAGTAAAGACAAAAGGAAGTTGGCACAGCGAGGACGGATTCCTGGTGGACGTGCATCCTGAAGCTGCTTGATTATCGATCCTAGCAACAAGCGCCTAGCAACCGCAGCTTGTTTGGTCGATCCGCTCGGCGTGTCCCATGAGCGAGGGCGCCGTCGGACCCCCGAGACGCCGCAGAGGCAGCGGGTCGTGGTGGCGGTCCACACACGGTCCACGGGCTCAGCAGTGTCGTGTTGACGCTGCAGTCGGATGAACACCGTGTGTGTCGGCGGTGTGAAGGAATGACAGCAGCCGTCTCACTTTCCCTGCAGTCTTAGGTTTCATACACAGACTTTACATGCCGACAGTCTTCTTCAGATCAGCTCTGCCTCTTGGCTCCTTTACTTGTTTCTATTTACTACCGTCACTTAATAATCAGGAAGGAAACGCACCATGTTGAAGAGGAATTATGCAATCTTCACTTTGTGTTAGATCACTTTTCGTCCTCCAGTGTGACTCTTTTCTGTGCTGATATTCACTCTCGTCTTTATTTGTCCTGCATTTTGCATCTGCGTTGCCAAAGTGAAATCTCTTGTCCGCTGCAGTTGATTGCACTGAAAGCTTGAATTTTATTCAAACACAAACATTATTCTAATTTTTCTTTAATCTTTTTTGTTTTAGTCTCTTATTGTGTCTCATTTGATTTAGTTACATAACTTCTTTTTGTTTTTGGTTAGTTTACATGACATCTGTAATTCACACTGTATTGCATGTATTTAAAGAAATACAACAAAAACCAGAGTTCAGTTAATGCCAGGCGAGCTGTTTCATCCCACGTCTTCACTGGTTCACACTGACCACACAGACATGAGGTTGGTATCTGTGTTCTGATGTTCATATTTCCTAAAACGGAGCAAAATTCCTTTTCTGCCACATTGTACCATGTCGATGCAGTTGTCGCAGTCCAGTAAAAGCCACAGTTATTCGGGTTTATTTTCAGATGATACAGTGAGCTCATCAGAGAAGGAGGCACAGAGTGGCAGCCGCTGTCACGAATCCACGCCGCCATTTTTAATGATGCAGAGGTGAGATTCCTGCTGAATGTCAGGTCAGCTGGGATCCACGAGAAAGGTTGCATGCTGGACTTGCACCAGGCTGCCGTCCAGACAAAGCCAGGTGGAGCCGCATTTAGCCGTGCATTCGTTGTGAAACGTAGCCTCCTGGTTTCTGCCCTCAGGTCGGCTCCGACCATCAGATACTCCACCTGTGGCTGCAGCTCAACCCCTGCTGTGTTACATAATCCTCCCTAACAGGTTGGCGCAACATTTAGCGATGGAACTTTTGTGTAGTTTGTTTCCTGGAAAGGAGGAAGAATTCCTACAATGTCACACCGGACACAGGGAGGCGAGGGGGGTGCATGCACTCACGGTTTGTGAACCTCTTTGTCTCTTTTTTTTCTCTCCTTCACTGCAGCTCGGTGCAGAACAGCGAGAGAGGGAAGAAGATCGGAAACGCCATGATCACCACCAGCCGCAGTGTGGTCCAGACGGGGAAAGTAGTGGGTGAGTAAGCTAAGGGGGGAGAAAAAAAACAACAAAACCTCAGTTTAACCGAAGTGAGACACTGAGAAGTCTGATGATGCTGTTTTTTTAAGATTAGTGCCCAATAAATCACATGAAGGTTTTCTTGCTCAGTGACACTTGAGACATTATTTCTGGTGACATGGAATCAGACCGATCACAGATTTTCCTCTCATCATCAACGAGGGCTGCAAAATATGTGGCGTGTTTTCCGTTTCTGTGTGTGGTGATTTATCAGTCAGACCCTTTCAAGGTTTTTTTTGGTTCTTTTTTCTCCTTATTTTGTCTCTCAGTGGCAATTAGTGCTCATAATGAACCGTCACTTCCTCTGTTGATCCAAACCTGCACAATTTGTCACTTCCTGTCTGCCAGATGATTTTTAGATTGCATATTCTTTGATTAATTCTTAGATTGCAAATGTTAAATGTTGTCTAAACCGACGTATAGAAACGTTGCCCAGAAAAAATACAGATAACATTTAGGATTGATGTCGTTAAATCAGAATCTTTCTAATCAAAACAGTTCAACCTGACAACGATCACTTCTCTGTAGGTGTTTTGGTGCTGCAGACGCATCGTGTTTGATCAGACAAAACGGACATTGATCTGTAAATGTCTTCCAGTAGCTGCTTTGTGAATAAAGTTGTACCGTTGTTCACCTCTACTTTCAGGTCAGTCTGTGGGCGGAGCGTTGACCAGCGCCAAGTCGGCCATGTCCTCCTGGTTCTCCACACTGTCCCAGCCTGCAGCTGTGACCAGCCCGGTCTCCCCGGAGCCCACCACAGAGGTCAAACCCTGAAACCGAACCCTCTGACTGTCTCTGCATCCACCGATCTTCTGTCTGAGGGTCAGCGGACTGAGAGCTGCTTTTATGAAGGATGTGAGCAGGAAAATGTTCATCTTCGGTTCAGTGGGTTTCAAGTCTGAGCGGTGAAACGCGGACGGGAAGACAACCTGCCGTCATGCTAACTGTACAGCCCATATCCACTGTGAGGCAGAGACTGCCAGCGCTATTGATCAAAACCTGAGATTTCAGCAGGCTGCATCCTGTCTGACTGCCTGTTTGTCTCTGCTGCAGTTTGTATTGCTGGATCCTTTCCTGTGAGACACTAAAGATGCTGTCGTTGGGTTTGCAGTGTTCACTCATTGCTGCGTATTTCCAGAGTTTCTCTGTTTAGCCGACTCTTTTGCTGAGAAATTATGCAGAAAAACTAATAAGTCCACATCACAGAGTTTGACAGAACAGCATTAGATGCGGCATCTGGGAAATTTTTTACAGAAATGGTTTGGATTTTAAATTGTCTGGCTGATGTTCAGCGATGCCTCTGTGGTAACATTGTGGTTGTCATGTTAACAGCTTAAATTAAAAAATATTTTATGACATTATGTCAGTTTCAGCCTCCGTAAACTTTCACCAAATTACTTGTTTTGACAGTCAAACAGATCAGAACTCCTAAAATACTGACTTTAAGATGATATAATATAAATAAAAGCAGCAAATTCTCATTTTGTGAAGGAGGAAACACAATGTTGGGCATTTTTTCTTGATAAATTGATTCCTTAAAACTTGAAATTACAACATAATCACAAAATTCTAATGCTGTTGCTGCAATAGCCACAATGTTATTACTCAAGTCCTTGTCAACCTGATGCCTGATTTCAATGGAAACCTCCCTTAACCATGAAGGAACCTGCACCCAGCTGTGTGTTTGACAGGGTGTTATTAACCCTCACCCAGGCCTTTTTGTACGTCGCTGTCAAAAAACATATATATATATTGGGAAAAACTATATTTAGTGAATCTGAAGTTAGCTTAAAGTCAGATATCTTATTTATTTGTCGTGTATAAACTTGTAAACTCATAAATATCCATGTTTTGTCATGACAACACTGGAACAAGTCCTAACGTGTGGACCGCTGTGTGTATTTGCACAAAGCAGCCATTAAATTCTATTTATGTGACTCTTTATCTTGTATAACTGTAACTTTGAGGTGCTTACAGGATCTTTTCCCTCCATGATACAAATATTCCACAACAGATCGAAGGTGGTCCAGTGAGCATGCTCAGTCCAGTCTCCAGTTTCACACCTGTGATGAGCGTCTTCCTCTCGTCTTTGACTCTCTTTTTAATGTTTTTTTCTTTTCGTTCATCATTTCATTCATCTTTTAAAACCTTCTTTGGCCATTGACTCATTTCTGTTGTTTTGATTTCTGGAAAAGAAAAAAAAAGTGTAAGAAAATATCAGCTGTTAAAAAGCTGCTGTTTGTTTGTTT
>JAQMCX010000032.1:372135-436895 GCA_029814765.1 Acanthurus leucopareius
TCTCCAGTTTCACACCTGTGATGAGCGTCTTCCTATCGTCTTTGACTCTCTTTTTAATGTTTTTTTCCTTTTCGTTCATCATTTCGTTCATCTTTTAAAACCTTCTTTGGCCATTGACTCATTTCTGTTGTTTTGATTTCTGGAAAAGAAAAAAAAAAGTGTAAGAAAATATCAGCTGTTAAAAAGCTGCTGTTTGTTTGTTTGTTTCTTTTTTTTTTTTTTTACCCTCTGATGATATATTTTCATTTTGTATTTAAAAGATTTGAATGTATTGTGAACCTGAAATTCACACAATATTTTCTTGACAGATGCTTTTAATGTATTTGAGAAGAAAGTGATATGATACTATATTGCTGTATTTAAAAAATAATTAAAACATACTGCAGATTTTTTTTTTTTTTTCTGACATTTTTAGTCGGCTATCGAGCGACGATTCTTTTCTCCCTCTGGGTTTGAATCTGGGTACAAATGTAGGTCAGTCAAACAAAGTGGTGGCCCGTGAGTGTGTGTGTGTGTGTGTGTGTGTGTGTGTGTTTAAAGGGGGGTGTTGTTATGGTGGTGGCACGTGGCTGGACAAAAACGCACCCATGTGCTGTCGGACAACAATCGAGCTGCAGCATCACGGATACACATGAACCCATCGACCCATCGACCCCCTCCGAGGCAAACAGGAACTCGCCCAGCGATCCTGACTGACAGAGCGACGACTGGTTTCATCTGCACGGAGTTTAATTCATTTCGTTTATCATTTACTGGTTTCTTTGGATGAACTGACTCACTTACTTCTCTCCTGTGAGCAGTTAAAATGTTTAAAACACACAATGTGAGTCAAAGAAAATCAAGTTTTAGTCACTAAAGCACCAGGTGTCACTTTTAAAATCTGGGTCCTTTTTGCAGCTAATTTCTCAGAGTGCTAAATTAAAGATAGTGTCAGTTGTTATTTAAGTTTTCTCTTCGCAAAACCCTCTTAAACACGATTATTCTGCATGTCATCGAATGCCAGAAACTCTAAATAAGTTCCACTGATAAATCTGTTGTTAATCTGATTTATCTTTTATACATCAAACCTCTTGTCCAGCAGTAACAGGTTATGAACAAAAAATTCTGCAGATTCCTTATTTTAACCAAACAGCTGTTCCTCGCTCCTCTTTTAGTTACGTAAGAGTGTGTATGAGTGAAAAACCACTGAAGCTGTCAGATGAAATATTACAAAGCTGCAGACATTATGTGCTCAAGGTTGCAGAAACACACTGGCAGCAGTTATTTGTAACACTCATCAACCTCTGTGGTCTTTGCAGAGCTGTGTGATGTTTGAAACGCTTCGCTGCCCATGAAACTACATTTTTTTCCAACATACTAAAACAAATAGGAGCATCTGTTTTTTTATGATCATACAAAAGAAGTTGAACTTTTCTGTTCTGTTAACCACAAGCATCGGCAGAACCGTCCAAATAAAAGTATAAAAATAAAAGATTTTTAGAGTTAAAACCGAACTGTTTGTATAAAGACAAAGCAGACGAGACAAAAAATCTGGCCGGTAATTAACAACCAGCTCCTTAAAATATTTGGATTGTTCACTTACGATGAAACTAAGATTAAATATTCAACCTTGACAAACAGTAACTTCACAAGTTATTTAAATAAACCTTTCTTAAAACTAGCAGCAGTGCCAACACCGACATACTTCAGTCAGAAGAAACAGGGAGTCAGTTTCAGGAACGTTTTTGGTATGTTTTTTAATAAATTAACGTTCATTCAAAACAGTGCCAAAGGAATATGATGCAGCCAAACATGCTAGTAAGGTTTGTCATGAAGCACCTGTGCTCATGTTTTTAAGGTAGGAGGAAGACCCCTCCCCTCCCCAACCCAACCCACCCCGCCCTCTCCACTACTGCTGGCGGTTGCCGAGACGATTTCCATAGCAACAGCCGTGGGCCAGCCCTCTCCTCTGACAACCAATCAGCAGCAAGATTCCTCAATATTCACTCGAGAAAAAAAAAAAAAATTAAATCTGATAGGAAAATGGATATCTACCCACAATCACACTACAGTAATGTCTGATATTTAAATTAAAAAAAAAAAAAAAAAAAAAAAGACACTAATACAAAATAGACCTGGTTATTTTCCCCACACTAAAACAGTTATGAAAAATATATATTTCAATATATATTTATTTTCAGCAGCTTGGAAATTAAAAAAAAAAAATAAAAAAAAAATGCATGAGCCCAAAACCTGTGTTTGTACTGAGAGCGGAGCTGGTGATGAAGAGACTGTCGTGGAAAGAACAAAATATCATGATCATGTGACAACGGATGGAGTGAGGTGTAAACTGCTGGCTGTGTGGAAGACCTGTGTGCAAACAGACGGACAGACAGGCGGTGGAGGCGCTATAGTGGAGTCAGGGTGGAGGACAGAGCAGTGAGGGAGGAGAGGTGATGGATGCCTGGACCTGCAGTCACCCTCTTTTTTAAACCCTCTCCGCCTCTCACTCGTTTCCCCGTCAGCCCTTCCACCCCTCCTGAAAAAAAAACCAAAAAAAAAAAACCCACGGCCTCTGTTCCCCTCGTCTGCGGGGCCTTGTGAAGAAAATCCATGGAGTCTGATTTGAAAAGGAACACTCTTAAATCTATATTTGGAGGATCAAATACTGTAAAGGCGGCTCTGAAAAGTTTGAACTTCTTGCTCATTTGTGGAGGACAGCGGGATGGAAGCTTCAATGGATTCCAATGGAGACCCAGAACCAGAGCGACAACACAGGACTTAACTTGTTATTATACATTTTGTCGATAATACGTCAGAAAATAGTCAAAAATGTTCATCAAAACTTATAAGAGCTCAAATCAAAGTCTGTAAACTGCCTGTTTTGTCCTACCATAAGATAAATATAATTTTTACAATTAAAAAAAAGATAGAAAATCATCAAATTATCACATTTAAGAGGCCAAAACCACAGAAAAAATGAAAAATGACTTGAATGACGAATCTTTTATTAAAGTTGTGGCCTTTTTCTTCAGCTTCTCTAACGTGAAGACTGAATGCAGAACACATTAAACTGCAAAATTTATGGATTAAGATGAACTTTTTAAACTATTTTGTTGTGTATTACCAACAAAAATATTTGAAGAGAGCTCTGGTTAAAACATATTACGGACCAAAGAAATGAAAAACACCATTTTTGTGTTTCGGGGCATGAACAGACTCTTGGGATAATGATTATAATCTAATTAATTAAATAGTATTTTTACCAAAAAAAAAGTGTTTTGACATGAAATTCTCCCCAACTTTCAGTCACATTATATGAATCTTGTACTAAAAGTTTGCTGTTGTTTTTTTATTATTATTATTATTATCTAGACTGGCATTTCCAGTGTCAGTTGTAAACCAACTAAGGCTTGAGTGGTACCTATTTTTTCACAGCCTCACACCTTCCTAACATTTCACCGGGGTTTATATGATGGCATTCGTAGAAAAGGAAATGTAAAAGCTGAGCTGCTGGTGATAGAAATCATCGAAGCACACACACTGAGACGCGTCTTTGCTGGGTTTTAACACTTATGGCAAATGGAATAATGTACAGGCAGGAAATAAGCACCTTTCTCTCATCGATTATTGCTGGACCTCGACGCGTTGCTGATGTGGAGGTCTGACTTGTGACCCTCAACAGTCACAACTTTATTGAGGCAAATACTGTTCAAAGCTTGTCTGTGTCAGCTGGCTCAAATTTATCTTGAGGTGAAGTCCTAAAATACTTCCAAACGAGAAGCAGAGGTATTTATCTTTTTTTCCAAATAGTCTTGTAATTTTATCCTCACCATTTATGTTTGGCATCTTTCTCAGCTTAGCTGCCTGTTCCCTCAGATCAGATCGTGCCGTAAACTGAAATACATCACCTCTATGTAACATCTTTATATCTGTAAGGAGAAAGAGAAGAGTCTGTGTTTTTGAGACCTTCAGGACTTCAAAATAGTCCGTTACACCGTAAAACTTTCTCAACCACTCCTGCTGCATTGCCGTCATCACCACCAATGATTCATGTTAATCCTGACTCTGTCATGCCATCATGCTGTTAAAAAACCTCCATTAGAAAAAAAACTGCACATTACTGACGGAGAGAAGCAGCAGTTTAAGAGGTTTCCACTGATCCTTGTGATACATTTACATTTTTTGTTTTTCTTTCCATTGGAATCCATTTTTATTTTGCTGTGAATCGAAGCTGATCCGCTCTCCTCTGCAGAGAAGCAAACCGAAACTCTTTGGAGCCTATTGGGAACGTTTGTGACACTCGAACGATAGATTTTCAGTGGGTTACTCCTTCATCAGTGGTGAGAGAAGAGAAAAGGAGGAGGAGAGGAGAGGAGAGGGAGAGGGGGAAGCCACGATCAGAGGGAGGGCTGGGAGATTTTGGTACAGTTGCCATTGTCATTCCAAATAGGTTTACCAGTTAAGTGCATCATCACCCTCATCATCATCATCATCATCATCATCATCACAAAAATCAGTTGACGTATAGATTATCACATTGTAGAAACAGTATGATAGACTTGTAATAATATCGAACAGATGTCACAACTGACAAAATAAGAAGGAAAAGAACAAAACAAAACAGAAATTTTCAGATTACTAGTATTTTTCGAGGGGCATCTTTTTTCTCTCCAAGCTTGTTCAGGCCTGCGTTGTTCCTCAGCCACAGCTGTAACTAATGCAAGCCTCCGAAGTCCAGAGATTCCTCCACAACACAGATAAAGTCAAACCCTTTCATATCTCAGAGATCTGATCTGCACACCCCCCTTCGCCCCTTCGTGTTCATCCCTCAGCGTTACAGATTGCTGGTTTAGTCAGCGAGGTAGGGGAGCGGAGGTTAAGAGCTATACGTGAGGGAGGGTCACCAACTCTCCGTCTACCTCGAACTCCTCAGCTCCATCAGGGGAGAAGAGGTAGGTCGGGGGTTTCCAGGGGGACTCCTCCAGGCAGGAGGGGTACAGCTTCCCCACTGCACAGCGGAAGTCCTTGCCCAGATCCCAGAGCACGCGTTCGGACACAGGCTGCCGCAGGTACCAGCGGTCCAGCTCCATGTCGTACTGATAGATAGCGTACTTGGCACGCTCGTTCATGTGGGTTTCTCGCATGAAAATGCAGAGTGAGTTGAGCAGCACCACCGCCCGCACACATGGGTCCGAGTAACGCTTGGCGGGGATGTTGGCTGCCAGACGCCACTCGTTCTTGTTGACATCATATATCTCCACTGTGACGGAAGAGCCGTCGATGGTGCTCGTGGGCAGTCGGATGCCAGAGTTGCTGACCACGTGGAGACCGCCGATGTAGAAAATTAGGTCACCGAAGGCGGCTGCAGAGGCGAAGCAGCGGCTGGTTTTGCGCATGGCCATCTCCACCCAGGTGTCTGCTCGGGGGAAGTAGCAGTACATCAGGTCATGGGTCATCACGTAAATGCAGTCGTGCGCCACCACGGAGGTGCTCCAGTTCCAGGCGAAGGGCAGGGGGCTCATCATGCTCCACTCATCCTTCTCGCAGTCGTAGCGCTCCACCGTGCGCTTGTTCAGCTCTCCTCCGACATTATCTCCCCCGATTGCATAGATGTAGCCCTCGCAGTAGACCAGCGAGGGCTTGATTCGGGCACAGAGCATGGGGGTTTTAGGGACCCAGGTGTTCTGTTGGGCATCAAACCAAAAGAAGCTATCGACCGAGTGGAAGACCGCCTGTAACTTTGCACTCTTGCCGTGGTTGGTGATAGTGTTTTTGAGAGGGATCTGCCCACCAGCGATGAACACATCATTGTCTGGTGTAACGAGGGTCCCCACCTTTTGCAGGTCTCCTGGGGGGTTGCTGAGCTTGTACACTTTCTCCGCCTGTGGGCTGTAACACACTACCATGGTAGGCAAAGACCCAGTCATTACGTATCCTTCGCCTTGCGTTTCTGACATGGCTTCCATGAAGATTAGCATCTCCTCCTTGGTCATACCTAACCGAGGTTTGAAGAACTTGGGCATGGACTTGTAGAGGCCCTGCACCACCACAGACTTGTCGTTGGGTGGCAGACCCTGAAACCAGGCGCGTTGCGTCACCTCGGACAGTGCATCTATGCGGATCTGACTGAGCACAGAGGACAGGTGCTGCGAGCGGGCCTCCATGTTATACTCCAACCACAGCATCGCCGCCTCGCGCACCGTCTCCTCTTTCTCCACGTTGAGGTTGTCACTGCTCAGCACGTCTATGAGCAGCTCATGGGAGAGCTGGAGGAAGGCCTCCTGCCTGTACACCACCGGGAACTTGTGCTCCACCATGCGCTTAGCACTCTGCTTTAGTTCACTACAACTGAACAGGTCGCCGATGCTCAGCATGCGGACGCAGTTTTCGGCATTTATCTTCTTCACCAGATAGTCTTTGCACTGCAGCAAGACGTCCTCCACCTGAGTTGGGACAGGGGACAAGGACATGACAGTCAGAGGTCTGTTAGACACAAAGACACAGCTTCAGAAGTGAAGCAGCAGTATGCTGACATCTCTTACTTTTGTGACTTACGTAAAAATCTTACAACCATAAATACTTAAAGATGTCAGTAACAGGAAGAGCTGGAAACTGTACAGAAGAAATGCATTTGCAAGAGAGTATTTTCTTCAGTGGAATCATACACAATCAGCAGCAGAGAGGAATTAAATGTGGGATAAACGTAAAACTAGTTAGTTGCATCAGTTTATTGTTGGTTTCGGTCTTTTTGTAGGATCTGACAATATAAAATATGGTCCTTTAAGGATGACAGGAGGACTCAGACCTTTACTGTTCATGAGTCACGCACTAAAAAGGATCATTTGCACAGACCTGTAGGAAGCAGGCGGTCTCATAAAGCGGCTCCACGGTGCTGTCGCTGATGGCCAGGTTGCCCGTGTAGGCGTAGGTGATGATGATCTGCAGGGTGGCCGGGTCCACATTCCTCAGGTGGACATGGGTCTGTTTGCTCTCGCTGAGGCCACTCATGAACATCGCCCTGCAGGAACACAAACAACAAGACGGCAGGATTTTTAAATGAGGAAGTGCGTCTCATCTCAGAGTTATGAGACAATTAATCGGGTCAAAGATACCAGGAGAAACTGTTGGTTTAGAACTGAACCAGTACTTACATGGACTGTACTTTAGTTAAAACTGTTCAGACCACAAAACCCCTCTTTAAATTAAATCCAACTTTGAAAATATACAGGCATCAGATGTCAATGAAATATTATCTAAATTACCATAAATGTTTTCTTCCTGTAGGAACCACATATTGGTACAATAAAATTTCTCCTAAGGGCACTGAATCTGGACTATTGTTTGTTTTTGCCCGTTCCAGCAAATCATAAATACAATGGGAATATCTTTGGTCTTTAAGAGCAGGATTAAACACTGCTGTTTTATGTGGAGCGGATGTTACTACTGACTTGATGCCTGACAGTTGTTCCCTGTTGTAAGCAATTTCCTGTTACTGAATGACAAACAGTGATAGTCACCACCTGTCCAGTGGGTTATCTGTCCACTGTTTAGCTCCAGCTGGCCTTCTCCCTGCTCTGACTCCCATGTTGCCGCAGCCTTGGCCGGCAGCCTACACTCCCACGTTGTCATTCATCAGAGTTTGGAGTGAGTCAGAGCCTCTTTGACCTCGTTCACCACGTCAAGTCCTCAAATTTTATGCATCTGTACAACTGCTTTTGACATTTCTTATGGTGATGTCTTTGGTGTGAAATGCTCACTTGTGCAGAGATGTTACTGCACTTGTCAGTAACATGTCAGACACACAGCTTCAGCTTTGATTCTGTTGTTTCATTGTTTGGATTTAGATTTACTGACTGACTTTTCTGTCCGTGTGACCATCTTCTTGGCCGTCATTTCTGCACATGCTGACTGCACAATTCCTCTGTTTATTCCATTTAAGATACAGTTGCATCTGAGGAATGAACAAACACATCATTTCCTGTGTGCCAAATTGTCTTTTGTGTTAACAGCTCCAAGGAAAAGGTTCTTAACAATCAATTAAATTACATAAACATTCATTTCTAGTAATATTCTCAACCGATTAAAATATTTAGACTGAGCTGTTAGTGAAAACCCCACTTTGTTCGTCTCTTCAAGTGTTGATATTTTCAGTATTATTATTACTATAAATTATTATTTTAATAAACTACTCAGTCCCCAACATGCAAAAATTTTAATTAGAAAGGAACTTTTCAAGAGAAAATGTTAAACATTCAATTTTTTTTTACCTCTCAAATGATAATTTTCATTATCTGAAAGAATGATACACAAGGTTTTAAACTGTTTTGTTGAACTGGTGGTCGTTCTAAGCTCTGGAAACTTAAAAATCAGCATTTTTCATTTTTTTAATGACAATTTTGTTTAAAAAAAATCAGCAATTGATTGACCCAGAGGAGGCAGATTAGTTGATATTGAAAATAATACTAGTTGTTGCCCCTAAAAAAATCAATTTGGAGCATTGGATCATTTGGTCAATTCTACTTATTTTTCTTAATGACTAAAATTTAAGAAACAAGATCGTTAAAATTAATAAATTACTTCATTAATCAATGCACTTGCAACTCTACTCTTTATCAATAACTTGTTTCTAAAACAGCTCGGTCCTTGTGTGTGAGGGTTTTGGGGGTGTGTGAGTGTGTGTTGCTCGCAGCAGGGGCTAAACCTGCCAGGCTGTATTACGCAACCCTGCAGGCATACCCCTGCACCCCCACCCTCTTTTTCCTCTCCTTTTCTTCCCCTTTCTCTCCATCTCTCACCAAGACCTACGTGACCAGACTTTCCCCTCCCAACTAGCACTCTCCAGAGTCCCGCTGCCCCCTCTTTCCCCTGAAGCAAGGAGAGAGGAGGTGGAAGGGGAGGCAACAGACAGAAAAAAGAGAAGGAAGGAAGGAGCAGCAGTTTAGAGGAAGCACTGCGACACCTCTGAACCCTGGAGGGGAAATGCTTTGCGTGTTCACACCAGATAAAGAGTGTGTGGGAAACAGTTTGGAAGATTGTGGCGAGGTGGGTGTGAGGGCGGCATCAAGTTGTCGGGACCTTTTCCAGGAATGCATGTGTGTGTGTGTGTGTGTGTGTGTGTGTGTGTGTGCGGCAGTGAGAGAGGGAAGGGTGAGACAGTGAGTTAGACAGAGTGTTCAAATGCAGCATGAGCTCCTGTCATGTACAGATGGACTATTCCCAGAGCCGAGGCTGCTGCTCTGTCATATTCACCGCAGTGCACTCACTTCATTATGCAATGTTGTGCGTACAAATGAGGCCTCTCTGGGGCTTTGAGGGCTACCTCTGTAGAAACTCCGGGTTAGAGGTTGCTTCATTTATTGCGCGAAAAAATACATCAGAGACAGATTAACTACCACAGCTTTCGAGGAAACATCATCCCCTTGCTCCCCCCCCTCTTATGTAGAGTCTGCGTAACACTTGCTCTACGACATGGTGCATTATTCATGGTAACTGTAGGAGGGAAGCACTTACAGACATAACAAACGTGCTACATAATGACAACGTAGCTGCGCCTCATCACAAGCAGACAGAGGGGAATAATTGCTATCTTTAAACACAAAAGCACAGCGTGGTGCATTATTTATTGAAACTGTAGGAGAAAATTTCAGATAAAAACAAATCCTCGACATACAAAATGAGTTATTCCACATTTGCATCACTGGCCTGACAATAGTGCAGCACACTCACCTGAAATAGGAGCTACATGTGGCCAGGACCATCTTGTGACATGGGAACTCCGTGTCCTCCACCAGTAGCACAACATCAGTCAGTAATTTCTGTTCATAAAAGAACTTAAGCTGCTCCAGCAAGGAGACAGCGTAGTCCGTGTTGACCGGCCTGCGCTCACTGAGATCCGACATGGTTGCATCCCATGAATCGCGCCCCAGTTTTGAAAAGTCACACGGCCGGCAGAACCGGACTCAAGACAACCAGGAGAAAAAAATATTCTTAAAAATTGTAAGAGAATAAACAGCTGGATGGGGGTTCTTCAACACCCCCACTGGCCAAAGTGGAGGTGTTCAACTCCTGTGTAGAAATACGTCTGTTATTCCCTCTGCTGGTGATTAGCTGAAAGATGAGATGAGAAGGTTGCGGTGTTGTAATACCGAGTGTCACAATCAGGAGTCCTGAGGAAGGGTTCCTTGATGAAGAACGGGCTGTTTCTAGCAGTTGTTTGAGGTCATGCAGCGAGGCACTGGGGACCGGAGGTAGAGGGAGAGCACGACAACTGTCATGACACAGCTACATCAGCGCTAGCCTGCAAAACACAAGAGAAAAAAAAAACAAAAAGAGCAATCATGGGTCTGGATGGAACCCACAGAAACTAGCGGTAAAGGAAAGAAATAACTCAAATTCAATCTTTTTACTCTCAAACCCTCTCAAATATGAAAACAACACCTTCAACAATATGGTTTCCCTTTGCAGGTCACCTGCTGCTGCCATCCCTCACTTCCAGAAACTGCACTGACAGCCTGACAGTTGACGAGAAGAGATGCTGAATGCAAATGGGCGACTATCGCTGGAAAAAGGCTGCAGTTATCTCTAACTGACCTGACATAAAAAGGGACAGCATCTAGATTAAACAAATTCACATTAGTGGCCACTAAAAAGCTACTTAATTCATACTCTTGTTTAGATGATATTTAGTTCAGAATCCAGTTTATCACTGAAGATGCCCTCGCTGGTAAAACTGTCATGATCTGAGTCTCACTGCAAGTTTCTGATTGAAGTCATCTTAGCCTTAAGATGCTTTTAAGAAAACAGGGCCCATCTTTGCATCTTATGATGTCACCATTATGATTCCAAGTAAATATCTATATATATGTAATATCTTTAACTTTAAATGGTTCTTAACACAGCTATACATAGAAAATTATTCAGACATTACTACATATGTAGTTTCTAGTTTTGTAAAATGTTTTGGTGATCCAAATTTATGTAAAAAGGTCCACAATTTCTCTCAATATTGGGACCAACACTTAACCTTTCTAACTCAATTAAGCTGTGTTTTTTTTCCTGACTACCACTCACTGCATGTAGTGTTAAGAGAATACAATCAATAATAAAATGTATAATAAAATCAAGATAAGACAATTGGCTTTAGAAAGAGTCCTGTGGTCACAATAGTAAGATGGTCCACTTAGCATTATAATCAAACAGAAAAAAAAAATACAAACACTTTTGGCTGCAAGATTTAAACAGCACTGCTCAACCTTTACATGCTTTCAGCAACACAACTTGGAGGAAACACCACTGATACTATCACTACTATCACTACTACTACTACTACTACTACTACTACTACTACCACTCCTCCTCCTCTACAGAAAGTAACATTATGTTTCAACAAAGCACTGTGGAGATACTTTAAGTCACCAGGGATACACTGGGTATTGATCATGATCGCGTGCCACATGTTTTATCAAACAGTCAGTTGAACTCCCATGTCACATACACGCCGTGTATAAGTTAATTTTACAACCTTCTCAGCACCACACTGTATCAGACCCGCTGGATGCTGATACCGGCAATCAGCCGAGACCACCTCTGATTTGGTGTCATTTATTCGCACTAACACGTGTTTTAAACCCGCTCTGCGACAGCTTTCAGCAAAAAAAAATATATAATATCTGTAATTTCTATAATGTCTTACGTCTAACGTTAGCGTGAGTAGCTAGCTAGCATTAGCATACCTAAGTTCAGATTAGCTAACGTTAGCGCTATCACATCTTAAAAACTGACAAACCACAAGTGTTGAGACATTTGAGATAATAACCTCGTGAACATTTGACAACCATTAATTTTGCTCTTAATTAGTGAGTGATCATTTGTTGTTGTGATGTCTGGTCACTAAATAGTTAGGTAGTTTACTGACAAACCGTGCTATGGTTAGAAGATGTTAGCGAGCTTGTACCGTCGGTCATAGCATGGCACATCCTTCACCTAACGTCAGGCCATCTATATACATTAATTTCAAAAAGCACAAGATTAAATGGATGTTTAGCTGTTTAGTAAGCTAACAAGTGTCAATTCTGTGATGTCAGACCGCGACAACCTGCTAACTAACGGGTAACTTTAAGAAAGAAATGCAGGCATTCAAACGCTGTTTACCGCTAACATTAACGCTACCATTTTTCGGACTTGCCCAATGCTGGCTGGCTACGTTAGCACGTTACCATTAACTACCAATCCACTTTCCACCACATCCAAAACAAACCCCATCTGCTCTCTAAAAAATGGCAAAGTAACATTAGACAGGCAGGCCTGCTGCAAAACACATACCTCGCAGAGGTTGGCTAACCCGACAAACCGTTTCACCAGCCCCATCATCGTCTTTTCCGTGGCTTTGTTTCAGAGTAAAACGTTTTTGTTCAACGAGATGGCTTTACTTGTCTTTGCTCAACTGACCAAATCAGCTAGCCTCGATTTAATGTTGCATCGCTAGCGCAAGTAGCGACACTTGCATGATTTCTACCCGCGGCAAGTTAGCAACTTTAGCTTCTCTAAGCTCCACAGTTCCGGGGTAACGTAAGAGTTAGCTAACGAGGTTAATAAGTCTGTTTATGCGTACTGGCTGCCTGTTGCAAAGCTTCTGCCATCCATAGCGCAACTATACATTTCTTTCAGGAGTGATGTGATGGGTACAAACCTCTGCAGCACCCAAACTGAAGAGCGGTCATGCTGGTAGCAGAAACACAGCTAAGCTAACAGCTAAAAGAACCTAATAAACGCAAGCTAGCTACGTGAATGAGCTACTTTTCAAGTTAACCACTTCAACAACCATAATCGAAGCTTCCTTACATTAGTTGTAGGCAAAGTCCACGCACTGGATCGTCGCGATGGCTTTTCTCGTCAGCAGAAAGTGCCAAGTAAGCCCCTCAAGCCGAATTTAGACATTAAACAGTTGTGTTGAAGCGCTAAGCAGCAGCCAACCTTTCAGCGCATCATAAGCGCCTGAAAGACCAGAGGCCAAATGAGGATACTGCGCATGCGTCCAAACCGAACGAATCCCGGTTTAAAAAAGAAACAGTGACCTCTGCTGGACAGATGGAGACACGAGGCTGCGGGAAACAAAAAATAAAGGTGTGTTCATGAAGACACAGGTCCTCTGTGCCAAAAAATGATGCATTTCTCTATAACGTTTCTTTACGTTTGTAAATTAAATTCTACGCGGCGTATATGTAGACAATAAATACACACACTATTAATGTTTTTGCAATATCAAATGTATCCCTGGAACCAATTTCTAAAGCTTTGAAATAGTCTTTACCCATCGAAAAATAATTTACAAATATATTATTCAACTGTACATGTTTTCATATGTATGTTTTTTTTTTAGATGTTATTCTCTTAATTCTTTATTTTTACCCCGGGAAGTGAGTTGCAGAGGTTTTCGCTGCATAGCAACCACCACAAATTCTGTTTAAACTAAAAACTAATTTTTCCACCTGCAACTGAAGCCCACAGTCAAATCAGCAGGTGTTTCCTATATGACTGATGAGCAGGGATGTTTCACCTTTTGTTTGGAGGACGTCATGTGGACTGAAGAGTGAAGCGCTTTTACTTCTGTTTGTTTATCGAGGAACTGTCTTAAAAACTCGCCTTCAATTGTAAGGGAAGGATGTTTATTTGGTAGTTTTCATCCTTCTGCGGTGTTTTATTTCTGACAGGTTGAGTAAGCACGTGAATGAAAATGGACGGTAAAGAGTTTTCTTATGATTTTATCTGCAAATCTTGCTTTAATAACATCTGAGCTGCAGAGCTCAAGAAATAATCATACATTTGGCTTTAAAATTATATTTTTAACATAAAAAAAAAATACTGCTGCTTCCTATAGATGGAGGCCAACAACCACATACATTTGGGAGCGGGCAGCAGAGAAATCAACATCCCAGACCCTTTTTCTATGTCCAACCACCATCTCAACCTTACTGCCTCTACCAGCACTGGCAGCTGAACAACCCATACAGTCAGTATGGTTTGCCTGGAGGTATCACACTATTTTAAATCTCTTTTTCTAAATATAAACTAGCACTAATTATGTGAAATCTGACCATGTGCACTTATGTTTATATTTTCCAGGTTTTAATTTTGGTCGTCCCTTCATGCATCCTTTGCAGTACATGCAGTATCCGGGGTTTGTGTTCCCGCATGCCCCAGTATATCCAATGGATTACAGGCGAATGTTTGAACCTCGCTTTCACGGTCACACCTGGAATGACGTGCCTCGCCAGCAGTATCACCCGCATCCTCCGGGGCGTAGAGAAATGGCCTGTTCGGAGGTTCAAACTGACCCCAGTGATGCAATAACCAAACTCATTGAATGCCTTGATAAGATTCGAGGCAGTGATCTGCAGGCCACGGAGAGAGAATTGGACTCAGGTGTTGCCTCACAGTCCTCTGGGATGTTTTCTCCAGGAGAAGAGAAAAGAAATGAAGAGCAGGGTAACGTCCTGCCTTCAGCACCTGATGGCAGCCATTTGGAGTCTCCACCTGTGACCTTAAGTGACTCCACCACGGCAGTGTACGACGGTGACTCCAGCCAAAGAAGCTTGGGTGCCCTGAGCCCTCAGGGATGCTGGTCAGGAGAACTGGAGGAGGAGTTGCCCCTCGATAGCTCCTCTGTCCATGAAGAGTGTTCTGAGGTGAAGCAGCCAGCAGCTGACGGACACTTCCTCCCTCTCGAGAAGGCAGAGGTCACAGATATCCAGTCAGATACCTCAGTGACCGATCCGAGTGTTACCAAATATGACGACGAAGAACCTCTGAAGCAAAGACTGGACCCACTCCTGCCATCAACACCATCCGAGCCATCTTCTCCCTTTTCCTTCAGTCAGCCGGCACTCACAGATGCTAAAAGTAGCGACAAAGTCTCGAAGCCAGAACATCAGAAAACTGATCAAAGCTATCAGATCCTCAAGCTGCCATTTGAGAGCATTTTGACACCTGAGGCCAGCCACCTCTCATCACCTGCTGCTCCCTACTACTACAACTACCTTTCCATGCACACCACCCATGAGCGGATGAGCGTTCTCAGTCCATCTCTGGATGAGCTTTCATCCAAGGATGAGATGTTCTCCACAGACCTGGACGATGCAGATCTTTTCCCCAAACACGTGTATGCAGGACGGAGGCTTGCAGAATCTATAAGTGGGTCTCCACAAGCTGCTGAAGAGGTAGATGAGGTGTGGCTGTCAGGTTCAAAGAGGTTCATATGTGCCTGCTGTGGGAAAAGCCTCGCAAAAGGGTTGGGTATGAGCAAAGCTCACAGCTCCAAGATATACAGGGATGAAGCTGGAGACTCAGAGGAGGACAGCAGATATGGAAGAGGGTGTGAACAGCCTGTCAGAGTGGTTGCGAGGAAGCATCCTGCACCCAGGAAGCTTCATCCTGTCCCAAAGAGACATGCTGCAAAACCTTGGCACAAAAGAGGCCAATACAAAGATCCCTCAGATCCGGTAAACCAGGAGGAAGATCTCGATCTTTGTAAGCAGGAGTCAGCTGATGGTGAGATCGGAGAGATGACGAGTAGTGAGTTACAGTGCAGAACATGTCAGGGTGAGTCTCTACGAGGAAATTTCTTTTGACATCTTCAGCTGACTTCATGTTTCTCTTTGCTGTTTTGACTGCAACTGCATCGTCCTATCAGAGATTTGAAATGAATATGTAAACTGTTTTGTAGACAGACTCTGCAGAGAAGATCTGACCACATCAGACCAGGGCAGGTGGAAAGATGGTGATGGGATTCCCAGGAGGAGGCCTGCACCCCCTCCACAGCGGCAAGGTTGAATCTAGACACTCTTTTTTTTTTTTTAAAAAAGCACAAGGTTCAAATTTACGTATGGTACGCACTGCAGCTGCCCTTACAAAGTGTTGTTGCATGAGTATGCATATAATTTAAATAGGGCTGCCTTATCAAAAATTGCACCTGGATCTCTGACCCTCTTGCTCATGCATCCATTACATTCTGGATCTCAAAACTTGACGTAAAATTAAAAGTATACAACTTTGGGAAAGTGCCAAGACTCTGTTTGAACCATTCTCAGCCCAATCTGCAGTATTTTCTGCTGTGTAGAGAGCTGAGGGTCAGACTAGACAGAAATCATGCTTGCTTGAATGCTGCAAAATGCGACTGGATGCAGAAGGCCATCCTGTATTTTTTTTTTTGGGTACATTGCATTTAAAACACTATGTAATTGGACATTTTCTAGACTTTAAAATAGTATGGTAGAATGGGTTTTGGAATATAGCATCAGTCCCCTGAACCAACAAAGTTTACAGGGCCAGTCATTTTGCATCTCTGTCGATCTGCACAAACAGCTTGTGCAGCATAATTAAAAATTTTGCCGCCAAGCCACAGAGCAGTTTTGTTCCCAAACTTTTATTCATTTACTCAGCTTTTTGTCAATTGCATAGATGGAGCCATAAATACGCAATAAACACTAGAGGACAACCAGCTTCAAAAATTAAGTTGGCAAGTCCACAACAGTCCCCCCGTTTGGTGCCTATTGCATTGAATTTACTTTACAAATGACTAAATTCTAGCAGATTTATGCCATAAAATGATGAAAGAGAGAATTACTGACTGTTTTTTTGAAGAAAAAGTTAATGTGTAGATTCTTCTCTTGGCCTTAATTCGTTCTTTAGATTGCTTTTTTTTCCGTTTTGTTCTCCTGGTAGAGATGAGCACTCAGAGGACTCAGAGGAAAGTCATGTACCACAGGCCAAGAGATGAGGACAACGATGATGATGAGCCGCCAACATTGCACTGGGAACGAGGTTAATGTTCTGGTTTTTAGGACAACACTGAACTCTAGCTTAGTTTTATCATTTTCTTTAATGTTTTTTTATTGTTATTTTTCTTTTGCTTGGGCTTTTTCAGGCTCTACGATGAGAGGTGAACCAAGATGCTGATGAACCCGGATTGATTTTCAAACAGAGTGTGTTGAACTGTAGGTGAAATGCACACAGAATCACATGATAACACATTTACTCTGCAGGGGATCCATTGATTTTTATACATGTTCAATATACAAACTTCTGTCTCTGTGAAAATGTACTTTAATGAGCTGTCTCTCTCCTCCTCAGGTCCCCCCAAAGGTGTGATTGTTGCAGGATGTATAATAATAATATTTAGAGCACCAGGTGAAATGCACTGCACGGAGAGCCTCGTTTTTGTTTGAAATAAGTAAAGAAAAAAATATATAAATATAGATTTATGCAGTGACACTGTTCATGATTTATGAATTTCACAAACAGGCAAATGGGCTGAACGGTTGTGTTGCAGAAGATGGTGTCACTGTTGGGGCCAGTCCAATAAAATATTGTCATTATTTAAGCTTGTGTTGGTTATTTTTGCATCCTGACATCTTGAAATGATTCACATTGTATTTACAGACTTGTGCTTATTTAATAATGAAACTGATAAAGTGAATTGTTCCGTTATTTAGTTGATGTGCATCTTTGAAGTGATTGAAATGCAATAATTATGATGAAAAAAAGATATCAGATTAATTCACAATGAAAATAATCCTTTACAGCTTTCTTATCTACTAGTTTTTGTAATGTTTTGGCATTGTAGATAAGAGTTTTTCAACAGGAAGTGGAGGAAAATGCCTGTTAATTCACATAACCTTTCTTTAAAAGCTTGAATTGAACGATGTGTTGTTCTTGCAAACTGCAGAACTAGAAATTATGGTTGAATGTATTAATTTTCAAATTTGAACATCAGTTAAACTTCTTTTTTTTAGGGGAGGGGTTTGTCCTGAAGCCAGAATCCACACAAAGAAAACCTCTTAAACAGTAGTACACCGGCCTAATTTAAAATCAGTATACAAGTCAACAAGATTTCCCTGAGTATGTTTATTCTTAATGTATATATACAATATTTATATCTAATATATATTGCTCCAGGCTACCAAACAAGCTATCATCTAACTCCATAATTGGCTCTTCAGGGTCAAAACTGCACATCAACTCAGGCCATGTGGATGTGCTTTGCATTTAATAGATGCTTTTTTTGCTCAGTTCACCTCCAAATGAGGCAACCCTCATGAATATCAGCCTTGAGCTTCAAAGGATGATAAAAATGAGGAGAATGAGCCACTGTGAGCCACATTTGCCAACGACTCTGACAAGCTGCAGGTCTGTTCTTCTTAATTAAAGCCAATCAGCATCTTTCCTTCACTACCTTCATGGCACCAATCCTACTTTTTCCACCCTTCTCTATCTATTGTCTGCCTTCCCTCAGGTGAGGTGATGTAACACAGTGGGATGGACTCAGCTGGAAACACACATTTTTCATTGGCTTTAAAGGAAGGTCATTCAATTCTAATTGGACAAGCACCACCTGAAGCCAAAATCTAGCCAATCAGTGCAGCAGCTGAAGTGATAGAAACTATCATGAGTCTACGCCTTTGATTACAAATTTAAAACATACTTTGAAAGAGATTTGTCAGTGGTAATCTTCTTTTTGCATGTAAGTACATTTAGTAAGTGTTCGATTTTTAGAAAACACACTGAAACTGTTCGGATATCTTGCAACAAATTTGCACAACAACAACAAAAAACTGAAGAGTTATTGTGACTCTCTGCTTGTCTCTTTGTCAGATATGGAGGCAGCCACATCTACCATGCAGAACGCTTATGGTCTGGGCCCTCGGGGTCCAAACCCACCGCATGCAGCTCAGCAGGCCCAGGGGGCCCATGAGCCAGGGCCTTCAGGAGCTCCACGTCCTGAGGAGCAGCACCAGCAGCACCACAAACCCTTCTTCTACATACAACCCTCGCAGCCATACCTGCCCATGCAGAGCTTGCAGTGGCCCATGCCCATGCCTGTGTCCTACAACCCATACTATGGCTACCCCGGGTTAGGTGAGTGCCAAAACCACAAATCTCTTTGTGATTATTTGTGCAACTAATGTATTTTTGGGGTCACAAAGCCTCTTAAAAGTATCTTACATATCATGCAAGTTATCTACCTGCCATCTCTGCTCCTACAGGTCTGATTAAAGCAGAAACATCAACCAGCAGAACTTTGGTTTTAACTAAATGCTTTCATAATTTTATTTTCAACGCATGTTTGAGCACTTGCTAATGTGAATACAATATCTTATTCTGCACACTATATTTACATGCAAATGGCCATTTTCTTTTGTTGTTTTCTATACCTGGGGCGGTCTCAAATGCAAAGGTTCAATCAATCATGCGATTAACAATTTATTGTTTTTTTTGATGCCACGTTATGTTCAAAATAATCTAAAAGACTTTGATATTTTTCACACAAAGTATCCTAATCCTTTGATAGGTTTTTAGGTATCAAGTGACAATGATCAGCTATTAGATGGATCCTCATGGAGTTGTAGTGAGGAACTGAAGTAACTTCTGTAATCCCCTGACTTTTCCTCTACTGCCATCATCTGGTCAGATTTGTAACTTGTAAAATTCTTGACCACATCCACAAAAAACAACAACACTCGATCAGCCTCGGCTGCACTTTGTGAAGTGCTAATTGGCAGATCTTTGCATGCTCACAGACTTAACTCAAAATGAACAAGGTAAACACTAGTCCTACTTTATGGAGAAGCAAATCCCCACTGTGCCTAAATCTTGCCTCAAAAAACAGAGTGTGCAGCTGTGGACTAGTCTGCTATTAATCTATTACCATTGTAATCTGTTTTGTTTCAGCATAGCCACTTTTTTTCAAATAGTTCCTCTTTGGTGTGAAGTCCTGCACAAGCCCAAAACTGAGACTGGTGCTCTTCCCATACCTGTGTCTGTATTTTTGCACAACTGTTGCAAAATTTTGGACTCCAGTTCAAGCCAGAAGACGTGTTATGCAACAGCTTGAAATACTGTTGAGTTATGGGGCAGAATCTTACAAACAAACAACCCTTAACTGTTTGGAGCAATGTGCTTTGATTGAAATAAAATTTAAGAACTTAAACCTTTTTCTTTTGCTATTAAAGGCTACGGTATGCCGGTGATGCCAAACTATCAACCTAATCTGTATATGGAGCCTCCTAGCTTTGTCGTACCTCATACCCACCTCCATTTGATGGACTACAGACGCATGCTCAACCCTCAGTATTACCAGACCATGGCCTACCATTCTCGCAGGTTTCGTTACCAGCACAACAGTCAGGCCAGAGAAACGACCAGCTCTGAGGTTCAAACTGAGCCGTTGTCTGCATCCCAGAGGACCAGCACCCCAGACAGAAACAATGCCAAGACTTCCAATGGCTTCTCAGCTCATGAAGGCAACAACATCCCCAGCGTCCCTACCAGTCAGCTGCTCCCATCAGCCTCGACTGTACAAAAGGGGAAACATTCTCTGGAGCTAAAGGACGCTGTTCCCACTTCCACCACCAGGACGTCGCCAAATGGCAACTTTGTGATTCAGACAGAGGAGGTAAGGATTGAGTGCTGCACCACACCAGTAGGACTGCAACTCCTGCACTCCCATGAGACTGCAGAGGTATCCCACAGCTTTTCCCAAGACCTCGTCCAGTGTGGCTCCATCCTTCAGGGTCGTGTGCTGCAGGACAAAGTGCTGAGCCCACCTACAGACCAGTCGGAGCAGGCACTCCAAGCTTGCCCTGATATCCTCTTGCTTGGGACGCCAAGCAGTGGAGATAAGATCCCCGTTCTGGAGGAGTCCAGGAAGCAGACGGACCCTGTGACTGTCACCCTCAACTCAAGGTCCCAGACAGCAGCTTGTCGAGATGTTCAGGAGACGAGTGGGGAGAAAAATCTGAGTGCGACATCCAAGAATTTTCATCTCAAAGTCGTTCACCTGCCATTTGACCCAAAGTACCTGGATGAGTTGAGGAAGATGGAATCTACGGTTTGGTCAGTGGAGGACACTTTGATTCCCTCCCCTGAGCCGCTGATCCAAAATGGCCGCACAGGCTCCCTTGATGAAACTGTTGTAGCTGAAGTGCCTTTGTCAGATACTCGGACAGTCAAAGAGGAGACTCCGACAGAAGACGTTATCCACATTGTTGAGATGCCTCCTCTGACAGAGGATGAACTGGAGGACCTGGTCCCCACTGTGGACGGTCCTGGGGATGAGATGCTGTTTGAACCTGAAATGTGCCCCACGATGGATGTTCCTGTTGCAGAGGAAACTCCTGTGACTGAGCTGACACACACAGCAGAGGTGGACAATGCACCGTATATGCTGGCGTTGGATAACTCTCCCCCTGAGGTGGATAAAAGCAAACACAGAAGAGAAATGAATGTCCAAGATCACCAGGACACTTCATTTGAATCATTGCCTGCTTACCTTCCTTCAACCAGCTGGCTAGCTGACTTTGACAACGTCTATTATTGTAGCAAATTGCCACCAACTCCCAAAAAGCAGAGCAGACCCTCAAGCGGCCAGAGTTTAGTAGTGCCTTCCAGAAGAAGAAAACTAGACCTGGAATACAAAGAACAAGTTGCCATTCGCATGCCTAAAGAGAGATACAAACCCAAAGGCAAGGTGGATCGGCAAAGCCTCTCTGACCATGAATGCTGCCTCAGCAGAAGGTTTAATGAGAATATGTTTGCTCCTTCTGCCTTCAAAAGGGAGCGACTCTGCACCAGATGTTTAGCAAAGCGTAGAATCTGCACGTCTGCCAGTCCGGGGCTCAATGGTCAGACCTTAAAACAAAAAATAGTTCCTTTCCAACAGAGGAATGATGCGCTCTTACATACATGTGAAACCTGTAAAACCTACTCCAAGAAACAACTGATGAGAAAAGGCTCCAGCCCCGACATCCGTGGCCATCATCATGGACACGACACCGAGGGGGAATCTTCTGAGAACAGCTCATGTTGCACACGTGCAAAATGGAGGGCAATCAATGATCTCAAGAGGCCGCTGACCTCCAAGCAAAACCTGGAGACGTGTCCTGCAGCCGTGCACCCAAAGCTGAAGGAAAAGAACTGTGTGTGCAACGAGCCACAGCATCAGTCTGTTGCACGGCACAGGCTGCGTCACTGTCCTCACGGCAACGCCATACGGGAAATGGACGAGAATTGTGCCTTGCCATTATCCTTTCAGACCAAGAGCAGGAACATCGATCAGATTTACCTCACACATGGGTGGAAAAAAGGTAAGTGAATGAATGATAACAGGAGAATTAACAATAACACAATGTCCTGTGCAGCTGCTTTTCTTCATAAGTGCATATCTTCTCCCCCCACAGAGCGGTCATGGAAAGCGGTGATGAACAATCCTGACACCGGCTCTAAGAATGAAGCCGGATCACAACACTTGAAAAAGCACCAAAAATCACAACCACAATCACAAGGTTTGCTTTTGGAACTTTAGAATAACTGTGAAATCTCTAAATCAGACTCTAAATATCTGAAATCAGCCTTGAATGCATAATCTAAAATCAGATTTAAACATAAAAAGTGATAAATTTGAATGCAGAGAAAGCAGAATTGACTTTGCACAAATGCAGAAACTAAATGGATCTGCAGCTGCAGTGGATGCAGAAGTTTATTCAGCTCATCTTTAGCTATACTGAGACGGCAGGAAGTGACCTTATAAATATACAACAACTTTTACATCACTTCCTGCCTCTTTCTGTTTTTAGAGATCTGCATAAACCTTCAGAGCCACGTCTCTTTTGTTCATGTCATCACTGTGTTTTTACACACATTAATGTTTTTATCTTCCTGTAGTCACTCACTCCTTTTTTCTTTGTTCAATTACTGACCTATTTGAGAGCTTTATATTATATTTATTATTTATTGTCTCATCTATTTACACCATTGCTGTGAATGCTGTGCATCCATTACTTATGTGGAGAAAAGATGCAGTTATGAAACCGACCATATTTTGTCTGATGGGTTGAAGGGCTCGTCATTGGGGTTGCAAGTTGGCTTATTTGCACTTAATATTTTGTGTGGTTTTTTTTAATGTAATTTTGTGTCTTCTCTTTGCAGGGACTCATAGAAAAGACACAAGATGCTGATTTGCACAAGAGCACAACTGAACAAAGTGGGAAAAAAAACACTTTTTTAAAATACTGACACTTAAATTATTTCCACCTAAATGAAGTGTATTATAAATCACAATGTTCACTATTTATTAACATTTGAATAAACACAGATTTAAGCTATTTCTTGTAATTGTCTTGTTTTTTAAAAAATACTTTGTCACCGCACTTCCTTTTCTAATGACATTTGAGCAGTAAAATTGTTGTACAGGTGTAGTACTTACATTTGTCCACTAGATGGAACTGTTTCCACAAAAAAATGCATTTTCCCTTAGATGATCAAGTCAAAGTTAAAACTTTTTTTCCTCGATGATAAACCAAAATGTTGAATAAAGACAAGAAAAAGTTAACTTTAATTACTAGTCTTGGATAAATTGAATTTAATAGAAATTTTCTTACAAAAGTCAGTGTAGAATGCAGAATAATATACTAAATGGAGCATTTTGAAGGTTACAAATATAAAACTTCTGCAGTCTAATTTCCTCAGTTGGACACAACTGCTCTTCTTTTGTCATTAAAGCAAAAAATTAATCTCTGAAGGGAACATCTGCAATTTTTTATCTCTGGCTTTCATATTATTCATTTAACACTGATCACATTTCCAAGACCTTTCAGCTGACAGTCTTATCTGGACTGACTTTCAGTGAATGTTAAGAAGGAGGTTTATCGTCATGTTCAGGTGAGTCACCGGCACTTTGAATGGGGTTTTTTTTAAAGGAGCAAACCTGTGACCTTTTGATAGCAGAGTGGCCTGTATTCTTTTATCTCAGCTTCTCCCAATAACACTTATAGATTTACTGCAAACACAGTAACGGTGAGACAAGCCTTCCTGCATGACATGAAAGATGAAATTACCTCCGTTTTGTGGGAGAATATCTAAAACTGCTTAATTTTGATCAAATTGAATTTCTATTCTTCAGTAAAACTTCATCTTCAAAGTGGTTTCACTTATTGCTCTGAGCAAAAAATGTCTTAAACGAAGCAGGATGTGGTAGCATCAGCCATGTTGGCAGTGAAGCTCTGCAGTGTTTGTCTCTCCTATTCTCTGGTTCAAACTAAAACATCTCAGCTTCTCTCAGATGGATCACCATTAAATTTGCCCCACATATTCATGTTGTCCTCAGGAAGAATTGCCAGAACTTTGGTGATTCCCTGACTTCTCTTCGAGTGCAACCACTAGGAAAAAAATTACCTGAAAAACGAATCCATCCAGAGCCATTTTACTTTGTGTTGAGCGCTAATTGGCCATTTTAGCATGCTAACACACAACATAAGGGAAACATTTATGAAGCACGTCACAAATTAGTGTCGCAATTGTTTAATTAAGCGAGTATTTTCTGAGACAGCAGATGCAAATGAGACTAATTGCTCATCTCAAGATTTGCATTAAGTGTCACTGAGTAGAATTTAATGCTTGAAAGGTCCAAGTAGCTTAACCAGACCTGTTTGTTGGATGGGTTAAGACCACCAACCCTCACAACTTCTCATGTTAGATTAGTGGGACACAAACTGGATTGCGTGATTTGTTTTGGACTGTGAATCCATTATTGACCAATATTGTGCAATGTTGAATCTCGTGGTCGGACCAGTGCGTTGAAAGCAGGATCCAGCAGGCCTTTGTGACCCGGTAGTGAAACAAATCTCACAGACACATGAACATGTAGTGACGTCTGCAGCAATAACAGCTTTCGTGTAAACACTGTGATGCAGAGTGTGTGTTTTTATCAGCTGCCTCATGTGAGAGACTTGCGGGGGTTGATGTGTGTACGTGTGATTTTCAGGATCTCACAACAGGCCGACGACTGCTCACTCTGCCTCGGATTGCTTTGCTTTCTTCTCGTCTCTCTCCATGGAGAGATCTGCGCACAAAGCCCACACAATGTGCAGTCTTCAAAGAGGGAAAAAAAAAAAAAGCCTGCTTTGGTGCATTGTTTCAAACAGAGACAGTCGAAAGCTTTTGCAATATGAAACAACCCTCTTAAGTGATTTCTTGCTAACGGGAAGGAGAGGGTCTTTGAAGCTAACAATGTGTGGAGAGGGAGGGCCAGATGAGATGAGGAAAGTTGCAGCGCTGGAGCGCAACACATGATTTCCCCTCAGATTTTTTCTCTTTCAGGGCGGAGATGGACAGCGCAGTTTAGACGGTCTCAGAGCTCATATCTCGTCGACTCCTTCTCCACGCTGCCGCTCCATCTTCATGACGCCTGCATTATGGGTAAATGTGAAAGGCTTCAGGCTGATTGGCTCCCGAGGGGATTTACAGTATGAGGTGGTGGTGGCAGGATGTCTGATGTGCTGTGCGTATCGCATAAAGCTGGAAGAGGAGGAGGCACGTATATTTGATTCAGAATGACATAAACAGTCAGGGTCTCTGTGGGTAAAACATCCTGCTGTGATGATTTCCCCTTACAGGGCGAGTGTGAGCTGATGTGTTCAAGTGCATAAACACTGAAATGTCCTCTTAAGGACAGAAACATGAAGAGAGGTAAAAATATTTCACAGTTTCTCACCTAAACATCAGCTCAGGAAATAAACTGTGTTGATTAGCTTGGAAAATAAAACTGCAAAAACATACAAATATGGATTTTTTGGGAAAAAATTGTAAATTTCAGTGCCACTTTTGAAAGGTTGATTCACCAAGATCACAAAAAAATACATTTTCTCACTTACTTTTAGAGACACAGCACTGAATTGAGCTATGTAAGTTTTTAACTTTGCTCAGAAAAGTGCTGAATCAGTCAGGTTTTTAAATTGTTACTTGTTTTGTTAAAAAATGCTGTTCAGTTAAATGTGAGAAACTGCAAATCAGTTACTTAAAAAGTACCATTATGAACTGAAAATTACTTCAAGAAATGTGGGAAGGAAGGAAAAAATGAAGCATTCAAAGACCACCGGGATTTTTAGATTAAAAGGAATAATTGAACATATTCACCCCTTTAAATCTCAAACTCTTACAGATCAGTTTCTGCACTGGTTTAACAATCGAGATACATGTTCATAAACGTGAGATTCAGATGTGTATTTTATTAAACTTCGTCCGGAGCCGGGCGAGCTGTTTCTGCCTACTTCCTGTCATTATGCTAATTTAAGCTAACCACATCCTGACTCCAGCTCGATCACGCAGACATGAGACTGATGGAAATCTCCTCACCTCACTGTGGGAAAGAAAATTGAATGTTTAACTGTTCTTTAAGGGTCTGATTTATAGATGTAGTTCAAGTGAGCCTGTGAAGTTTCATGTAAAGTGTTTGAAGTGAGACTTTTTTTTTCTGTAATGGAGTATTTTCAGTGTAGTACCGCTACTTTAACTGAGATAAAGGACCTGATTTCATCTTGTTTGAGTGTGTATGTTCACAAATAAGTGGGACGCTGAGGTATTGTAGCAGCGTGTATCTGAATTAGTGACTGAACCATTTTTCTTTGAAGTGATGCACAAAGGATTCAAACAGTTTTGGAGAATTCATCTCCTCAGTGTCCCTTTGTGTGTTTGAATAGCCCGTGTTAATGTGAGTGTACGCCTGTGTGTGTGTGTGTGTGCGTGCAGTCTGCGTGGGTGTGCGTGAGTAGCATGCTCGAGATGCCTTCAAGAGCTGTGGGAGGTTAAGAGCATCCATTCTGCCTCCATAACTGTTTGGAGTGATCCTGTCAAGCTGTCGAGTCGGTATTTCCTGGAGAACGGCGGCGCGCGTGCCACACGGTTCAAGTGCTTTGAAATGCTCGTCATCAGCAGACGTCTCGGAGATGACTAAGTGGCATCACAAAGCGAGATTACTTCGAGGAGAGTTTCCTCAAGTGCTCTCCTTCCTCCTTTTACAAAGACGTTAAAAAAATAAGCCTTGATAAAATTATAGCAAGATTTCATCACAGCAGTAAACAGGAATATTAAGCCGCCTTACAGCTACTGACACTCTTTGAATTATGATTTTTTTTTTGGTTCTACATGACTCTCTAAAATAAAATAACACATTTTTTAAATCAACATAGGCTCAGTTTCACCGTTCTAAACAACAGGCAGCTTGTTTCAGCAAACAGCGATCTGTTTGGCACCGAATGGCACAAAGACAAAGTTAGCCACAAGCTAGTAAAGAAAGTGGAGCATCAAGCAGCTGAGGAGCTTCACATTTAAGAGGAACGATTACAAATAAAGTGATTATTGGACTTAAAACTATTTAATGGATGACGGTGCTGCTCTGCCTGCATGAAATTTGCCATCATATTTCATATAAAAAAGCTGGAGCTCATGTAAAGTTGATTTATGGCACAGTTAGCTACAAACATGGTGATCTTACAGATATGATGCACTGCACTATGTATCATATTAAAGGTATAATTGGCTTTATTTAGGTTCGGGTCTGGATGCAGAACTTAAACACTGTGGTTTTAGAACATTTAGTTAAGCAAACACATCTAATTTTCTACATTTTTGTGCATCGTGTGTGTCGTCACACCTGTACTGTCAGAGGAGAGAACACTTGTGAAGATCTCTGTGTAAAATCCTTGTATCTACAATGTCAGCTTCACACTTCTCCTTCAGCAGAAGACAAACACCCAGCCGGTGTCGTGACAGTGCCGTCTGCTCCTGAAGGACATGATGGATGCTTCTTTGAAGAGACCCTTCTGTCATCCAGATGCCCAATTAGGGGCCGGCTACGGCTGGTCACTCCGGACTGAAAGGTAGGAGGGCGGCATCAGTCACTCAGTGGACCACACTGACTTTCTGCCAGTTTAGCTCATCGGTCACTGTAAGAAAAACAACTCAGTAAGGTCAGCAGATGCCGTAGTTCTCTGCTGTGAGCGCGCTAATGATTAAACAGTCAATAAATCTCATCAGTAATATCTTAATTTATTGTTAATGGATCCATCATATGGCGGAGCACTGTGAAACCCAAAATATGATACAAGTATTGTGATAATCAGTGTATTAAAGTTATAAAAGTGCACACAAAGATCCTGCAGCAGTTGTGGAAATGCAGCAAATGTGTGTGTGTGTGTGTGTGTTGCTGTGTAACTTGTGGTCGTTTTTCAGCAGAGCTGTACTCCCGCGTGGCTCAGTGGCACTAACGTCTGCAGGGTTGTGAGTGTGATTTCCACCGGGGCCTCCCTCCCACTCAGGTGTACGCACTCAATTAAGGAGAACACACTCAAGGTCGCGGCGCGCTGTGGTTATTGGCAGCAGCGAATGCAGCTGGAGGAAATGTAGATCAGGCGGCCGCCACGCTGAAGCACGACCTTGACTGTGTTGCTGCTTTTACGCAACGCTGAGTACATTTACGCGGGGAAGTTATGAATGACTGGTGACATTTTTTTTCAACAGAAGTTGTTTAACCCCATCAAATGCCTCCTTTCACACCACAGACAGACATTAGTCTCAATCTGAGTGGACATATGAATACAGCACATGGCCAGAAGTATGTGGACACATGATGAATTTTATCAGCATGTGTGATTATTGAGCATTTTGTTCTAAAACCTTACTGCTGTGATTATCAACTGGTGGTCCACACTATTAAAGCAAGTGAAAACAGCAACAACTGAGACTCTGACCATTTATGACTCTATTTAAGCTACATTCTGAAATGAGGACAGACTCGCTGCACTGTTTAACATTTATTGTTTCACACAGTTCTTTTTTTTTAACATAACTTTTCCCTCCTTTGCCCTTACTGAACATTTGGTTTTTATTTCAAAGTCTCAACAACAAAATTCAAATTGGTGGACTTCTCAGGACATATATTCTTTTGCAGCAGTTTCGTTGCAAATGAGGCAGACAGGTGACGCATTTCGGATGGTTGCCGTGATAAATGCGTACTTTTCAGTCCACTCATCATTAAAGGATCTGTTTTCCACATCACCTTTCGTTTCATGGCCTTTGAGAGTGCCATTGTACCTGTGTTAAGAGGCCTTTTCCTTTCACTTCCACGGTGTTTGTTTTTCTAGTGCTCTATGAATAAAGTTGACTTGAATTGACTCACTCCTGGTGGTTGACTGTGGTATAGGTGATAGGAGCCCGACTCACAAGGGCTAAAAATGCCTTCAAAAATACAAACAATAAACATCAAATAATAATGTTGTGCCAAAATTTGATTTTTATTTAATTTTTATTTGAGGGTCCGGCCCCCAAGGTGACTGTCGGGTAAAACTCTGGCCCTTGGTGACCCCTGCTTTACTGGTTCTACTCTTCTGGTTCCAGTTTTTCCTTCAGATGTTGAGGTGATCAGGCCTGACTCCCAGTTGGTGCTCCCAGTCTACTTCTTCCACACCAAACTGGGAAAAGCATTTCTTCATGCAGGCTGTTTTTTTTTGTAATTTGTCTCTCATTTGTTTCAACATGACGATGCCACCGCGCACAAATGCGGTTTGGTTTGCGTCCTGGTGAAGAAACAGTTTGGTACAAGCTGTCCAACCACATCCTCATACTCAAGAAGTAATTTTCAATGGTTTTATTTTGAAATAAATGATCCTTATTGTTTCCTCTTTATAAATTTATGTCCCAGTCCTTGTTTGGCATCAGCGGAGAAACGAGGAATCAAAGCCGAGCCTCGTTTCAGATCGTTATCATTTTCCAAAACATTCACAGCAGGTTTTATTAAGAAGGTCAAAATCAGAGGCATGTGATGCACGGCTGCTCCTGAGCTCCACGTGTAAATGTCAAGGATGCATTTATGCTTTTTATTTATTTATTTATTTATTTTCTCTCATTGGGATGATTTTCACTATCATGCAGCTCTTAGCTCGAGGAGCGGTGCCCTCTCGGCCCCACTCAGACACACCGGAGAGCATCAGGACAACAACAACGACCCCTGAAACTCGTCCTCTGCGACACAAACAACAAGAAAACGGAGCGTGGCCTTGCCGGATATCGAGTCAGTGTACTGTGAAAATGAATATGTTGTAAGGTCTCCGGGCATCATGTACTGTAAAGGCTGAGCCCAGAGGGAAGCAGAAGCCACAGAGTTCAACGTGTTGACTTGTTAGCTGCATGGAGAGCAGAGCTGTAAAACAAGTCCATCACCCAGCCGGGGCGGAGAACGAGCCTCAGCGCCCCTCGCTGCAGGCTCAGCATTTCCACACCGCCGCGGTGACGGTAGATCGATCAGCCCGAGCTCTGCGGTCTTAATACCTGGAGCTTTTTACACTTTAATGTCTCTCACTTGACAAATGACCTGCGCTTATAAAGTGCACCTCTCTGGACTTGTAGAGCAGCCGGCAGTGGCACCGAATGATCCAGGTTTCACACGAAGTGAAGGAAAACCACCGGAGAAAAGGAGGAATTAATTGAAAGGGGGTTATTTTAGAGGAGGGGGGGGCAATATAGGAGACTCAATGTAGTGGTGGACTGAGGTCTTCTGGGGCAATAAATATATAAATGAATAAACTGAAAGGGCCACAAGCAAAGAGGGAGCTGCGATGCATTTATGGTGCATTTACTTTTCCAAACCTCGGTTACTATTCAAATTTTGTTTTATTTCTTGATTTACTATTTAACCATTTAGAGGCCAACTCGTTTTCTAGTATGAAGAACTGCTGGAAAGTCGCCTTAAAACAGAGCTTAGAGTATAACATTGCTTAAGTTGATGACCTGATGTCGTGGAGATCATGGGATTTGCTTGTTAATTGGCACACAGTCACCACTGCAGATGCAAATCTCTGTGACTCTCTGCGAAACACTGTGGAAAATATTTTACATACTGAAAGTACACAACTGAACAACACATGCAACTTACGTCTGGTTGTTTTTAATGTGAGAATGCTTCATATGTCATTTAAGTGTTGTTTATTCCTGGTTTTCCTGTTTTCTTTCCCCTGGCTGTGATACAGTAAAGTGATTACAGTTACATTACAGTCCTTTGTAATAAGATACAAAAACAGTGAGCATATGAAGCCCAAAAGGCACCAAATGTCAAGTAAAAGTGAAAATATCGTTTTAAATTTCAGAGTAAAGCTCATAATTATGACACGTATATTTGCATAAATGGGCTTTCATAGCTGACAAACGGCCGTGCAAACAAGAAAAACACAGGAGACATTCATCTCATGCTCAGTGATGATCAGCAGCACACGCTGCCGTCCTCATTATACCTGTTTTCACACAAGGAAGTGAACATTCAGCAGCAGACGGATAAAGAGACACATTCAGCTGCAGAAAAGGCGTTTAGCTGCTCTGCTGTGGGAAAAACCCACATGATTAATGTCACAATATTTACACTTGTTGAACAGATCAGCTCATAAGACACACACACACACACATACACGCATACACACACCCAACCTGTGAAGAGCAGAGCCCTGAGTTGTTTTCCTGGGTTGAGTTCTTGGCGGTGCTGCTGCCCCACCCAGAGATAATCGGCATGGCGTTTGGGGCTTTTTTCAGTCTGCAGTCGGCTCTGCAGAGGGACGCTTTACCCAAACAAGCACCACAGGGGGAACGCCAGCAACAACCGAACTCAGGAAGAGGGAGATTGCAAACACGTGTAGCCGGGGCCCCTCGGAGGGCGGGAAGGAACGCCATGTTCCCCCCACAGACCTAATTGCCAGAAACGGGTACCAGATGTGGCTTTCAGAGGCTGAGCGTTCGTTTGCAGAAAAGGATTACAGGATACAAGGGTTAGCAAACAATAACATGCAGGATGGAGAAATGAGCTAATCCTGGTTATGCAATGTGACGGAGAAAAGAGGTGGGGAGCTGCAGAGGAGAAACACACACACACACACACACACACTTACCTGTGAAGCTGCAGCCGACCGTTTTATCTTTTTTACCACTGTTTTTTACCAACTCATCTTTTACAGCTAATAATTCTGAAACATAATATTGTACTTCTAGTATTTAATACTGAAAGGTCCTGTGTGTAACATTTGGAAGGATCTACATTTTTATGTACATCTACAGTATTCATGATAATGTTTTTATTAGCGTATGCACTCGAAACGAAGAATCAGTGTATTTTCAGAACCTTAAAATGAGCTTTTTGTTGTTTTCGTAGATTTTCCTAAATTTTCTAAGTTAAATTTAAAGTGAAGCATCATCTTAGGAGAAAAAAACATCTTAAGCAAGAAAAAAAAGAGAGAAAACTTCTGCAAATTGGCCTGAAACTTGATATAAACTTTAACACGCAATGTTTCGATCATCAGACATTAATCAGGTATCTGATGAAGGTGAACTGAAGCATCTTAAAATAAAGAATTTATCGGGTCTGAACTGAATTTAATCAGAATTTTTAAAACTGACCCACAAATATAAATTGTATTTTAGCTGTAACTGTTGAAAAATGTATTAATTCAATATTCAACACCTTGGCTGCATAAAAAAACTCTTATTAAACAAACAAACTGCAGCTCAGACTCACAGTTTCACCCGCTGAGACGTGCAGACTTCATGCAGTCGGACACCAGCGCGTCCTCTCCACGCTGAGCTCTGTGTGCTTCTCCTGTGATAAGCCCTGCTACGTTTTCACTAAAGACGATGAAACTGAAGCACAGATGGCACGAAAGCTTCCGCCATGTGGTCTGCTAAGAGACTTAGACAGAAAACTCTTCCCAGACTTTCGACTGCACACTCCATTCCCATTCTGAAAAGATTCACGCCGTGAAACAATCGTGCCAACACCGATGCGTCCAAAAACATCACACACTTTTCACGACCTAATTAAATCTGTGATACTCAAATCTGGGATGATTTATCTGGCGGAGGCTCCTCTCAGTCGATGGTCTGATGCCGAGCTTTTTAAAGTTGGGCTGATTGTCAAGGTAACCTCGCTGAATTTAACGCCTCTCCCATAGAATTAGCTTATCCCTTTAACTGAGATGAATAAACCTCAACAGCGAGGAAAAACTTGATCTCCCGCCTGCTTTTTGGGGCCTGTTAATACAAGATATGGAGTTTTTCTTCTCTTTTCCTACTTTCTCGAGGCAGGCTCAGATAATCCCCCGTGGATAGGAAATATCTGACCCAGCCACTGATTTCTGGAGACCCTGCTGCGCCTCTATCATGGATTAGTGGAGCTGAATTGGAATCAGAGGTGGGGGGAGGAGATGCAGCCGATGGGCAGAGGCGCCATCCAGGTGTGAAAGTGCACACATTTACTGTCATGGTTTGGTTCATCTGAAAATGCATGAAATTCCTCCCTCGAGATGGTCTCATGAGAAGGTCATTAGACCTCCGGACGCTGAATAAACCTCTGCAGAAAGGGATGCAGTTTAGTAGGTGTGTGTGTGTGTGTGTGTGTGTGTGTGTGTGTGTGTGTGTGAGGGCTGTTTCTGTATACACATATATAATATATTCATCCATCTCCACTTAGTGTTAGAATTGAAGGTCAGGCTTCTGAAATAAGAAGCGGTCGGCCTCAAAATTCAATTTCTGCTTCATTTCCAGCCTGCGACAGAGATATTAATACAGCCTCCTATATATTCAGAAGTCGGCTCATTTTATGCACCACACACGGGCGCCTGCCGACATGTAACCGCCACCAACTCCACCAGATAGCGTCCAACTTTCACGGTGCACGCCGCCAACTGAATCAGAGGGACATCATTGATCACCCAGAGCCTGAGAGAGATGAGAAAATTAATTAGAGCAAGAGACAGACAGAGGGATCAGAAAGTGAGAAAAAAATGTGAGAGGAAGACAGGAGGAGAGAGAGGAGAAGAAGAGATAAGGTGAGACAGAACGAGTGAAGAAGAGAGAGGGAGAGAAATGTAGTGAAGCATGGAGGAAGTGTGTGTCTGCAGACGAAGATACAGCAGGCCGGCAGAGAGAAAAACTGTAGGTTTAAAGCTTCTTAATGCTGTAATTCCCGGTGTTGTCCTCTGAGGTGTTTGATACAGTTTTATCTTGAACAAAGTCACTTTATGCCGAGATCGAGCCAAACGACATCATTCACGTCTTCGGATCTGTGTTAAACTCAGTGGAAAAAAAAAGCTGAGAGACACTTGAAACTTCGCTTTGAATCCTCACTGATCATCGCAAGAATAAACGGAGAGACACTTTGAATCTCAGGAGCATCAATAACAGGCAGCAGTCTGTCGAATAACAGTGTAACAGGAGCAGCATTCCCATTCACAGAGCTGTGCCACTAGTTAAAAATACAGATGTTAGAACATCTGTCCCCGCCTCTGATCACATCCTCCACAGGAGTCAAGTCGACCTCCGGTGTGACGTAACTTTTCAGAGGCTCATCTCGGCTCCTGTGAGGTGGTTGTTCTCATTCACAAACAGTCGTCTCGGAGCGAAGACTCGAGGAGAAGCAGGTCAGTTTTTTGTTTTGTTTTGTTTTTTTTTTTACCGGGGATAAACTCAATCTCCCGTCAGAGTGTGTCCAATTATACAGCCTCGCCGGCCTCATTCACAGCGAGGTCACCTTAACTGCTATCTCCTCCTCATCGAGCGAGGTTGAAAGGTGGGTTTGATTGGACGATAGCGGTTGAGGCGGGTGGGAGGTGATGGCGGCGGTGCGAAGGCACATCAGCAAAATTTTTCATCAGCGCCCCCCCCTTTTCAAACTCGCCGACTGATGTGTGAAGTGAAGGTGGGCAGTCAGGTGGTCAGCTGAGGGCTGAGTCAGCACTTTGTTTTTGTGTGTGTGTGTGTGTGTGTGTGTGTGTGTGTGAGCGGTTGCAGGTTTTGTGTGTCAGTATCGGTGGTGGAAGAAGAAGTGTTAAGAATCTTTATGTAATTCAAGAAAAGTGCTTCATCACAAACAACAGTTCCATTCAAATGTCCAGTTAAAAAACACTGCAGCTGTTTCATAGCTGAATACGTCATATAATGTATAATAATACACAATAATGTAATAATATATAATAACGTCATATATTAAATATTACAGGATTATTTGTACAGGTGCATCAGTCTCTGAGCAGCATTTTTATTGCAACTGTTCTACAAAAAGTGTCTGTGTCACAGATGATGTGAAGACATTTCTGCCTGTTTAAAAACACATTTTGTGGAACAGTGAGCAAAATTCAGCCTGATTTTAATTCAAATTTTCCACAAATTAATATCTCTTCCTTGAAACAAACACTTTGAGAAAACTAATCTGAGGAAATTCTTCAACATGTTGCTGAAATGTTCCTAAAACACTGACAGAATTTTGTTCTTTTACAAGAAAATAAACCAGAAGAGTAAAAAAGTAAAATATTTCCCTCTAAAATACACTGAATTTGGTATAAATTAGTGTAAAATTATAATACTCAATAGAAGTTTATAGGGAAGAACAGGTATCTCAGTACAGAATTGAAGTACAGTGTTTTAGTAAATGCATTCATGTTTGTTTGCTGTTTAACAGTTTGTGCATCTCTTTCACCTGCACTTGATTCAACAAATAAACCGGTGAACTGTGTGTGCACGATGTAAAAAAGAGAGAAAAACAATAGAAACGAGTGTCTTCTCCAACAGGAGAGTTGATGATCATCCAGAGTCACAGCAAAGTCTTACCGAGGGTCATGCAGTACTTTCTGAAAAGTGATGATTTAGTGAGACATCACTCTTTATCCTCTTATCCTCCTCTGATCTTGAGCTGAAGGTGATGAAAAGGAGGTGAAAAGCACTTTTTTTTATTGCAGGGCTGAAACTCCTGGCAGCAGGTAAGCAGTTAACGAGGAGATAAAATGTTCCGCCTGTATTTATTTGGTGATACGGGAAAGTTTAAAGTGATGTTTAGCTTTTGAAGTGATCAATAAACAGAGAGATTTATATAAAACTTGTCAAATGAGCCGCAGGAATATTAAACTCTGAAGAGTCGAATTTATAAGCGAAGTGAAGAATGTGAAGCTGCACTTTCCATCCTTTTTGAATGATCAAGTACATTTACTCAGTTACTAATGACTTAATCCACTTCTTCTTTATTTTTATGAATGAATTTACATGCAAGATTAAGATTAATAATGTTGATTATGATAATAAAAAATAGTGCATTATTGGGTAAAACAGCACAAAAAACCCACCTTCTCTTGTAATTTTACCCCCTCATGTAGTGTTTTTAACTCAGAAATGCATCATATTACAAGATGTTCATCTTATTTAAATTACTGGATATTGTGTCAATCACAAAATCAATGTGTGGATCAATTAAAAAAGTATGGAGGCCGTGGTATTTCCAGGATGGAAGAGCATCACAGTCTTCCTGCTGCCCTCCCTGCACTAACAGAATGACATAAACAGTCATGTCCCCTTTTTCTGGACTTTTTAATCATTATTTTATCTAATGATTCAAATGATAATAACGGAAAAGCAACATTGGTGACTTTATCATCTCTTTTCAAAGTGAAAGACATCTCCCCAATGCAACCACCTGCAGTTTTTACTTTGTCCACTACATCAGAATCAGCCCTGTTCTGCTCCTGTGGGCTCGGCTTGTCAATAATCACATCATTAGGTGACTATTTCGGGAAAATCTTCAGACTTTCAGTTCTTTTTCCTGCGAATACAGCGGCTGATATTCAGCATCGGGTTACACAGACTCTCCTTCAAGCTAAAAAAAAAACCACAATGAGGTTTTTATTTTGAATTAAAGAGGAGTCCCTCTGGTTGCTCATCTGATCGAGCTGTAAATACTGAATGCACTGAGTAAAATGTGCTGTAGTCAACTTAGTTCTCGCAACCCTTTATCCTTCATACACCACGAACCTTGAAATAACAGCAACACTTAGCGCACTAATCTAATATACATGTTCATTAGTCAGGCCTCGGCAACACACTCCACCGTGTTCCTGCTCTGTCGGATTAGCTCACTCCAGAGATGAGGAGTGTTTAAAATGCATGATGTTGAGATGTGGGAAAAGTCCGGCTCCTCTCCTGATGTCTGATAACGCTGAACGTGAACACGCCGCCGCCGCTGCCGCTGCTGCAGCTCCACATCCTGTCACGACACAAAACAGGGCCGCTGATTCACACAAGGTCGGCCTCTGCCCTCAGGTCCCGCCGACTGTAAACCCCCCCCACACACACATGAGCGTCGGCCAAACGCTTTAAATGTAAACATCCTCATCATGGTGGCTGGACCCGGTGCCAGGCTGCAGGGTCCCATCAGTCTGCAGGCTGATGGGAGAGCTTCACTGATTACACTAATTTAATTGATGAGCTTGATTTTCAGTCGGCTGGATTCGAGACACAAGGATTCAGAGACATTTTAAAATGACTTGTTTGCTTTTTTTTTTTGTGCGGCCGCGATGGAAAATATAAAAACGGACATAAGAGAAATGTTTGACCAGCCACCAACCAGACAAAACCATATTTTCCACATATTTAAAAGAGAAATTTCAAAAATTTTACATGTCATTCATTCTTTAAAAGTATCTTAACCCCACATTTGGATATGTATTATTATTATTCTTCCCCTAAATCACAAAAGTATGTCATTTTCAAGCTAAAATTGTTAGTTTTTCAAGAATTTTACTCCAGTCCGTCACACAAATGTCTGAATTAGTCTTAAAAGAAGAAGCGCCTGTAAAATGAGAGTAAAAACTGCTGTTTTATGACTTTAAATCCTCCAGAATCTCAGAAAAAAAATCCCAAGGACGTGATCTTAATATTCCTGACAACAGCTCTGCTTGACATCATGATGTAATCCCCAGTATGTTTTCATTATGTTGTCCTCCACAGGAAAGAGTGCCTGAACGCCTCACAGGTAGATAATGCAGATTTTCATATTGGTAACAAAGTCCTGGCAGCAGGTTCGGGAAACTCAAATGCAGGTCAGAGAGAGATTTTTGTTCTGCCTGGTACGAAACACAAACTTTAATCTCCAGGATTTGCGCTCACAAACAAACATCACGACAACAACACGTTTGTCAAATACCAATAAAATATAATCTCTGGGATTTGTTTACGCAGACATGAATTATCTAGAACTCATGCAGACTGTCACGAAAATAATGCGTGCACATTTATATTTATAACATTTCGGGATAATTTCTGTGACCTGATGGACTGACTGAAATATGATGCAGCAGGTTTTGTTCTGTTTGCAGCTGAGACCTGCAGGTTTCCTTCACCTGCATGTCTTCAGTATCCCGTCACGCAGAGGTGAGCTGTGTCATGCAGCATCCACTTCATCCTTGCAAACATGCAGAAGAAGAAACCGTCATGCGTGATCAATATCCGTCACAAAGTCGGACCAAAACGGACATGAAAGCTCCATCCTTCATGATTAACTTCACAGTAAAGTTCAGTAATTCCAGCTGCAGCGATCGAGTTTCACCGCGGCAACAATTCTTTGCTCTTTTCCCAAGAAAATAGAATATTTCTAAAAATGATCTTTGACAAATCCAAGCTTTTTGCCAAAGTGCTGCACATGTTGATGTTTGGTCCAGTCTTTCTGATATTTAAATAAAGGGAGTGTGATTGTGAATATTCAATATGGAGATTTATATCCGAATATTATGGAGAAATTATTTTATTATTATTTTCTGTTATTTATAGACAAATTCATTGAGCTTCAGATGTGCTAAGATGCTATTTTGTTCTCATTTGTACGTAGCCAGGCTAGCTGTTTCCCCCCTGCTTACAGTGTTTATGCTAAGCTAAGCTAACTAGCTCCTGACTGTGGTGTCATATTAAACACATGACGGAGGTTTCTATCCTCTAATCAAACTCTTAATCAGAAGAATAATGAGTGTGTTTTCTAAAATATTGCTTTTTTTTTAAGAGAGGCATTGCAAAACCTGACATGCCACACTATTTTTAAGCAGTTCAACTCAGTTTTTAACAGGCAAAATTGCTCTGTGCAGCATCATGCATGATTTCTATTATGCCAACAAACAAACACATCCCTCTGCATGTATGAGTCAAAAATATACTGCATGCAAAATGCAACCGTGCCTTTGTTTTTGTTGTTTCAGGGGATGAATTGTGAACAAATGATGTGAATTGTCATTCGGATTTGCAAGAAACTGTTGTTTTAAAAACCTCCTTTTTTTTTTTTTTTCGATTTTCCAACCTGAGAACACTGCTGACATCCTTCTGCAGAGATAATAAAGAGCTGCTCCCACACACTTTCGTCTCTTCTCCCCAGACTTTCCAACTCATTTGAGTGGAGACAGAAAACAGCTCACAGCTCCCGAGAACAACTTTGAACAAACTTCTGTGGACGAGCCGCAACAACTGACAAATTGCTCAACTTCTTTCACGCGGTTGCCCCGGGAACAAAGCTCGCATGCTCACTTTCCACTCGACATACATTACACTTCCACTTGACATACGTACTTTACATTACAAGAGACTCCAGTGTGGGAGGATTGTGAGAGATTTGTGTGGGAGAGGATATCATGTGAGAGACAGATAAAACTCTTCCCGGAGAACCTCAGGAGTGCATATCACTTTTTTTTTTTGAGGATGCGGCTTGTCGCTGCACATCACCCAGGCGGCTGAACGGCGAGCACAATAGGCAATTAAAGCCCCCATGGAAGCAGAGGAAACACAAGCTCGATAATGGGGGGAAGAGGGGGGGGTGAGACGGGGATGTTGCATCCTTTGAAGAGTCTGATCTCTGCGGGGGGGGGGGGGGGAAAACAACATTCACCTTTATTTACTCAATGAAACGCTGCACACTTTAAGACTTTGTCTGTGTGCCGTCAGTGCTTATGAACCCAATTACACAACAGTCACACACTCGCCTCTGATGCCTGAAAACTGTGCAAAAGAAGAAGAAGAAGAAGAAGAAGAAGAAACCCCACCCACCCCTCTCCTCACAACTGCTCTCTTTGCAGCCTGAAGTGGCACCAGGTGCTTGTTGTTTTATAATGTACGTAAAAAAAAAGTCGACAGAGAGGGTAGAAATTTCCACCCGAGCGTGCCAGCTTTCATCTCCGTCTTCGTCCCATTTAGAGTCTCTGCTTCGTTCAGCAGCTGACCTAATTTTCCAGGAATGTAAGTGCTCTGTGTTTTATCACTCAATCACGCTCAGGACAGCCGGGGAGGCGCTCTGAGGAGGAAAGCTGTTTCATTTATCCGTCATTGTTCCGTGTGGACGGCTGGAGAAGGCCTTCACCCTGTAAATGACAGGATCTTCAACCATGTCTGTCTTTTTATGATTACATACATGTATGTCAACAAACAGCCAGAGAAGAAGAAAAAGGTGGACGTGACACACTGATGGCAGGCAGGTAGAAAACAACACAGCCAGTGGACTTCATTCATAGTTACCAAGAAATGTTTGGGTCAAAATAGTTCACTTTTTTAGTTCTGTGTGTAAAACAATCAAAGGAAAACTGCAAGTTCACTACAAATTGAATCTTTAAAGTTATTATAGACACACTTATTTACTCTCTTGCCGAGAGTTGCATTGGAAGATCAAACCGCCCTCACACCAGGAAATACAAGACTAACCACCATTAGCAAATTAGCTTAGATTAGCATAGAGTGTCCAGAGACTGCTGACCTTAGCTGACAAGTCTGCTGCTGTTGATATGTTGCATGTGATATGGAAAAAGAAAACACATATCTGGGATCAGAAATGACACCGACAGACAATTTGGGATGATTTGATCACAGAGGAGGACGGCTGAGAGGGAGACATCCAATGAGCTTTAACATGCTCTGAGTAAAACATGTCATTTCCTCTCAACAGCCTAAAAGCACAGCGGTGGTCTGATACTGCAGGACCGCGACCGTGCAGCTCTGCAGGACAAATATTTGAACCTCAGGTTTCCTCATCGTGATGAGCTGCACACAGAACAAAGGAAGCAAAGAAAAGAGAAGCTTTTTGGCTGATGAGGAAAAAAAAATAGTGGGAAAAAAAAAAAGGTTTGCAGAGGCTTTTCAGGACCCACTGATTCAGAAAGCATATTTTATGAATAAATGTCAGAGGCTCTGTTTTCAGCAGTTTGCCAAAGCTTCCCTCTCACAGCAGGCGGCCACTGTTACACCGTCTCAGCAGATCAGCTGACTCTGAAAGCAGGCTTGTTTTCCTGCATTCTTAAAGTCTGGTTGGATTCAGGCAACAAAAACCCGAGGGCTTGGAACAGATCTTGTTTTGGTTTTTAATGCGTGGTTTTCTCTCCACAATCTTGGCTGGAAATTTTAGCATTGTTTTGTTAAAAAATTAAAAAAAAAACAGCTCCAAAATGTCCCATCAGATGCTAAAAAAAATGACTTTATTTTTCCCGTCGTGTTGTGAACGGTGGTCTCCACCTCTCTGTGACTCCATCACCATCCGAAGTCAGCTCATACGGAGTAGATGTAGTCTGAACTGCTTCATGCTCCTGTAGCTGCTCCTCCCTGTCAGATGTGGTGTTGCAGAGTTATTGATCAAGAGAAACAGGGACTGCAGGTTGCATCCTGCCCGCCTGTGTGTTTATTTAGCCTACAGTGAGGAGGAGGGCACGTCCTCCGAATGCCAATTACGCCGGCGATGGTCAGATCATTGTCGTGCAGCTCTGATGACTGGCAGGCCTGACAAGCTGGCGAGGCGGTGCATGTGGTTGCTTTAATTAATTGCCAGCGGCTCGGCTACACGTGGGCGGACGGAGCGAATGAGGATGTCGACGGAGAGCAGAACTCACGCTTTGGATGATTTTTTTAAACCAAAGAGAAAAAAAAAGCTAAGGAAGATTAAAGCTTCGCCGCTCTCCGACGGAATGGAGTCCATTTTTTTTCCTCTCCTTTTTGTTCCATGCGATTGATCTCAGAAGAACAATTTGTTGGTTTCAGCAGAGCAGTTTGCGAGCGATTAATGAAATGTGCAGCTTTATTGGAGGGTAAACTAAAGGTTAGCGTTACTCTCTTCGGATAAAGTGTCTCTTTAGCAAACATTCGAGCCAGTGGGGCCGCTGCGGCTCCACGTGTCCCATGAGGCTGCAGCCAGATTTAGGCACCAAAAGTCAACATTAGCATTTCAGAGGCCTATCCATTTTCATCAGCTCAACTTCTATAAGATTTCCCAAACTCCCATTGAGCCCGCAGCGGTATCAGGCATTTATGGGCTCCAGGGAAAAGGAGGTTGCCATTTCAGAGCCTTGATGCATCTCACATTTAAATTCATTATCCTCCATAATTAAAGCAAATGTATCAAAGGCTGCTTGTGCTGCAGTGATACTGTCACTGAACTCCAGGGGGAGCGAGGATCAGGCCCGCAGCCCAGGTGGCTTCTAAGATATTCAAGCGCACACACACACACACACACACACACACACAGGGTTCATGTAAATATAGCATCTTGTTAAAGGCATCCGCCGAGCTCCTTTTTAATATTTTAACTGGAATCTGTGAGCCGTTTCCATCGACTGTCTGCACAATGCAATTGTGATTATTTTTAATTACACTCTGGTCACCACATTTATATCACAACGTTCAAGTCTGGTGGCTGTGAAACCGTTTTTAGAGCAAATCTGAGCTCTTTCACCAACAGATGATTGTTAGACTCCAGTAATACTCAGAGGAGCCGGCTGTGGTGCTTAAAGCTGAATTAATACAGACTTTGTTGTAATTTTTCCTTTCCTGTGAAGACTTGGTAATATTACTCTACCTCATTATATTTAATAGCATCCTTTTTTTTTTTTATTGTTTTTTTTCATCTCATTTTACAGTGTTTTATGTTTCAAAGCGAAAGGTTTCAACACCTCCAGACTACAAACACACAAAGCCCTGGTTGTGTGATAATCCGTCCAAATAAGGCAAATCTGTCCTGAACTGACTTATCACAGAAGAAACACTTTCACGTTTCTTTAGAGAGCTGTCTGAGCAGCCACACGCTGCAAAAAATATCAATCTGGAAAGGTCATTGAAGGTAAAAGTAGATGAATAACTGCTGCCTAGGTGGTGCTGTGTGACATTTCCTCTGCTCTTCTTAAGAGGAAATTTGAGTTTCTGCTTTTGGTTTGAATTTTAGTTCTGATATTTTTCCTTTCAAGCAACCGAGATGTGAATGTGTTTAAGGCAATGTCGGACACATGTGATTAAGTCTCCATGAAGAAAGTCCTGATGACGGTGGAGCCTCAGGTGGAGCTGTGGGACAGAAACAGGATTCAGATCAGAGTTTGAGTCTCGGTGAAAACAGGACGTTTCTTTGTGAAACACACAGTTTTGTGCCAAACTCAAACCAAACTGCGACCAAATCAGATGCTTAACCGTGTGTCAGAGCCTCTTGGCGGTCGGAAAGCTTCGTATGTCATAAACATGCCCTTAAAGTTGTACCTGGTGCTTTAAAAAGTGACGTCGAGGGAGTCCTGACCAAACATCAGAATGTGATGAGTTTGCTGGAGGTTTTTTTTTAACAGAAACTCAAAGTAGACAGTCACATGATCATCCTGTTTCTGTAACAGGTGTGTCATGATAAAGCAGCCTCTTTAAGCCTTATCCCACCATGCAGATCATCCTTTTTTTTTCAAAATAAAACACTGTGCAGACCTCCTGATCTCAAAAACAGACAAAGGAAACCAGTTAACTGAGTAGCACACTTGTCCATGATGATATAAGCTGAAAAATCAAGAGAAAATTACAAAATCACCAACATCTGTGATCATATCGTGATCACTCCACGTTGGTGTACCAGGATGTTTGGAGGAAAATGAACAAAAAAAAATGTTACAGATGTGCCAGAAATGCAGGTAGAGTCATGTGAGACATCTCAGATTACAGGAGTCACAGCTGAGCTGCACCTGAAGTAACCGTGGGGGCATTTCTCCCTCCAGTGGGTCCAACTGAGGGGCATTAAGGGTATAAGCAGAGGGGTCACAGGGCGGCTCAAAGGTCATTTCAGCTCAACCAGAAGATACTTTAACTTTAATTTAAGAACAAACTGGGTCGCAGAAGGTCACCAGAGTGACAAGAAAGGTTTGATTTGATTATTTCAAATGTGCATTTAAGCTACAAGCCAGACATCTGCACCCTCATGAGGAACTGGGTCAACCAGAGGGCATCTGGGCCTCACATGTGCATCTTGATTGTGCGACATTAGAGCAAACATAAAGCATGCAGATGTCTCATCAGGGCACTGGCACTCAGCGAAAAGGAGGACAGGCTGTGCGCACCTTTAAATCTGTGTCACACAACACAAATTCACGTCAGGATGGACATTTTTTGCAGCGCAGTCGGAGCCGGCGCAGCCAGCGGAGCGCAGCGGTGCAGCAGGACTCCCGTCTGCCTGCTCGGGCTGCTCACCGCCGGCCAGACGTCTCATCGCAGCCCCGCCAGAGGTGACACGGTTTTATCCCACCTGAAGCCCCCGTAACGCGCGTACATGCCTCGCCTTTCTCCTCCAGCGGGAGGGCGTATCCGCGTGCAGAGGGAGGCTGAACCAGCGCGGAGCGAGTGCGCGGAGTGGGAGGGCTTCTCTGTGTTTTCGCTGGTTTGAAACACAGGAGGAAAACAGCGAGCAGCCACGCCGCCCACCAAACAAGGCAACAAGGCGAAGCGCGCGTCAACACATTTCGCAATCGCAAATAGCGGCTGCTGCCCCCGATTTTTGTACCGTACGGAGGAGCCGAGGAGAGCGGACATCCAGAGGCAGAGGGAGGACCGCTGCGGTGATCCCACGGAGGAGCAAACAAAAGGTGAGCTCCACGTTCCGCCTCCGTCATCATGAAACGATGACTTACCGCTCAGTCCGTCTGAAGGGCTGCGGTCCGCCGCGGAAACGCAACAAACTTATTTCCGAGCGGACGATTGCTTTGTTTTTGCGCTGAAAGGTGGGAGCAGCATCCCTCCCGATCGGCTTTGTGTCTGCACACTTTTGCATGTGCGGTGTGTTCAGGCAGTCATGCCACACTGAATGAATCATCGGTGCATTAATTTAATGTGTCAGGAATAATAATACATTTAAAGAGCGTGTTTCTTTTTATAATAATGTTTTAATAAAACTTAAGACGTTTTACTTTGTTGCATTATCGTTTATTTCCTCTCTGACATTTCCTGCAGCTTAACATTTCCTAAAAAAAAACGCGACACTTGTATTTTCTTCTCCTTAACCGATGCGCTCCTTTTGTTATATCACTATCAGACGTCCTTTGTGTTGTTATCCGATTCCTGCCCCCCCCATCACTCCGCTTTAAGTGGACGCTTTCATGTCATTGTTACAGTGATTGGCTCTAAACCTGAAGCTCCGTCTTATTACGCACTATAATACGCAGGAATTGGTGATGTTTTCGTGGTTTGTAGACACTTCGGCCACTTGCAGCGCAGCCACTTTCCTATATTATCTTCATCATCTGCGTTTTGGTGGCAAATTGTAAGCTGAGCTGTGTTTATCAGAAGCCTCCTGCGCTGTAAGTCACCTGAAGGCTGGAAATACAAGGTGATCATGAAAAGTATGTGCAGATGCAGGAGTTGGATTGATAAGCACTCCAGCTGTGCACCGAGCAGAGCATCCTTGCTTCAGCTCAGGATGGAGGATCTTTTTTTTTAGAAGAAGTTACTGTTGATAATGACACTCAGCTGTCTGTGTGGTAATAAATGTGAGGTTTGGTTGCACTGAGACTGAACGCTGCAATCCTCATTTCTCAACACGTCTCTTTGTTGGTCGTTTTCTTCCTCCATGAATCAGTAAAAAAAGACATGTAATCCTCCTCCTTTGCTGCTGCAGGACTTCATCCAACATTTAACATGTGTCAACTCTTACTTAATACTCTGCTAACTTAATTGCCTGCAGGATTACTGTGCTCCAGTGAGAGTTTATGTCGGTTTGATTTCTTGTTCTGCGGGCAGTTAAACCTTTACTGCTCGGTGAGTCGTTTCCTCCTCTGTCAAATCATTTCCTGCAGTTTTTTTTTTTTTTTTTTGGGTAGATGACAGTCTATCGAGTGTGTTATTAATGGTCATTGTGTGTGTGTGTGTGTGCTTGCAGCTGAATGGATGGCAGCTCTTCACCTTGTCTGTTTCGGTTCCTGCTCGGCAGCTGCCTTCAGGACGGCCTCAACTGTGGGTTTATTCAGTTTGCAACAGTATGGACAGCCACCGTCCATTTTCTGTGCTTTCTGTTGTTGTTAATTGGTGTTTTGCTCGGACAAGAGAAGGAATTTGAAGATTGTGATCAAACCTGACTGACCGTTCAGGGGCTTTAGGGCAAAAACCAGCTACTGGGTCTTTTATTGCCCCAACTTCCTCCTTTTCTTGTAAACTCTGTTGTTTGCCTCTTACCAAACCCTGTATTTGTTTAAAAAAAACTTTATGAGCATGCAACATTCAAGCACTTCATGAAGAACTGAAGGTGTTAAAACTGCAATTTGATAGTAAGTTACAAGCCCATATTGGAGGGGCACTCCACAGGAAAGCCTGAGGGCAAGGTGTTAAAAATACTCAGAAGTTCACCAGAAATGGAGGGTATATTGAAAGATGTTGGTCAGATGCATGATGGGAAATGTAGGATTTAAAGTCTCTGTACATAGATGACGACTAGTGGCTTAAAAAAAACAAAATTTAACAGCAAAAGATCAAATTTTGATGATTGTTTTCTTTAATTGTCTCGCAGAAGTGAAGTCATGAAAGAAGAATTTTTGATTTCTAAATTCACCGTTTTAAGGCTTTAATCATGCTGCTTATTCTCAGAAAAGACGTCTATAAAAACGAACACATAAGCTTGTCTGGTTTGCATGGTCGTCTCGCTCGGCTGTGGTGGTTATTTTCCGTTTTCATGCCTCTGTGTCGGGGACGTCTGTGGTCGTGAGTGTCATGTTTTTTGCGTTCTTGTGAGTCTTCAGGACGCCTTGAAGGAATTCCTCATAGTTTGGCACAAAAGTCAGCCTGGACTCATGATGTGGTTAGAGTCTGGTGGTCAAAGATCTAACCCACTCTGACATAACAAAGCACATTCTTTTTGACCGTAACTCAAGAATTCATACCCTGTTTATGACAGAAATAGTGACATTTATCATCAGGAAGGTCAAAGGTCAAATCTTTTGTGCCACCAGAATGAACATGCAGCCTTTTTTATTACAAATTGTATCTTCTTTGCAGTAACATCCACTTTTGAAGCATTATATCCCACCACAAGCTCATGGGTTTTGCTGATTATCGAGCTTCAGGTGACCGTTGCGGCACCATGTGATGAAGCTCCCCATCGGCCCTCTGCTCTCCAAGTCTCTCAGTGAAGACGCCATGTTTCTTTCTGTAAATGATTCACCAGGATAATTAAGTTATTTCAAAGTCTTCACAGCATAAGAGTCCGTACAGATGTGGATGTAAACTGCAGCTTGATTGCTTGGCTGATTATATAATTGAATCATAATGAGAAGAGTCATCCAGATGTGGTAGTTTTTGAGGTTTTTTCAGTCAAACTTCGGCTCTCTGACCTCAGATCAAGTGTGAAACAATCACAGCACGAACGTCAACATGTGCAAGGTGTTTATTTACAGTGCATGTCGAGTGAGGCAACTGATCTGAGCTCAGTGTTGGTGACTCATGAAGAGAAGATGTAATAACAAATACAAACAGGTCCAGATGTTAGAGAAGCAACAGCAACGTGGACGGACAGAGGAGGACAGATCGTTCAGTCGGCGTAGTTCATTACTGTACTTTCTTTACCGAAACAGATAAAATCACACACATCTACGGTTCATGTTCTTTGGCTCCAGCTGCTGTGAGGAGGTTTAACTGCATTTTTGTTTTTGCCCTGTTCAACTTCACACCGGCTGAATCGTCCAAACAGCAGTCACATGAATTCATAAGTTGCTTATTTGTTGGACGGAGCTGCTGTGACCTGACATCCTGCCAGGTTGGAGACTTTTTTGGCAGAGAGAGACGAGGCAGTCAAAGCACATCAGATCGCACTCGGCACTTTAAATGAAACACGACTGATTCGACGGCCGTATTAGCGTGTTTATACAGTTGGAGATAAAGACCACACAAAGAAGACGCCGGAGTCCAGACGACATCTGTCTCACCTGGACGAACAAACCAAACAGACCCGGCGTTCTGTTAAACCTCTCAGAGGCCTCGCAGTAATTTAAAAGCCGGTGAGGCATTTCACCAAAACAGGGCCTTTGTTTTTTAAAGAGAACAGCATGAGAAAGAGCAAAGGTCCGAAGCTGCAAACAAATCAGTGATTTCAGAGATTCAAATGCATTTGTTTTATTTGCTCAAGTTGTTGAAACAAGATAAGGAAATGGACTCGTGCAAATTATAAAGCTCTGTCATTCGTGTGGCGGAAATATTCATTGATGATCAATGAGCTGAAAGTGAAACAGTTTTAAAAAACAAACAGCTCTGCAACAAACGCAGAGTTTAAGAGTTGATGTTTTTCAGTTTGTTGCTGCTGTTTGGGAATTTTAAAGATGTTTAACTGCAACAAACCTTCATGTGCAATAATTAGCACCGATGCTCTCATTTCATTTGGAAATCGAATAGGACGAGATACTCCTCATGGCCAAAAGTATGTGGACAGTGTGTGCTTCTTGCCTTGATTTTCACATAAAGTTGTAATGTTTTGGATGTTCATGTATATTTGGCCATGTAGTTTTGGGCAGTGATAGAAAATGAACAGATAATAAGTGAATAATCTTCATAGTTTCAGTGGGAGTAAAAGTGTTTCAGTATGTTTTTATGACGTTGTAGAAGTTACTTTTATTTTCGTATAAAAGTCTGTGTCATTCTAAGAAACCAGTGAATTGCCAGCAGTGATGTTACCAATGAGATTTCACATGAACTAAAGATAATTTAAGGAACAGTCCATAATCCCTGCCCATCTTAAATTGTCATGCCGTCCTGGAAACAACACCAGATTATGTAAATTTGTAGAATTGAGCTGTTGCAGCCAGAGTGACTGAATCTCCGGGGGAATATGTCGCCTCATATCTCCTACACTTACCAATATTTACTTGGCTTTATTTACCGGCTGCCTGATGGCTTGTGTGAGCCGTCAGAGGGAATAAAAGTAAACACTGGCCTTCAGTTTTCTGAGACACAGAGCTTTGGACACGTTCAGAGCTTTGAATTGAGACCTAAGAGCATAACTTGGCCTGGCTTCTTATTCCAGCCTTTTTTTCTCCTCTTTCTTTAACACCAGAGAAATTTGAGATGCTCGAGGTTCGGCATCTAAAAAGGTTTCAGATTTTATTTCAGTGTCAAATTACAACAAAGAGGTTTTGGATCATCCTCTGCAGTTTGTCTCAGTGTGAACTTTGTTTCTACTAATCTGGTGATTTTCATGCTTTTAAATAAATTGAATGATACTCTCTCTCTCAAGTCCGGGTGATAAAAGATTAAAAATGCTTCACAATTCTGATTTTTTGTCTCTCTGCACAAATGCAAAGGTTCAAACAAACGGACTCTCGCTGCTGTCATTATGCGTCGGTCAAACAGAGTCCACAGCCAAGTAGCTCCATGTTGAGAGCTGAACTGTGGGTTTTTTTAAGGAATTCATATTTGAAGTATTCAGATTTAACAAGTTTGTTCGCTGATATTCTAAGATTAACCAATTTTATCTCACCACAGCCACTTTTCAAGCTCCCAAATCCTCCTTAAAGCTCTTTGAGTAAGTGTTGAAAACCCACAGTCGAGTTGACGAAGCTTAACAGGACGCTCAGTTCCTGCAGTCTTTAATATTTGCCCGTTAACAGCTGCATGTGATGCGAAATAGACCGGAGAACAGTTGGGTTGAGCATCTCTTCATCCTCAACGCTGTGATCGAAGGTGGCGACGCTCTGTGGTCTCCTCAGTGCATCGGTTAAATAAATATGACAAGATGTTCATTAACTAGATCAATGATTCCATGTTAGCCTCAAATTGAATGTGTCGAGCTGATGTTGATGTGGGCTGATTGAAGATTCGCCGCCCGCAGGATCAGATGACGTTCTCAATCAACAGATATTTTCGCCCTCCGCTCATTGTTTCCTGTAACCTCTCGGGGGACCTTCAGTCCGGCTCTGTGTGACCTACATACATCATTTCCCACTTTATTCTCTTTCCATTTTCCTAAAACTGCACCTCCTTTGTCTCCTTCATTAATTTCTCTTCTCCCAAGACGTTGGCAGGTCGGCTTCCACCTTTCCCTCTGCTTCATTTGCATCTTGGCTCCACTCGACTGCCCAAGTGTTTTCTGGGAGTCAGGTGGCTAATTGGTTCCCATCTGTTGGGAGAAAGCGGCCTTTACGGGATCTTGGGTAATTTGTGTCAGGAGTTTTACCATATTGATCGAGTTTTTTCCCTCCGCCCCGAGTTCACAGACCGCCGGCTGTTTTTCTTTGTCTCATTGCAGCAGCTGAGCTCTGTGTTTTCAGGATTTTATCCAAAATGTAGTGTTGACATCTTCTGGGTAGTTATTCATCGCCGGACAAGGAGCAACAATACAGATAATATACACTACCTGCCTTTAAAACAGGTTTTTTTAATCTCTAGCCACAATCTGCAGCAGGGGTAACTTTCTGTGCAGAGATAAGGGTTCAGAGGAGGAAGTGGCCATGTCAAGCAAAGCAAAACAGGAAGTGACAGGAAACACTGAGACGCTTGTTCCGACATGAGAACCACGAAAAGGACAGTTTGTTTTTCGTCTGAAGGAAAAACAACAATGTTCATTCTTAGAAAACACTTGACGAGAGCTGAGTCCCAACAGCACTTAAACGCACCTCTTTAACACTCAGTGTTTGGTTTTTCAGGGCTGATGTTTATGAAAAGTCTAGACTGCTTCACATTTTAACAAGAGGAACAAAATCCAGCTTTCTGATTCATTGTCTGCATGTCTTTTTTAATGTAATTTCACTGTGACAAAGCTGACACTTCCCCCTTAACAGGGAAGGAGGAAATGATAATATGTAAATTTGTCAACCAGTGAAAATCTAACTATATATTTTATAAATAGAGCAGTCTCCATTATAACACGTCGTTGTTTGGAAGTCAGTTGACTTTTATATTAGAAATATATTTCAGCTTAAGCATCTCTGGATGTTGAGTCCTTCGTTGGTGCCTTTAAATCTCCTCCTCTTCCTCTTCCTCCTTCTGCATCTGTGCCTTTTTTATTCATGAAGTTTGTCACATGATCACCTCTGAGAAATCAGGCGTTTTTTTTTTTTGAGAGAGCTTCCTAACAATTGATGGGGTGCCAGCAATGACCTTCTGTAATGAGGTAAGTTCTCTGTATCAGCCAGCAGGGGGTTTCTCCTCAGTGGAAGGAGAAGGTGAATGAATGGACAGACAGGAAAAAAAATAAAATAAAAAAAACAAGGCTGCATTGCTCGGCTAAATTCAATTTGCCATAAAAAGAGAGAGAGGAGGACGAGATGAGACGAGGATGAGGTTTAAAGTGGCAATCGAGGGAAGATGACAGAAGTAACTCGCCGTGTTCGACCTCCAAGGTTATCCAATGGATTGAGACTCTCTCAGAGAATTGCACGCATCATGAGTTTTGTGTTATTTAATGCAGTTATCATTGTTGTTTTAGCTTCCTGATATGGAGGCTTTGATTGTCTGCAGCAGTCTTGTGAGCTGATACTGCTCCGTTCTTCTTCCCTGCTGCCTGACACTCCATTTGTTTAGCTGCTCTATCTAAAATGAGGCTTCCTTGCAAATACAGGTGTATTGATACACCCGCTGACTCCTCCATCTGTCCTTAATGACAGTTTTTAAGGCTTTTTCTTTTGGGGAAAGCCATGAACGCGTGGCACACGCCTCAACCTGCCTCCTCTCCTGCCTGGGATTCCTGAAAAGGATCCAATTTGAATCCATCATCATCCCAGCGGTGTTCCTGTTGTTTTGCTGGTGTCTCTTCCGTTGATAGATGCCCTTATTTCCGTTTGCAGGATGGATTGTAAACGGCGACGAACAGTGAAGGCTAATGCATCCTCTGTCAGAGGAAAATCATTTACCTTGCCTTCACAATCCATTAAGTTGATGAGAAGAAGAAAACTTGGCTGTGTTGAGGGGGGGGTTTCACCACACTGACGGCATATAGGCCGGGTGATATGTGTGGACGCTGCGATTTCATACATAAACATGTGCTTTTATGAGCATTCACGGCTCTTTCAACGTAGACGGTTATTTCTAACCCAGTCTATTTGAAATGAGGCTGCCGGAGGGAGGTCAGTCTCCTTTTAGAGCCAGTTTAAGGGTGTAACTTCACCCTCTGAAAGTGTTTTTTAATGTATTTGTGGATGTTTTAGCTGCTTTTTGATATTTTCTAACAGGCCACATGACTCGTTTGTTCACTAAAATGCCCATGATGTTTTCAGTGGGTTTAAACTGGCTTATCAAATATAACGCAGCCATCATTAGTGTTTGTGTGTCTGGCTGTGGTTTTCCTGCTTTGACATATCGAACTATCTGCTGTTTTAAAAGGCTTCCTCCTGTCCAATCTGTTTCTTTAGTGCATTAGAATCATCTAATAGCACATGTTGGATGTGCAATTAGAAGAAAACATATTGAGTAAAGGCTCTGACATGGTTGCATGAGTGCATAATTATGTAAAAGTCCTTGCTGCAGGCCTCTTGAAATCAGTATGGTCTGTGCACATGCCAGCTGCGTGTGGCACATTAAAACTGATTACAACATTGTGTGGTAAAACACGGCAGCGAGAGGAATTAATATCATACACAAACAGTATTTCAGTGTTAAGTAGTTATCTGTTAGCATTTTTTAAAGTCATTTTATTGCTGTAGCACCCACAGTGTTCTGTTATGGCGCTTTATATGAACCGAAATCCATTTTCTTCTGTGACAATGACTTTGCCACTTGGAAATGAAAGGGATCGAGTCTGGAGAGAGACAGAACTTGAGCCCCCTGAACCCAAAATGTAGAAGGACATAAGTAGAAAAGTAAAGTGTAATTTACATTAATAAATGACAAAGTGCTCTGATTCTGAGCTTTGTTTTTTAAAGAATGATCTTATTTGGGAGCAAAAAAGGAAATGCCTGGAAAAAAAATTGAAAAAAATGCTCTTTATTGCCTTTTTGAGTGTCAACAAGTCAAACAGCCAAACAGACACTGAAACAAAAACTGTTAGTCTAATCTTTGTCAAATCTTTAGTGGTAAATAAAGACCTGCGTTCAAAGTGGCACAAGACTGAGATCCTGAAGATTTTATTATAATTTGGTGCTTAAAGAAACTGCAGGTAAATAATGCAGACTGATATGCAATTTTAAAATTCAAAGACTTAATTATTAGGGAGTTATTGTCTTAATATTCATGGAAAGTGATCAGCATACATAAAGTTTCTCTGTGCAGCAGCAAACAGTTAAATAATCCAGGATTGTGAACACTGACCCCACCAGCGTTCAGGCTTATCGGACCCGGTGTTCAGGTGTGGCATCCTCTCATTGGCTCTCTGCAGCAACATGCATAAATAAAAAGTAGTCAATGTATTTCCATGACTGAGCATTGGCTCAGGTGGAAAAAGAACGTGTCCATGAAGGGAAAGTCTGCAACATTCACGAATAATAACTACAGTACTTAAAAAATAATCATGTTTTTTTGTGTTAAAGAGGTAAAAGTACAAGACAAAGACCAGATGCCAAACTTGTCCACTCACTAATTGTTAAAATACTGACCGTGAAGCAGCAGAAAAAAGCCCTTTGAAAGGTTTTGATAAATGTTTTGATTCATTTTATGAGCAAGCAAAGACCAAAGGAGACTCTTGAACTTTGAAGTGATCATTTTCATTGTTGTTGCCCAGAGTAAGGAGCTTTAATTTGACAAGGGCGTGGCGAGTGATTCATCAAACGGCCTGGATATGATTGATGAGCTGGAATGTTTATGGTCGATTTACGACGTGAGATAGAGAGAGAGAGGAAGCAGCACGTCGTAAACAGCGTGATTGGCCTGATGAGCTGCTGTCTGCCGACTGCAGCGGCGTTTGTTGAGGTTTATGTGTCACTTCTGATCACATGCCAATGGGCTGCTCGACCTGGGGGGGGGGGGACGAGGTGCACATCTGAGGCAGATATGCAAGCTGATGGATGTGTGATATGTTAGATGAATGAGCTTGTGTAACATCACTGAGCTGTGAAGGTCCACAGTACAAAACCTCCCCCTCCGGCACGGTGAGTGATGTATTGACAGAGCCGTCGGAGACCCCCCCGGGAGTCATTTACAACACAGATGACGCAACTCTGCACCTGACCTCTTGACCTTTTAACAAACCAGGCGGTGAACTACACCTGACGGACTCATCAGGGTCTGAATTTACACCTCGGCGAGGAGCCCGGCGGCTGTCAGGTGACTAGTTTTGCATATAGATTAAACCATTACAAATTATAATCATCCATTCTTTGACTGCTGCTTCCTGATGAGGCTGGATGCTCGGCGCCGTCTGCTCGGCTCGTCATGTAGCCGCGTGGTTAGCATCAGCGAGACACCTGACCCACTTTTCTCTTATTCCAACATCTGCGGCTGTCTGCCTCACCGGCTCGCTCGGCGCTTTTATTATTTATTACAGGGACATGACACAATCTGTGTCAGCCGCTCTTCATGAAAGCATCATGAGAAAAGGAATATGAACAGCAGCTGCAGCATATGGTGACTTAATGATTTCACACAGGCTTCGAAAAGTAAATTCACTGTTTTTGGTATGAATATTTTTTATTCGTTTCTGTCCCCTTTTTTTCCCTGTTTTTTTTTTCGCAGATATCTCGCCGCTTCCGTCCAAACCAAACCACAGGCATCTCATTTGTTCAGATTTGACTTTGGGATTAAATTTGAAATATATTTCACTTCGTACAAATTGGCTTGCAGTTGTGGTTTGGTTGACCTGCACTCAGATGGGACTGCACAGGAGTGTGTGTGTTTTTTTTTAGATTTTTCATTTTTCTCTGCTGGTTTCTGGCAGATTCGGGACCCTCGAGGAGAGTTGTTAATATGGTTGTTATCCCGGGAGGGGCAGGTCTTTGTTAAAATGTATTTTTTTTTCAGGGTGACCTCCCCTTTTGAACCTGGCAGAGCTTGTTTGGGGACATTCAGCAGAAAAAAGGCTGCAAGCTGTGTTGTGTCTGTAGGGTGGAGGAGTCACAACACACGCCTGCTGTGATTGAGATTGTTGTGCTTCTTTTCCTCTAGTACACAAGGACACAACCCCTGAAGGGATGTGGTTTTGATGAAACCTTGGCAATGAGCTTCAGTGAGGAGAGAGAGATGACGAAGGGGGGAAAGCTGAGTGATCAAGAAAAGGAAGGAAGATAAAAGAAAGACAGCATGAGGCTTAAGAGCCAATGAGCAGCAGAGGAACAAGTCTAATTTCTAAACATGCTCGAGGCAATGCACAAAGTCTGCCAGTTCTACACTTTGGTCCCAAGTTAGGCATCTCGACAATGTGGTTGGACTAAGATTTGGCATTCATGGTTTCCAGGATGAAGAGAACAAATCCTGATAACTTTGGTGAGAACCTGAGTTTCGATGCAGAGTTTCAAACAGTAGAAAGCTTTCTCTGCAGGTTCTTAAAGAGTGGATTTAAGTTGGCTGATCTTTTTGATGAGTGGTAGCTGCTCGTTTTGAGCTGTTGCTTGTCTTCCATCGCTGCCTGCTGCATCCTTTCCTCTGCAAAAGTAGGTGTTTTCAGTCGATCAGGGTTCAGTACCTTCCAGCTCTCATTCCTTACTGCTTTGCAGTCTAAACTTGTGCTAATTTTACCATGTTAACTGCTGGATCATCGGTTAGCATGCTAACATCATCAGGTTTGCATGATGTCAAGCTTATCAGGTGATAGCATGTTGTGGAACATTTGTGTGTAATAACGTTTAACTTTTTATTAACGCATGGTTAAAGTTTGCCTAATGCTAGAATAAAACAATGCAAACAAAAAAAATCTATACTTTACAGCCTTTAACATGCATATTTGCATATTAATAAACTGTATCGTCATACTTATTTGAGAATAATTGTTTTTTACATGATTGATCTCATCATCTTAGTTCTGGCAATAGTTTCAATGACAGTATTAAAATAGTTGTGAGAATTGGCAACATATAAAAACATGAACAGTCAAAGAATTTGAATAAATAAGATTTAAAACAAGATTTTACAATTAACCAAACTACTTGGAATGATTAAAAAAAAAACGTAGTTGAAGTTTCAGCCTTTATTTGATATTTAAGGGCCACTCATTTTCGTTTTTGACCCTAAATAATGTGGTTTGGTTAATCTGGCGTAACTCTCACCTTTCTGTCTCTTTTAGCCCTTTTCATTAGAATTCATCATCCATTTCCTTTTGGGAAAGACAATACTGCAAAAGAATTTACCAGGACACATAACACAAGGTTAGCTAGTGATACTCAGGGTGGTGAGCGACTCACTGTTGGCCCTGTGTCGACACACTGCTCGCTGTTTGTTGGCAAGCTGCTCAGATTTGATGGAAAACTGGAGCAGATTTGTGACAGTAAAATTTAATTTGTGGCTGTAAGCTAGTTGTCTTTTAAACTGACTAAATGTTGTTGAAACGTTATATATGATAGCGTATTACCTTAAAGGCTTTTGGTGTCTATATTTGCCACAAAGGCGGCTCGTCTGCTGAAGCCTACAACCCAGATTCTGAAGTTTCCGATCCATTTTCGCTCGGCATGTATGATTGAATAACCTGTGTGACAGGTTTGAGTTTGGGTGCCAGATGGAAAACATGACACATTTCCTTTTTCTTCCACTCCATCTCGGCATATCGAACCAGACCTCTCTGTGCCTCCATCCATTCACACCATAATAAAGACGTACTGCTGTTAGATTTACCACTGCTCGCTCTGTTCAGCGCTGCCAATGAGCCCGTCCTCGCAGCCAAATTTATTTGCTTGGCAGCTATTCCACAGATCATTGTTGGACATAAAACAGGCCATCGGGGGATGGGTTGGATGGGGGATGGAGGGGAAGGGTGCTGAGAGGAATAATTTTTATTTTATTTCTCTCAGTTTCATCCTGAAAAGATAAAGTGCAGAGACAGGTTGTTGAAATTAAATGTCACATGTGTGATTGCCTTTGATACTGAGTGACAAGTCTGTCACACGCAGGCTGTTTCTTCGTGCAGTCCACATATTAAAACGGGTTTTCGTGATCACACGTGCTCCTCAGAAGATAGCAGAAAGTGAAAAAAGGGAGAAAAACACCTGCATATCGCCGTGGTCACCGGGGAGTCTACAGTAGCATCCCGTCTCCTTCATCCATCACAAATCCTCCGCTGGGCCTCTAATGTGTCTTTACTGCCACAGGGAAGCGCTTCAGTGACTCTGCTCCCCCACTTTTCTTCATGCTTTACCTGTTTTTAAGTCTGAATCAGCGCACAAACAGAATGACAAACTGGGCCAGCCGGCGTTTCCCTTCTGCTACATTAGGCGTCTCAGTGTCGGTGAGTCTCCATGGCAGCCGGCGAGGCTTCGCCCAGCACCTTGCCAGCGGGGAGGTTGATGGTCACATGTGGAGTGGAGGGAACTGACCTTTTTGACACACACACACACAAAGACACACACAAAGATGGAGTGAAAGAGAGAGTTGCAGGTACGCTTGGAAAGATTTTACAGTTGTAACATGCAGATAACAAAGTTTATTTGAATTTATACAAAACATTCAGATGAAAACGATTAAGTTCCGCAAAGACAACTAAACAGTCGAGGAAGTAAAAAATTCTCTTTTTATATATTGTTTTGCAAATTGAACTTTTTAACATCTTTTTGCTAACATGCAATGAAAACAATCTGCTAATAGCCTTTTTCGAGTTAGGTGATTTTGTTAATTTCTCAACTTAAATTGTGTTTGACAATAAATATTTTTTGCAGTTTTTCATATTGAAATAAATAGAACAAATCTTTCCATCTAGAAATGATTGATTAGACAAAACAAATCTTAAATAAGAATCGATTTCTGGCCTTTTCTGCAGTTCTTAACTTCGCCGTACAGTGAAGGAGCATCATTTGTTATCACATGACCTGAGTTTGTTGTTTTGGTGTGATTTAAGGTAAAAGAGGATTTGCATTCCTGTAACAAGCCTCTCTCTTGTTGTGCTGTTGCTGTACTGAAGCATCAGAGGAGGCATGTCAGGCACATCAGACGCCCCTCCTTCCTGCTCCAGACCCCCCGTTTGTCTTTGCTTTAATGGGACAGACGATTGTTTTCCTCCTTGTGAGCATGTTTCCACACAATTTGAATTAATTGGATTGTAAATTGATCCTACTTTGGAGCCGAAACCCTGAAAGCCTGAGCTTTGGCTGCAAACAACAGTTTAATCTGAATACTAAATGTTATTAAAAGCCTCCCCTGCTTCGCCCGTGTAGGACAGTGTGTACCTGGTAATGAGAAAAAAGCCCCAAGGGCCTATTGCATTCATCCTGCACCAGCATGCTATAATTTAGTAATTAATTGCCTTGGTGCCTGGATGGTGCTGTAATGGTTCGAAGATAAACAATACGACTCTCCTTCACAAGGCTGCTGTACTTGTGTTTCTAACCAAAAAAGTAAATAAGAGGATGTGGAGTCAAACTGCAATGTTTTTTTTACAAAGAACAGATGAGATCTTCAGGGCTGTGCATCAACACTAACTCCTAAAAAACATTTTTTAAGATATAATTTTGGATGTGTGGTCACCTGAATGTAACTTGCAACAGTGGAATTCTTCAGGCTATGACTAATTATTATTTTAATGATCAAATTAATGAGTCCTTTTTTGAGTTATGTCATATTATGTCAGTATTCAGGGTAAAACAATCAAGTTTTTATTTTGTTAATCATCTCATGACCCCCCCCCCCTTATGTTACACCTTTAATATCCTGTCCCCTGGTCACCACGTCCTCCATCTGATCAAGACTGATTGCTTAAATTAAGAAAACCTCGCCCTTCTTTCCTTAAATGCCAGCAAACCCATTTTCAAGCAGTAAATCCTTTTAAATGAAGAAGATATCTCATTTTGCTCTGTTGGCAGAATTTAAAATCACCGCGTTGTGCTTCACCAGCCTGAGAGCAGCACCTCTGCTTCTCATCTCGCCGGCTTTGCTTACACAGCCGGTAAGATGCTCCTCACAATGGAGATGACAGGATAAAAAGAGTAGGAGACAGTGTGGCGGAGAATGAATGAGGAGAGGGAGCGGGGAGTGAAAAGGATGGAGGGAGTGATAGGAGGAGAAACTAAAAGGCCAGGGAGGGAGGATGAGCCACGTCTCCCTTGTCTTGACATTTCTCTCCATCTCTCCTGGGAATGAGTACCCCGATATAAATGTTCCAAACTGATGATGGAGTGGGACAGGAGGCGGAGGAGGAGGAGGCGGAGGAGGTGGAGGTGGAGAGGGAGGCTTGTTCCATGTGCATTAGTTATTACACGCAGCAGAGTCGGCCCTATAATTTGGTTTCAGGTTGATGTAATTAAAGGGTTCGGGCCTCAGCAGTTTTCTGCGGGCTAATTTGTTTAGGAAGCGCTGAGTCCCCGTCGGCAGCCGGTGATGATGGGCGCCACGGCGACTGCTGCTGCTGCTGCTGCTGCTGGTGGTCATGGCAACAGAGGGACCCACAGGTGTCCATGTTGGTATCTTTGTCGAGCTCCTTCAGCGCACCGGACTCATTTTTATCTGACATCCACACGAGAAGTTCACCTGAGTTTTTTGACGAATCCCACAACACTTAATCCACGCTTATACCTGATCATGACGTGAGCTCTGTCTGAAGGTAAAAGGTAAAAGAAAGTAAAAAAACACTTTTTTTGTTGCCGAGATGAGAAAATTGAGCCTTTAATTATCGAGCGAAAGCCAGGAGGTGATTAGCTTAATTAAACAAGATACCACCTGTTAATAAGAGAGCTTTAAAGGTGATGTTGTGTATCTGTTTGAAGTTGGCTCTCGGCTAGAAATCATCTCCACTGACTCTGGGTTCAGGGCTGCAACTGAGATATTGATTGATATCATTATTGACTAATCAATAAACTGCTTGTTTTATAGACTTTCAACAAACTGTGAGACATGTCCATTAAAGTGAAGTCTTCAGATGTCTTGTTTTATCCAACCTGAGTAACAATAACTGTAATTTCCTTTTAATATAAGGTATAAATGATCAGATGACTTATCTAGTATATATTTTTAGTAGCAGATGTAAGAAAATACCTAGTGCCACAAATGTTATTTCATCTTTAGAGCTGCAGGGAAGAGTTTGGTGTAAAAACGCAGCCAGTTTATCAGACTAACTCACAAAATGAGGCAGCTCAGTGAGTGTCTCATTCATTCCCTTCAAGTGAGTCAACATGGATTTCCTCCAAATGAAATTCTGGCGTGTTTTCTGAACACATCTTTGCTCACAGGAAAGGATGAATTGGAATTAAAGAGTTGTGAGCGGGCTGGACATGCCAGTGTCAGATGCATGCCTGTGTTCCTCCTGGGTTTCCTTTGGTTTAAAGCGTTGCAGTTTAAATAGGACGGCAAACATGAGCGTGCTGTGTTGGATTTCACTTGATGTCACCTTGCTGGATTTGTGGCTATTTGATGTTTCTCAAAAGTCACCTCTCTGCTGGTGTGTGAAAATCAAGAATAGAGCTTTTGTTCCCTTTGTTTGATTGTTTCTTATTTATTTCTTAAAATGGAAATAAAGCTTTTAGGAAAATAAACTTGATTTCTTTTGAAAGCCCTGCTGAATGTCTGGGATTATAACGGCACAATTTCCCAATTCTTACCAGAACAATTTGGTTATTTTTCTGAAGGTGCCCTTTTGAAATTGCTTATTTAACCACTTTGCAGCATTAAGTCTGACAGTTCTGCCGTGCTACACTGCAGCTTTTGGGATTGGTTTTTCTCCACAAGGCGTTTGATGAAAAGGAAAGCTTTATCTGCATCCAGAGGCCTGACCTCTGCGGGTCGGGGACTGATCCTGCAGCTCCGCTTCCTCCCAGACAGCCGATGATAATCTGTCCACTCCTCGGGTGGCCTGAGCTGGCTGTCGGATCAAACAAACAGCCTCCTTGCTTTTCCTCGCCACTCTTCACAGAAAATAAATAATTTTTTGACTTTGTTGCCAAAAAATTCACAGGTGGAAAACAGTGGATAACTGGAGACAGGTGGAGTTTTCAATTTCCATGCTGCAGATTTGATTCAGAAGCTGTAAGTGGCATTGATGTGTCTTTTTTTTTGAAGTCGTAAAGGAACTGAGCACATCACTTTGGCTGCCTGTGTGCTTGCTATGCCTTTAGTCCCAAAGGCAGCATTTCATGGGACTGAATCTACGGATGTCCAAACTTGGCTTCAGAACAAGTGTTTGCATTTCCTGTGGCTGTGTTTACTTAATACCAGACTAGGCAGGCTTCTCATGTATAATTATGCCCATTAGATCAAACCAAATCCCAAACTAGGACTGCGGAGGGAAAGATGGTTCCAGATTTCTCTAATTGAGACAGATTTGCAGATTTCCTCTGCCTGTTGGAATTAAACTCTGGTGTCTGTTCACTACAGGAAATTGTGTTAGCGAATGAGCACGCCATTCGATGTTAAACCACTGCTGTTGCCCAGTTGCTAAGTGATTATGAATTGGTATGAAATTAATTCGCTGTTTGTAGGTTTGTAGCTTTGAGATGGTTCTTGTAGCAGAGTTCAGACGGAGGAGGCAAAGGACTTTTTTGAGGGGAACTGACGAGCAGAGGAGAGGCAGAGATATGGAGATTTTGTGGGGGTAGAAAATCCACACGAGTCCATGAGCCTCCGTGCTTTGCTGTGTCAAAACCTCCATGATTATAATCTGCAGAGGCATGTGACCCACATCTCTGACTTAACGTTTGATTTGCACATTATTATCTCTTTTCAGAAGTTCATTCATGGTGTTGTCTGTGTCCTTTTCGTGACGTTTGGTGCGTGTCATTCTCTCTGGTGTCTGATGTCTCGGTGGAGCCGGTCGTCATCCTCGGGCTCCCTCGGTTTCGTGCGTCTCGTGCTGTCAGCCTGTCTGTTTGCCTGTTGATTGAAACATGCCCGCAGTTTTACTCTCGTTGCCTGACTGATGACACATGATGCCGCGTTGCTGATTTATGACCTCTGCAGCACACTGACGCCCCTCATGTGAGACTCCTCTCCCTTCTTTTTCCATTTCAGGAGCACTACAGTGTTTTTTTGTGCACAGATTGGTATATTTCAACACTGACCCTGTAAAATGCTTTTTGATCGGATGCTGGAGGCTGTTCAGCTCTGATTTGCTGAGTTTGCATTGTGCTCTTCATTGACTGAGCTCTGGGTCCTCGTTGCCTCCCATTGACTGTCTCTTTGTGTTTGTCTGCACCTTTACGACCATCTCATCGGATGTCACTGGTATTGATTAACTCTGCAGGCCTCATCAGAGCTTGTTATCCTGTCAATTTGCCCACCAACTGCTCAAGTCATTAACATTTAGGTTACTTTGCAAAAAAGCTACACCAGGTGTTTCTGTAGCTCATTTTCATCCACACCTGCGCTGCTGTCACAGAACAAAGTGTGAGAGATCCAGCAAAACCAAAACACTCTCAAGTTTAGTTCTTTGGCAGCTGCAAGAGATCATTAAAGCAGAATTGCAGGTATGTAAAAATGCTGCATCTTACAAACAGCACACCTGTAAACCAAACAACTATCTAACAAATACCAACTTTGCAAAGATCTGAGACTCCGTAACATTGGCTGCAGAGAAATATTGATGCAGAATCTGCCTGACGTCGCCTGGAGGCCTCAGCAAGGAATTTGGAGTTTACACTAAACACCATTCTGTCAGCGGCTTCGGGCAGAAGCTAAAAACTTGGCCTGTGTGGAGCTGAACTAAGTGGAAACCTTCATGGTTGAGTGCAATAAAGGCGGAGACAGCTGTCATTAAGTCGACAAACAAAACATCGGTGTGTACATCATGGGGTTGTGATTGTCAAAGTCACCACAAGCACACAAGAGGCAAATTTAGTAACTGGATGTGTAAATAACTCATGAACCTTTTGTCTTTTTTAAAGAAAACGTTCATGAGGCTGAAGACCTGGAATCACTTGATTTCAAGGCCCAAGGTCTTGTCATGTTTTAGCATGGAAGCATTTAATTTATTCATGCTTAAGTTTAGCATGTTGTTTTTTTAATCTTTTATCTAAAATATACATGAAAATGTCTAACATGCTATTATTATGTATGTGTTGCATGCATTTTGTGCAACTACTGTAATGGATTCAACTGACACAACAGCTTTGTGTTACAGTGTTTAGGAGGAAGTGCTTGATTGAAACTGAAGGAAACGTATATTTGCAAAATATCATCTTGTTTCCTGACCTCTGCGGGCAGGAAGGACAGCTCGTCTTTTGTCTGCGCTCAGGTTTGGATGTTTCTTTAATGTTGGCTCATGTTGTTGACCAACACAATAACAGCTCTCACTGTCAGCTGAAGGAAACCAATTGCTTTCTGTTTTTTTTTTTTGCTTTTTTTTCTCCCCCTCCGGCTTTCGATCGGCCGTGCTCGGTCTCAGAATCTGCTCAGAAAGGAAGCATTGTGAAGCTGAACCAATTTCATTAGAGGCGGCTTGAAAGCGTGTTCAGAGGGCTGAAGGATCTTTGCTCGAACACAGGTAGCCTTTCACGCGTTTGGCCTCCGGAGATGCTGCTGAAGGTCAGGTGTGTCTGCAGTGTTTGTACAGTATGTGCATCTGTGTGTTTTATGTTTGACATTCGTCTCGTTTTTTGTTGTCTGCTGCAGGGCTCTTGTAAAAGGCAACATGCAGGTGAATGCATGTGCAGGTTCAAAGAGAGAGATGCTGCTGGAGAGGATGGAGAGGGAGGTAATCACAGGCTCGTTGCTGATGCTGTGTGTTTGATGTCTGTGCAGATCTGAAGGTGTAGCCTCATGTGGTTGTAGGGACGATCATTTGAAGCTCTCTGGCACTGTTAAAAAAATAAACACTCAGGTATTTTATATCACTTAACAGCTCTGATTGGCCCGGCTGTTTTTTTTTTTCTGTTGTCTGAATGGTCATCAAAGAGCTCGACTGCAGACTTACATAGATCTCGCAGTATCCAGGATTTTAATTTACAAAAAATAGCAGTTGGTTGTTAATTTAATAAATGTTGTTTTTGTGATGCGTAGAAAAAACAAGTTTGGGTTCGTGACAGAAGTTTAAAAACATGTTTGCAGGACTAAAGGTGACGTCTTCATGTGTCTTTTGTTTGATCAACAGTTCAAAACTCTTCTGATTAACAAGAAAAAGCATCAAATCCCTCAATTTATGAAACTGGAAGCCAGCACATTCTTGCATATTACCTGGTGAATGACACCTCAGTAAACAATTTAAATAGAATAATGAAAATAGCTGCTTTTTAATTTGCTGTCCATCAACTAATTGATTAATCTACTAACTGTTTCAGCAGTTAAAGACCAGATGTGACATAATCTACAATTCATGAGACTAATGGACTCTTTATCAGTGAAATGCAGAAATGGATTGTTCATTATTTGGATCATTTATAAGTCTGCTGCAAGATAATTAAGCAACAACTTTGCAAATCTGTCTTCTATGAAGCAAAAATATCAGAAAAACAGTGTATGAGTGTGAAGATTTCCTGCCTTTTTATGTTTGATTTTCATTGTAAATTAAATGTATTTGGGTTTTGACTGTTTGTTGGATGCAATTCACTACTTTCAAGCAGTTTCATAATGCAAATGATTGATCAATTGGCTAAAAATGTAACCAACAAATTAACTGAAAAGAAAACAAAGCTGTCTGTGAGGTTGTGCAGAGGATGCAGAGGATGCACAGGACGAAAACACCGCCTCACATGACCTCGGCTTGGTTACAGATCAGTGCTCTGGTTCCATGTCAACCTCAAGGTAATGAACCACACCTGATGATGCAACCACATGTACGCACACACACACACACACACACACACACACACACACACACACACACACACACACACACAAGAGCGCACACACACACACACACACACACACACACACACACAAAA
>JAQMCX010000032.1:447589-596341 GCA_029814765.1 Acanthurus leucopareius
ACGAGGCTGAGTGTATTGGTGACATGAAGCTCTTTAGCCCGTAAAAAGCCATAAATTAGCCGCATCATTGTTTAAGCTGCAGGGTTCAAAGCGTGTGAAAAAAGTAGCGGCTTATAGTCCGGAAATTACGGTAATTTCTTCTTAGGAGTTCCTCTAATATTTTGCGTTGATGCATAAAAGCATTGACTTTTCGTATAGAACCATCGTTGGGTTCAAATTTTAATCCTGCATCCCATCAGCCTCTGCTCTACATGTTGAATCTGTTATATATTTTACCTGCATGACGTCACCGTGTTAGCATCGTCATTAAGAGCATGTTAGCATGTTGCATTCACCTCTAAAGCAGAGCTGTCCTCACAGAGTCAACAGTCAAGGTGAATTTGTTAGCAAGTAGTTGTTTGTTGACGCATCCAGCGGACAAAAAGACAGATTACTGTTCATTTCCAGGCTTTTTTTTGTCCATCTGGTGAATGTAGGTCCAACATTTACTCCCCTTTTTGCTCCTGTAAGCCTTTTTTTAATCTAGCCCTTTGACTGCTTCACCATGTTCACCAGAAAATCACCTGTTTCAGCTGTTGTTTGGTGATGAAAAGGAATCAAACACTGGCTGTGAGCAAAGCTGATGCACTTAGGCTGAACCAAAGTCTTATTTTTGTTTGTGTCTTTAAATGCAGGCGGTTTAGTTTTGTGCAAAAGGTGTTTTTACGATAAAGGAGTGACATTGTTCTCCTGTTCCACTCAATCTGATCGATGGTCTTTAAGTCTATTATTCTGTTCTGTTTCAAAGTCATCTGATATTTCACAATGAAAAGCCATCTGATAATTTACATCCAGCGGGCAAACTATTTATTTACCCAGCTGCACGCTCTGAGCCCTTTTGAACCTGACAAACATCTCAGCCATTTTCATTTTTCCCCAGCCACTTTTAGATTGCCCTCAAGGATTTGTGTGTGTGTTTGTGTGTGTGCTGCTGCGATAACACACATGCATGAAAAAAGAAAAGCAGTGCCATGAGAAAACATCTAAGAAGCATTTGCAGAATAAAGCTGCATAGCATTGGAAACAGAAGTCTCTGGAAGCCAAATTAGTGTAAATAGTGAGCGTAGATCTCTGGGATTTCTTTTCCCACGAGGCTCGGCGATGCTTCGCCGTTGCCAGCGTTAACTCGGGTCTCACAGCGAGGCTGTTCCTGCCACCAGGAAATGAGAATGTAATAAGAGGGATTCTCTCCACAGCCAGCGACTTTTACGACACTGTTTTTTCTGTGTAAATGTAAAGGCACAGTGGAGTTGGCACAAAGCGGGTGCAGATAAAATACACTTCAGACATGTTTTAGTTTTGCTTTTTATATGACTGTGAGCTCAGAGAAGTCAGATATCATTATTTAATCTTTATTTAACATGAAATGGAGACAAAACTTCTGTCGTAAAGGGACTTTAAAGCACTCAAGGTGCTGAAAAGAAACTTAAAAACAATATAATACAAAGAGAGCAGAATATAAGAGATAAATGTGTGCAGAAATAATATTATAGAGCAAAATATTTTTAAAAAAGCAGATAATAAAGTTATATTACAATACAGCTATAAGAAAACCTTCAGTTTTGATAACGTTTACTTCAAAGCTCATGATTTTCAGTCTGAATTTTAAAAATCTGCAGTTGTGGCTTTTCTAAGAAGTCAAATTATAACAGAAAAAAGGGTTAAAAGGAGGAACGATGGGAGGAGGCAGGAGGAGGGAGGCTGAAGTTTGAATTGACATTTTCTGTTTGCAGCCGACATGCTGAGAGTTCATTAAATGATCCATCTATTGAACATGGTAATTAGAGGCGTCTGAAATAGTCTCGGTATCGCTGGCGGACGAGTGTTGTCAATAAAGAGGAGTGTGTGTGTGTGTGTGTGTGTGTGTGTGTGTGTGAGGCTTCACACTCAGCATGTGTTCTTCAAACAACTGACTTCATCAGCTCTGAGCCATACAACGTTTTTATTAATATTATTCACACGTAGCAGCGTCCAAACTGCCTGGAGATCAGCGTCTGCTGTTTGTGTCCGGCATTAATGGAAGTGGCTCCGTTGGAAATGTTTCTATTTAAACTCTCGTTTCAGTTTGTTTACGACGCGCCAAGTTTCAGAAAAAATGACAAGAGGAAATGAAACCGCCAAACAGAGGCTGCTGTTGTTCGTAGAGAGTGTGTGTCGTCTGCTGACAGTCAGCGTAGAAATGTGATTAACATTGCACTGATGTCGGATCTCGGACACACACACACTCACACACACACACAGCTGCATGGGGACGCTGTGTGTGAGTGCATCTGCTCCGGCTCTCCGTCGCTGTGTGACTGCAGGGGAGCAGCAGCTCTGCACAGATGGGAACGTTGTTTTCATGCAGGCGGCATTTACACACTGTGGACACACTCAACTGTGTGTTTTTGGATTCTCTGTAGAATATTGTCAGTGAGAACGTTGCAAAAGGACATCGTGACTGTTGGCAGATTTGACTTTTGCAACCAATATTCCCAACACAATATGAGTGAATGTCAGGATGCATAAGATGAACCTGCAGAGACAAAACATGATGACAACAAAACCACCAAACAACCCACAATATTTATGTTCATCTGTGACCGACTCGGTGAATCACAGAACAAACCAGCTGTTTATTTCGGTGAAACAGAATATTTTATTTAGGATTTAAAATACATTTATACAGTACTTTATATGTGAGACATATTGTATTATAAAGTTTAAGGCAATAAAGACAAAAAATTGTGATAAATAAACAAAATATCTCAGTATTTTCAAGTACAACGGTTGAATGTTCACATCAGTTTTAAGTCAAACCATATGGAACAAATAAAATCAAATATCTTTCAGACCAAATATCTCTTACAATATTAATTTAACTAATAAAGCTTTTAACGCAGTGATAGAGAATCAAAAATAAGAAGGCTAATATTATTTATTAGTCTAATAAGTTTAGAAAATTACATAACTTTACTGCAATGGAGCCTTAAAACTCAGGAAAAGACAACACTTATTCATATCACTGCATAAAGATATCCAAAATATCAGAGTAATATTGTTGTAATATTGAGATATTATGCAGCTGTAACACAGTTTTGTGTCATTGTTTTGTGAAATTATTATTGAAAAAATCAACAGAATCGAGGTCGGCACATTCGTTTTTTTCATCAAACAGGCAGAAACGGTTCAGTCACCTCCTCCTCTTATACAGTGTGTGTTTTGTGCTCCTCAGGGCCCCCCCTCCCTCCCCAGGAGGTGCAGGTCCAGTGCGGTCAGACGCCCGGGGTCCTGCAGGTCAGATGGAAGCCGCCGCCTCTGACGTCTTCAGGAACCTCCAACGGCGCCAGCGTGATTGGCTACGCCGTGTGCACAAAGGGACAAAAGGTACCAAATGTCAGAACGAGTCCTTCTGTTTGCGACACAGAACAGATCTTTTGATTTCCAATGTGGTGAAATCTGTGAGTGGTGCTCTGTTGCCATCTCCTGGAGAAAAGATATAATGCAGATATCCAACCCCCAGGGACAAACATGTAAAATATAAAAACAAGAATATAAAAAAAGAGCTGAAACAGGCTCAGAATCCGTCTCTTCTCCACAGAGAGCTCATGTTTGTGTTGTCTGTGTGCAAAAAACAATGATTTTCTACTATTGAACTAAATTTTTCAGTTAAAATCAGCACTAAAGACCAAGATTTTAAAATAAACTGATAATTTTCCAGCAGATCTGATCTCCAACAATTAAAAATCTGTGTTATTTTAGGGATTTTTATTCAGAAATAATCATAAATTCCTCTTCAGCCGACAGATATAAGATCTCTGAATGCATGTGATGTGTTTCTGATGGTAGGGTTGCAGAGTAAGTGCTTTGGTGTGCTGACATTTTGAATTGCCCTTTGGTAAGAAGTCTCTGGTTCCTCTGTGAATACAGATAGCAGAGGTCTTATACCCCACAGCAGACTATGTGACCGTGGAGTTAAACAGGATTCAGTGTCTGGAGGCGAGGGAAGTCATTGTCAGGACGTTGTCGACACAAGGAGAGTCCCAGGACTCGCCCGTGGCCATCATCCCGCACAATCTCCTGGGCTCTCCGCGCCTCTCCCACAGAACCACGGCACCTCCTCACCCCGTGTCCCACCCGGTTCACTCCCAAACCCATCCCCCTTACCCATCGACGTACCCCCCGAATCACCCTCAGCCCCAGGTGCAGCCTCTTCCTCGAGCCCAGCCCCACACGCTGCCCCACGCACAGCCGCACTCGCAGCCCGTCCGACACCCACCTCCTCACCCCTCGTCCCAGCCTCATTTCCAGCAACACCCCATGCCCAAGTCCAAACCATTAGTAAGTGCCAGAGAGCCAGAAACCAAAGAGCACGAGGTGGGCATGCGATCAGCCCAGCCGTGGGAGCGATCCCCCTCTCCGCTGCCTCCCATGCGCGGACCCAACCTGGAGCCGCCGCACTTCCAGCCACGGCGGTCGCCCTCCCCTCAGAGGATCCTGCCGCAGCCTCAGGGAGTCCCCATCCCCAACACCATCGCCAAGGCCATGGCCAGGGAAGCTGCCCAGAGAGTGTTTGCAGAGGGCAACCGGGTGAGTCAGCGTGTAATTATACGAAAAATCTGAGAGGATGATTTCACAAACTCACAAGTTTCTTTTTCTTTAAAAGCTATTAAATAAACAAGAACTGCTTTTAAGATTATTTGTCTCTAAAACGATTAACATTAACAAAACATAAGATTTTAGGAGTATTACACTCAGTTATCTGGATCTTTTTTATCATCTTGGTGTCCAGGTTGAGAAAAGGAACATCTTCAGTGAGCGAGGTAACGCTTTGCATCCACTCAACTCTGATGAGGAGGAGGACGGCTACGATTCCCCTCATGCGAGGAGGAGAGGAGCCTCGGTGGATGAGTTCCTGAGGGGCTCAGAGCTGGGCAGACAGGTACTTTACAGAAAACACGACGAGTGTTTAGCTCAGCCAATCAGTGTGTGCATCACTTGTTTCTAGGGAAAACATGGACGCCGGTCAAATCACATTAGTGCATTCTTATGTAAGTAACTGTCAAACAACCTGCATAAGTTCAGTTCTTAGTGTTTAGATTTACCAACATACAACTTTATCTGCACTGTATTTTAGTTTCAGTTAGTAATTAATCAATAACTGGAGCTTCCAACCAGCAGGCATGTCTACATATGTTAGTTTAAACACATTAGTTGTTGAGTTTGTAGTTTAAAGTACCAAAGATGTCTCAAAAATATAAGAATATAAAGCTATGAACCACCAACTCGCCTCTCTTCCTCCCTCAGCAGCATCATCATCACCACTACAGCCACAGCGAGGAGTACCACACGGAGAGCAGCCGAGGCTCCGACCTGTCCGACATCATGGAGGAGGACGAGGAAGATCTGTACTCGGAGATGCAGCTGGAGGAGGGCAGGAGGCGCAGCATCAACTCTCACAACACTCTCAAGGTACGAAACCACACACCTTCAGTCTGCAGAGACCAGGGGCAGGTGGGGCAGACGGGACGGGGGGGGGTTCAGGTTTCTCTCTCACAGGCTCAACAACCAGGCCCATCGTGGCTTTGCCTGGCTTAGCTCCGCCCCCACCCCTCCAGCTTTAGGGTTAGCTGAATCAGCCTCCCCACCCCAGCCTTGCTCCTCCACCCGCCCCTCCAGCACTGCTTCATTCATCCGAGGCTGAGCATCATGGGAATGGCTGCAAACACAGAACCACACAGCATGTGAGAGAGGAAGGCAGAGTGTTGTGTTAAAGGCTTGCACTGCATTTTGATGCTGTTAAAACTGCACCACAGGAGCTAAAACACTGTCAGGATGTGATACGAAAATGCAGATTTTAATATGTTTTACTGTAATAAAAAGGGTCGTAGCATATGAAAAGTATATGGGAATCTCATTTAAGTGAGAACTTAAATGGAAATATTCACTTTTGTTTGTGTCTGTCATGTCCTAATGTTTAATTTCTCTGCGGTGGATGTGGAACATTGTCTGTACATGATCCTGTCCTCATTTGGTGTGTCAGCGGCGATGTGTGGATGTAAAGCCAATCTGCCCTCATGAGAGGTACCGCAGCGGCTGATTGGTCCTCTGTATTACAGTAGATTTGTCAGGTCAGGCTGTGCCTCTTCTTGTCCAGGTACCTTTAAAACATGTGGTTTTAATCGGAGTTTTTATCGGTGTATTTACTCTTCAAATACACCGACGCTGCGTCTCCTTTTCATCATCGCCATCTCTTTGTAAATCACCGTTGCACATGATTCACCAGCCTTATATTTCTGTAAAAATATTATAAAACATGTGTAGTTTTGATGTAAAACTTAAACTTTAGGTATTGTTAAGGGATAAATTGTCAGATTTGCCTCTGATGATGTTTTCTGTCGTTGCTAAGGAAGTGTCCTTAGAGGATTTTTCTGACTCAGCTTTCATGTTTTTTGCTTTTTTAAAACATTTATTTATTCATTTTGTTTAAAGCTCATTGATGTTTTCATCTTTCCCTCACCTGTGGCACTAACTAAGCCTCTCACTTACCTTTTTTTTTATTTGGATATTTCTAATTCCCTTTTTTTTTTTCGCACATAACCTCCGTGGCCTCGCTCAGTTTCTCAGTTTTCACTCCATGTTTGAGCGTCACAGATTCCTGTTCGGAGCATGCCATTTTTCTTCTCATGGAATGAGACTGCATGTCTTACTACATTGCCACAAATAACTAATTCTGTCTTTATTTTGTCTTTCCCTCCCATTTGTTCTATTCACATACTGTGTTGTTTCCTGCCTGTTCGAAAAAAACTTTTCAACCCCCCCCCTTCACAAAAATCTAAACCGATCCGTTTGAATTGAACTGACTAACTGAACTGTGAAATTGTGGGACTTGGCCTCCCGCTCGTGACTGAAGGCGTATTACAAACGTCAGGACTTGGCGGAGGAGAGGGACTGCTGGGACCTCCAGAGGGAGGTGGTGAAGCAGAAGTCGCTCCGCAGCAAACGTCTGCACAGCATCCCCGAGGTGGCCGAGGAGGAGCTGGACGGCGTGGACGGCATGGGCCAGCGCCTGTGCTTCGAAGACGGCGGGCGGCCGGGGACGCCACACACTCAGCGAAGGATGTACCCACAGGACAACCACATGCACAACCACCTCGCCCCGGGCAAATCCTCCCGCCACCTGCAGCGCCAACGCTCCTCCCCTCGCTTCACCGACAGCCGCTACTGCTACAACCCGGACGACCGCAGCCTGGGACGCCCCAACCGCCAGAACACCAAGAGCCCCGACAGCGGCTTGGACTGCGGCAGCGAAGAAGAAGGCTCTTTAGGCCGCGGCCACCGAGGCTACTACGCTCACGGGAGCCCCATGCGGGGGCCCGTGCACTTCATCCACTGTGAAGGCCCCGTAGAAAGGCGGGCGCTCGCCATGGGCCGCAAAAGGACTCTGACGCGGCAGTGCAGCGTGGAGGAGGAGTTCTCCGATATCCCAACGGCTGCATCCAAGTCGGTACACACGGGTGACTTTAGGAACAGGGACCACTTTGGGCCTGGTCGGGAGGCCGGGCCGAGGAACTACTCCAGGGAAGGAGCCCTGAGCGAGGGCAGGCTCAACGAGCTGGACAGGGTCTATTACAGCCCCCACAGGGAGGCTAGGGCCCAGTCTTTGTCCCGGCTCAACCAGGACCAGCCGCTGGTGTGTGATTCAGACTTTCTGCTGTACTTTCCATCAGCAAGCTGCCGCCATTCTGTTTTTTCTTAATGTTGTCTGTTTTTCTTTACGATTACCCCCCTTCCCCCTCTTTTTATTTTTGTTTTTATTTGGTATTTTGTTGTTTCATTTTGTGACGAGTTCTCACACGTTCATGGTCGGTCTGATTGGTGTTTTGTTTTCTGTGGGTTACTTTGCTTGTACTCAGAGTGTCGGGTGGATTTTTTAAAGTAAAGCTTTTTCAATTATCTAAAGGCCATTTAACTGAGTTTTGACTTCTCATGTCTCTGAGGGGGAAAAGGTTCAGAGTCTCAGCGGTGCATGGAGACGTGCTGCTCCCGTCCGTCTCTCTGCCAGCTGCCAGCTTCATCTGTCGCTCTCCATGTTGTCGTCCTTTAGAGCTGCAGCCATATCGCTCCGCTTTGTGCTCAGAGCTTTATTTCAGCATCTCCCGCCTCCCATCGCCTCACGATCGAGACCTCTTGCAGCCTGCGGCGCTTCATGCAACCTTCAGCCCATAAACATCCTCTCTAGCTCGTCTCTTCTCACTTGTTGTCTCTTGTTCATCATCTGTTTTCATATATGAAATGTTTTTTTTAATGTTTGTAAATCCGAAGCCTGAAGCTTCGACGGCTTTGCTCATGTGACCTGATCACACTCACCTTCCACTTCTCCACTTTTTCATCCACTCTTTCTCTCATTATTTCTGTCTTTTGTGTCGTCATGTCATTTGCTTTCTTTCTCTTTTTTTTTTCCATCAAGGAGCCGACATGCACAGAACAAAACAAACCAAACAAATGGTCTTTAGCTAAACATCTGACCCCCTCCCAACCCCAAGTCCATGTTGTTGTGTTGGGGTTGATTTGATTTACTTGTTTTGATGGTTTGTTGGGTTTCTTTATTCTTTAATGAATGTTTGTTTTTTTAATTTTTACTATTATTTTGCCTCCTTAAGGACAAATGGAAGCCACATCATTTGCTCTTATGGTTTTTTTTTGTTTTTTTTTGGTGGTTTGAACAGGATTGTGGGATTCTGTGAATGTTGACTCTTCTTCTGTCTGCAGCCGCTTTGATGTTCTGACCTCTGATCTGTTGTCTTTTGCTCTAAAGATCATTGGGAACTCGCCGTCACATGGCAGCGCTGACCGTCTGGACCACTCAGGGAGGAGGCTGGTTCACATTGGCACCCCCCCTCAGCAACGACCCATCCCATCCATTGGTTAGTGAGGTCACCACATGAGGAGACGCCTCATCTCCCACCTGCAGGGCCACTGATGTTTGTGCTATTTATTCCATGTGTTTCCCATGTGAGCTGAGCTGTCCATCATCTCTCCCATAGAGCTTAAACAGCCACGTAGAGCCTTATTTTGTGGGGGTGTCTAAACGCCCCGTAGCTGTCCATCCTCACGAGCTGGATTTCGACAAATGTTCACACGCAGTTTTGCAGGAAAGTTGTCCCAGATTCCCTCCCAATGCCTGTGTTTACTGTGGGTTAACATGTTCACATGATCACCCAATTTGAGCTCCCCAGCAACAGTGCAAGCATTGCTGTTTTACACCCAGTGACTCCAGAGTGAAACCTGTTGCCTTGTACATCCCCCCACTTCCTCCAACCTCAGGGCAACCTCATCATCCTACTGTCTCAGCATGAGTGAATGGGCCATGGGGGTAGAGCGGAGTGTGTGTGCGGGGGGATCTCTGACCGTAACACTGTGATTGGTGTCTTCTGTAGAGATCACCATGGACAGTAACAGTGAGGGGAGTGAGGGGAACCTCTCACCCGTCAAGGAGGATGTTTACTATGGCAGTGTAGCTCGGCGCAGGATATGGCGATCTTTGTCCTCAGAGGATCAATATGGTATGTGGTGCAGCTTCTCTCCAAGATGACAATTCACCCTGACAAGGTCAGAAAAGGCAAAGAATCGTTCTTGAACACATGCAGTGATTATCATGGTGGTCTTTGTTCTGTGCTGGACTAGCTTTAGCTTTAGCTTAGCTGAATAAAGCTGACGGGGGAAGACAAGACTGGCCACTTTTTTCCGTTGCTGGAGAATGAAAAATCCCTTCCCTGTATGTACCCTTACACCTTCAATCCCAAGAAACCCCCCCTACTCGCTCACTCTTCCCATTCACCCTCCATATCCAGACCTCTCTCCCACCCTCCTCCTCCTCCTCCTCCTCCTCCTAAGCTTCTCCGCCACCTCCATTTTTCCTTCTCCTCCTGCCTTCATTAGCCAGCAGCTCGTTTTCTTCTTTTGCATGACCTGTTTACTCAGCAGTGAGAAGGAAAGACACATTACCGGATAAGTTGGTGCATTCTTGCCTTGTTGGTTTACGCTCGGTTGCACATTCATTAACTCTGCTGCCATCAAAAACAAACACCTTTTACACTCTTGAAGCACATTTTCACATCTACCAAAAAAAAAAGCATATTTCAGTTGCTTCGTTAGTATTGGTTGCAGTATCTCTGAGCCATTTTTTTTTTGTTTTTAAAGATGTACAATCAGCCATTGAAGCATTTAACATGGTGATCCATGCAGAAGCATGGGAAACTGATATCAGGTTCATCCCTTCCCCCCCTCGCTGCCCCTGATATCTGCGTTGCCAGGAACTGCCGGGGCATTTGATGTGTAATCTCCCTTTGGAACGTGTCTCCTTTGCCCTTTTTTCGCTGCACATTGTTTCCGAATGTGGCCTAAAAACGCATGACGGTCCACCTGCATTTGACGTAGGAATGCTGCCCCAGTCATGTCCAAACCTGGGAGAGAGCATGCATGTGAATCAGCCTCTGTGAGATAAGGCAGTGAAACAGCAATGAACAGTAGTGCAGTGTTACTTGTGTCCTCCTGGTGTGCACAGTCATTCAGTTTCCCCCTTGCACCCTTAAAAAAAAACAAAAAACAAAAAAAAGCTGCTTGACGTGTGTTTCCTGTCTGTGCTGTGTTGTTCTGTGTTCTCTGACGTTACGTGACTGTCACGCCAGCAAGCAGAGCTGTGTGAACGAAGAACCCCCCCTCTATCGTTTCCATGCTGGAAGAGATTAAAACCAAAAAAAGTAGAACCATCGCATTTTTTTTCAACTCTCTGGCTCTTCTTTCACACATGCATCTCATCGCCCTCTCCCCTGTCAGCTCTAACAGAGAGACATCTTCTGCTCTCATTGCCTCTACAGCCAGCGTGGCTGTATAAGGCTGGTAGTAGCAGCAGAGGCCTCCTCTATGTTTCAGACGGCTATGGCGGGCGCAGACACGGGCGCGGACGACGCTCCCTGGATTATTACGACGAGTCGGAGCCGGAGGAGCTGACCCGCGTGTTCGTGGCTCTGTTCGACTACGACCCCATGTCCATGTCGCCAAACCCCGACGCTGCCGACGAGGAGCTGCCGTTCAAGGAGGGCCAGATCATCAAGGTCTGCTTCAAATCCCCAAATCCCTGAATGCTTTCTTAGCAAATGCCTTCTGTGTTTCGTCCTCTGACACTTTGTTCTTCCTTCAGGTGTTTGGGAATAAAGACACGGATGGTTTCTACAGGGCGGAGATCCGGGACCGAGTGGGTCTGATCCCCTGTAACATGGTCTCTGAGATCCAAACAGAGGATGACGAGATGATGGACCAGCTCCTCAAACAGGGTTTCCTGCCGCTCAACACTCCTGTGGAGAAGTTAGGTGAGATGTTTCCCTGCAGGTCCACCTCTTCTTCTTCTTCTTTGTGTCTGTCTGGACAACTTGATGCTCCACTGAACTGTCTTTTACTGACGCATTTCTCTCTTTTTTTTCCCTCTACTCTCCTCTCTGAATAATGTTTTTCTGCTTTCCTGTAAAGTGAACTGTGATCGTTTCAAAGATGGCCGCTCAATAAATCGCAGGTCCAGAAAGTCCAAGAGAGGTCTGTGTCCAGCGAGATGCTCTTCTGCTCTCTGCTTCATCTTTACTGCTTTTTTTTTTTCACTGCTCACCTTTTTCATCTAGCAAACTTCCACTGTATCTGCTGTCACTTTAAGCTTCCACAGAGGCCTCAGATATATTTGCTTTTACTACGTGTTAGCATGAACACGGCTGCTCTGCATATCCTGCATCTGTTTGAAGCATTTGTTGTCCTCAGAGATTAATAATCTGCATACAGAAGATGCATCACATGATACAACACATGAATAGTGTGGACAGTATGGGGATGTTAGTGGATGATTGTAAATGTAAAATGTAAATGTGCTTTATTTATACAGCCCTTTACAACAAAGCTTTCGGTGAACCAAAGTGCTTTACAAAAATGAGAGACAATAAAAAACAATAAAATACAATAAATAACATACAATAAAACAAATTTAATGTCATCGCGCTACTGGGTTGTGAAAGCCATCCTAAATAGATAGGTTTTTAATCTAGATTTGAAGAGGCCCAGGTCAGAAACCAGACGTATTTCGGCGGGGAGCTTATTCCAGAGCCTGGGAGCAGCAACGGAGAAGGCTCGGTCACCCCAGTGTTTGTATTTTGACCTTGGCACTTCCAACAAGAGTTGGTTGGATGACCTCAAAGCTCTACCAGGCTCACGAACAGTTAAAAGCTCAGATAAATAAGATGGTGCGAGGCCATTAAGAGCTTTAAAAACAAACATTAAAAGTTTAAAATCAATTCTGTAATGGACGGGAAGCCAATGAAGGGAGTTAAGAACAGGAGTGATATGCTCTCGTCTGTTTGTGTTGGTTAAAAGACGGGCAGCAGCGTTTTGCACAAGTTGAAGGCGACTGAGAGAAGATTGGGAGACGCCGACATAAAGTGCATTGCAATAGTCTAATCTTGAACTGATTAGTGCATGGATGGCTTTCTCCAGGTCGTGACGGCTTAAAAACATTTTAACTTTGGCCAGGAGACGTAGCTGGAAGAAACTAGTCCTGACAACGTTGTCAATTTGTTTGTCGAACTTCAGATGACTGTCGAAAACCACTCCCAGATTTCTGACGGTTGGACTGAGCTTTGAAAACAAGGTGCCAAAGCCAGCCGTCATGGTATCCCCAAACACAATGCATTCAGTCTTACTATCATTTAAGTGAAGAAAATTTTGCGCTAGCCAGTGCTTAATATCAGCAATCAGCAAGAATATCCAACACCGGGAATAAAAGTCATAAGAAGTCAAAGTGCGAATGCATGAATTCAGTCTGTATGTGTAAACTGTCCATTTCTAGCACTGTGACTGTTCAAAAGTCCTATTGTTTCACTCACTACATTTACATACACAGTTAAGCTGAGCTATGGTTGAAGCTCACTTAGGCCATTTAATTGGACTACTGTCCTTGTCCCAGTATACAAGCACCAGGTTGTAATGTTAAAATCTGGTCAAAGATGAGCTGGAGTAAATGAGGAGGTCAGGAGACAATGGATGTCTTACACAGAGGCATTTATTACAGAACTCCACGTCGAGGAAATCAGTTCTACCAACAGCAATAAGTGATCATGAGTATTGCAACCACCAATCTGACTGTGTGTTCACACCAGGTGCAAGTAAAATAATCTGTGCAAGTGAATTACCTGTAAAGTACATTTTAAAACATGATTACATGCCAGTTCTTGTTGGAAGAATGGAGCAAGTTACTCATGGAAACAATGCAAATTAACAATGCCTTCAACATGGCACTTGCTTCATTCCCTTATTTGCAAGAGTTGAAAAATCTAAGTTTCTTCAAATTTGGTGTGCAGTTGAAGTGAGGTACTTGTGTGAATGAGGAGAGTAAACAAAAAAATATTCTAGCATTAAAATACACACAAATAAAGTGGGCATTTGTGCCTAGTGTGAACACACATTGAGGTGTATTTCAGTCTTTGTGTCCCCACATGTCACCAGTTTTAAACTACATGTTCAAACAAGGTATCATACTGGATATTAGAACATGAACATTTTTATTTTTTTATATTAACACACGTTAAGCTCTATTCTCTTTGAGGTGACAGTATCTCATACCAAAGTTCCGAGTCTGTCTCCAAATGTCTGTTGCTGCAGTGACCTATTCTCTTGCCCACTTGCTGTTAGGAAGAACCGAGCCCTGGGCTTTGGTTGCTACAGTGCTATGGTGTCTCTGCGTCTCTCCAAAAATATGTGTTTCTTGCTTAGGCACTGATACTTTCGTCTTGTTAATTCCCTGGCTTTCCTCTACAAGCTTATGCTGCTCACCTTCCGTATCAAAGCCTGGCACTTAAAACTGTGGAACATGTGCAGAACCAGGCCAGTTTGGAGCCAACTTAAGTGTATGCATGCAGGAGTAAATCGATTACCAACAACATTCTGTGGGTGTGTTGGAGCAACTTGGAAGAATTCATCTTAGTGTGGTTTCACAGGGTACAGAATTTTTAGTATGCGTCATCATTTCTCTGACATTAGGCTGAAACAATTAGCTTAGGTGGACACAAAGTACTTTTGAAGGTCATTATCTCTGGCAATATCTATTTCAAGAAGGCTAATATAAACAATAAAAATAGGACCTTTTTCAGAGTTTATGTATGAAAGTCTATATGTGTGCTAAGTGCTGACAAGCAGGCAACCAGGGTGCTCTGTGGGAATAGGATAGATGCCCTTCTCCCTGTTTAGAGTTATCGTAGTAAGATACCGTATACCAAACTACATTTTTAAGGCTGAACCATATTGTTGCTGTAATTCCTTCATTTTCGCCGGGCCGTTTATAAAGAGACTTGATTATGGCACTCTTTTATAAAATCACCTCCTGAAAATAAATCTTTTCATGCTGGACCATGAACTTGGTTATCTTGTTGCTGTTGTATAATTTTTTTTTCTCACAAAAGCTGCTGTTGTTGAGCTAACAGGTTAGTTGTCAGTTTTACGTTGTTGCTAGGGCTGCCAACCGTCCCTTAAAAAACGGAATCGCCCCGTATTTGGAAACAAAAGTATGGGTCCTGTATTGTGAGAATCAACAGTAGTCTGTAAAATGTCAATGGAATTAATGAATTATGGGGCGCTTTGTATTAGATGTTACGGCAAATTTATCTCCCGCCTCTCCTGCTCTGTGACCAATGAGCTGACAGCACCCTGACAAACGAGTATGACGACACAGAATCCGACTCATCTCATTGGTCCAGCTACTGTCGCTTGCGAATAAAAATAACTTGATACTTGACACTGTTTTAAGTTAAGCAGGGTTCTGTTACAGAAAAATATATTTTAAGAAAGAATTGTATTTTATTCTGTTGAGTTTGTTATCGTGCACTACAAAATAAATTGCTAAATGTTTTGTTTTTTCATGTTTATTCGTATCACTCACAAACATGCATCTAATTAAATTCAGGTGTGAGTCAAATGTTTAGAAAATCGTTTCACCCACAGAAAAAAAGGCAGAAATATATCACCATGCCGGTAGGGGTCAGCCGGCACCGCCAACGAGTTGTCCGTTATTTATTTTTCAAGGAGTTGGCAACCCTAGGTGTAGATAATATCTACATGGACATTAACAAACCTAATAGGACTTTAACTGCAGAAATGTAAAGTTTCAACATGTCTGTGGTTTGCAGAAATGTTCGATGCATCATTAATTCTGGTGATTGCGTTTCCTCCTGAAGTCCAAACTGAGGGCTAAAAACCCGTCGAGAAGAAGATGCCTCTGCTCATCTTCCTCTGTCTCTGTTCATCTCTCCTCTCCTGTTTTCCATGATTAGATGTAAAGATCCATCTTTTCCCTTCTGCATCTTTTTCCTCTGAAGGTTTTTTTTTAATCTTCTAATGAGATTTGATGCTTTCATGCAACATTATAGAAAATACAGAGTAATGACAGGTTGCGTATTATGTTTCTTTGATTTTCTTTCTCTGCAAAATGACAGGGGTTGTCAGCCTCTCCATCTTTTTCAAATATATATGAACACAGACATAAACAATGCACACACACACACACACACACACACACACACACACACACTCACACACACACCATACACCATGCATCAACCTGGGTTGTGCATAGAAAAGTGCCCTCAAAGTCAACAATATAAAAAAAATGCATTGTGTTTTATCAGACAACACGCGAACTAATGACAAAAGTAAGTGGACACAGGAACATTAACCTGCATGTGATGGTTCGGCACCTCATTCCTACACTGTGGACATTCATCTGCAGCCACATCAGCCTGCTCTCCTCTGGTTTCCACCACATGTTGGACGCTGTGGCTGCAGGGATTTGTTCCCACCGAGCTGCAGAAGCATCAGAGAGGCCAGCCACTGATGTTTGCCTCATACCTGAGCACTTCTCATGCGACAGTGGCTTGTTGAGTAGAGGAATAATAATCTTAGAAGTAATATTTTTACATATATATGTGCAGATGTATATGTTTATATGCCATGAAATGTTTTCTGCCGCAGTTTAAACTTTGACCAAAGAGGTTAAATAAAAGTCTTTGGTGCAACATAACAGCTAAGCTGCACTAGCTTAGTCCTTTTTGGAGTCTCTGACTCTTTGTTTCACCGAATATCTACTCTGCAAAGCCAGTTTTTTTGCAATGTGCCATGTTTTGCATTAAAATTTAAGAAAGATTCATGCAGATTTACTTGATTCCAAAAATGTGGAGATGCCTTCTTTTATGACGACTCCACTCAGATCACTTTATCTTGTTTACAGTTTCTCTTTTGTGTTTGTGCTTTTCTTAACTCCTAACCTGCAATTACATCCCAAAATCCGTATCTTTTCCCTAAATTTAGGCAATCCCAACCTGAATCCCAGCACAAAGACATAATCTTCTAAATTCCAACAAACAGATGCACATATGCTGTGACCTCATTTAAGGGCAGGCTGTTTTCTGTCCCTCTTGCCTGTGCAGTGAACGTTTAACCTTAATGACAAGAAGCCTGCTGTTAAAGTTTATTGATGAGTTCTGGAGTAACACAAACACATACACACACACACACACACACGCACACCAGACACAGACGGACTGTGGAGCCTCAGAAAACAGCTGGCCCACTTGGTGAAGTTGCTGTGTTGCCCTTTAGTCTCACCAGCTCCTGCATGACCACCGCAGCTTTTAAATGGAAGAAATATCGAATCCTGTCTTAAATTTTGGTGTGTGTGTGTGTGTGTGTGTGTGTGTGTGTGTGTGTGTGTGAGGAAATCAGCACACCGGCTATATGCAAATGCATGCTGGGCACTCTGCCCACAGTCAGGGCTCAGAGGGGAACGCATTTGATTTGACATGTTTGTTTGTGCTTTACACATTTATTCTGCAAAATCACACAGCTGAAACGTATCAAGATTAATGGAGTGTTCTGTAACAATCATAGCTTTTCACTGCTGATGAAATGTTTTCCTTGTAAATAAAATAAGAGGATATTAAGATCAATTTCATACTTTAGAGTGCTTAAGTGACAAGCAATTAGCATAAATTCAACATATGCAACAGCTGCATCACAGCCCAATGCATTTTTCTGTCATTTGAAATGAGCGAGTGTCCTTCGGAGCGTAATGGAGTTCATTAGAAATATGATGCCAGAGTCCCACAAATCGCATGGACAGACTCCAAATGGAGCTGTTCGGTTTTATTGTTTCTGCCACATTTGGAAGCGACAGAAAATGTGTTTGCTCCTGTCAGTTTCTTTAGTGGTTTCTGTCTGCTGAAGGAGAGATTGATGAAAATGTTTTAGAGATGGCAGACTGGAGAAGAGCTGAGCGGCAGGTTTTATTTTTTATGGACTCATATTTGTTAGATTCTCACAAAGAAACAGATAATTACTGGCATCAGTCTGGACATTATTTGTACTGCTGCCACTGAGTTTTCACTCATTTTTAATTGTTTTTCTGTTTGGTGGTTGGTTTCAAATATCTCAAATGCCTGCTGTCAGACTTCTGTGAAATCTAGCTCGATTTGTTATTTTCACCTGACTGAGGCTGCCTCTAAAAACATCCGACATCTGGACCTGCGACCTTGACCATCACATCTTCAAGGGTGCTGGGCCGCAGGGGGACGAACTGTAAAGGGAAATAAAACCTAAATAGTTGCCAACATTGAAATAGTTTGGACCTAAAATCCTGTAAACCGTCTCAGAGTTATTTTCTGAATGAGTCTTAACTGATAGCATTTGATTGCCGTAACAAGCCTGAAATTAATGTATACACATGCAAATGATAAAAGTAGCACCTTCTGCATATTTGTTAGTTTTTGTGGATAATCTTCTAAACAAAACTCGGCCTTAAACAGCCCGCATACTTTAAGGATGTGAGCACATAAAATTCATGGGTTTGCAAGTGCAGTTTATACAGCACAGGGCAGTAAAATGCAGTAATAAACAACCATGTGTATGTCTATTAAATACACTTTTATTATTTAAAGATATACACTTTCGTATCTTCTTTTTGTAGAAAAGCCGAAGGGAATACAGTTTTGTAAAATTGACTTTGAGAGCATTTCATTTTACCTGTGCAGTTATTTTTCAGATATTTACAATAAAGCTTACAGATACATAGATTTAAAACATTATTTATAACTGATACTTTCTGTCTTCTTACCATGTTTTTACCAGTTTAAAACACATCCAGAGAAAAGTGATTCAAGCAAAGCAACAACAACATACAGGCCAATAAATACGTTACAATATTCTCAAATTCTGACATGTGTCAGTCCCAGTAATCGAGTAACCGCTGACCTCTCATTGAGTTGCTGTAGCTGTGTTGCCTGAACGCCCCTGTACACTTCAGGTACCTGCTCTGCACCTGCTCCATGTGAACACACGTCCTTGAGTGAACCTGCGTGCACATGCGTTATGAGAAGAGTCACAATATTTCCTCGCTGACATTTCACCGGTTCAAACCACCTCAGGGTTTGCAGATTAACAAGCTCCTCCTCCTCCGTGCCGCTCGCAGCCCACCGCCCCCTGCCGCTTTCATGTGCTGTATTATATGGAGCTGGGTGGAGCTGTGTGCATGTGTGTAGGTACACTGTGTGTGTATATATATGTGTGTGTGTGTGTGTGTTTGTGTACTGCTGGCCGTGGTGGTTATTTTTAACTTCTGTCTGCGAGGACGAGTGCACTTTCTCCTCTGCTGATTGTGTGTGGAGGCCCTGAGGGAGCGATGTGTGTGTGTGTGTGTGTTTCTGTACAGTCGTCTGTGTGTGTGTGGGTGTGTGTGTGTGTGTGTGTGTGTGTGTGTGTGAATTCTGTTTGGTTACTCCCAGTGGACCACAGGCGTGTTGAGCTGTTGGAGGCCGATGCTCGGCCACCACGCATCATTACTAAATCATGCATCCCTCCCTCCCCTGATGACGCCAAAGAAACACGGCTAAGAGTCACGCTCTTACAAAAATAGACCAGATAGAGGCTAAACCAAAGCAAAACCAAAGCAAAACCAAAGCTAAACCAAACCTAAACCTCCCTACAAATGCTTCTCCTGATTCATATCCAGACTGTGAGTCTCAGCTCAAATGAACTTATTCAGGACACTTGTTAGAAAACTGCTTCCACGCTATAAAGGAAGGCATTTTGTTGTGTTTTTTGTGGAGGTGTTGTTTAAAAAAAAATTAAAAAATGGGTCACAAACTGGGCCTTTTTCCAGGTTGCCAGGTTGCCCTGGTTACAGCTCAGCTGAACCGATAAATCACATTGTTGAATGTGATGGCGGCTCCCTGAAGCCACTCATCGTTGTTTCAGGACCTCAGAAGTGTTATTGTCTTTAGATTCTGAGAGAAATGAGGCTAATTAGTCGTGTTTTTATTGTTACTGCAGAATATCTCCATCTGAGTGACCACAGTGTTCCTAAAAATCCCCCCCAAATCTCTGGTTGCCTTTATAACAATTTGAATAAGTCAACTTGGGTTTTTAACAGTTTTCTTCTGCTGTTTTTTGGCATTTTTTGGACCAATCAATCAAATCACTGAATCAAGAATAATTATCAGTTGCAGCCCTCCTGTTAAATATCACTTTACTTGCACAATTTTTTCTTGTTTTTCTGTTAAAACTGTCATTATATTGTGCTTTTTAAAAGTAATTTCAGGGGTTTGGGTTCTACATAGTACAAAACTTGTGGCTTCCCTGCACAAAATACTGCATCTTTTAAATTGATAATATTTTATTCAATATTTTGGAATATATTTTTGCAGCTTTATTGTCGTCCTTGACATGTAGAAAGTAAGTGAAAGTGGTAGTGGAAGGGAAAAGTCTGAGGGAAAGAAATTATCCGCTGAAAAGTGTGAAGAATTGATGTGGAGTTGTAGAGGAAAAGCTTTTCAGTCAGAAGGAAAGAGGGAAAGCAGGAGAGGAGAGGGAGCTGCTGGGTGTATGGGAATATTGAGCCACAAAGCATTTATGTCAGATCAAAGCTAATCCTTATGGGAAAAGGATTCAGTAATACCCTGGGCTGTCTCGCCCCCTCAAGGGCAGGTTTCTTTCTGTGCTTCCTGTCCTCGTACTCCTCTATCCTCACTTCTCCATAAAACCGCCGGGATTTTCTCTGCACTTTTGCCCATTTTTGACTCGGCTACGGTGTGGAGAAACTAGGTCAGGTTTGTTTTTTTTTTTTGCAGAGCGAGGAGTCAGGAGGAGTGGATGGTTTGGCCTTCGGACCTGACTGGGTAGGGGGGTTTATGCCTGCGGGGCTGGTGGTGCTACAACTAAAGGGCAGAGGAGAGACGATGCTGGAGTTTAGCAGACTAACAAGACTTTACTTCGGTTCTTAGTTTAAGTATTGTGCTTTTCTTTATTGTCAAGGCAAAGTTTGGCCATCTGTCCTCTAAAATGCTGCGTTCTTTCGTCACTTCCTGTAGTTTTACTGCTAACTGGACACACAATAATTTCAGCTTAATGAGGCTTCTTTGTTTGGTTTACAATAAGACTGAGCTACATTTTCTATCTATTCAGAGTTGTTCCAGTGTTGGTCTTTGAATTGATCCAATGTCAAAGTTATTTATTAGAAGCCTGACTCTGTTACCTTCAAGCAGCAAGATCATTTCTACGCAACGCAAATAAAACACGTTAGACCAGAGGTTTTATCGGTGCTTCAACTGAGCTGGCAGCTCGTTCTGAGTGAAAACTTGCACTAATTGAAGGCAAAAACGCCAAATTTTATTGACAAAACTGTATTTAACATGGATTGGTCTTGTCTGACCATAAGTGGAACTACTTAATAACGACAGTATCAGGAAGATAAGATGTCTCAAAAGAATCAGTCACAGTTGTGAAAGTAAACTGAAGCTCTCAGCCATGTGGAGTTTTTAATAAAACTACTTCTTTACTCAGGAAGAAGTCAGTAAAGTATCCGGTCAGGCTGAGTAGGAGGAAACTCCAGAGCAGACTGAGAACATGCTGGGGGGTTACATCCCCGATGTGGCCTATAATCCCCCCAGAGAGAGCGTGAGGATGTAGCCAATCGACAAGGGCATCTCGGCTATCGTTTCTGCTGCAGTGACGTCCAGGACCGAGATATCGATGGATCATTCTGTGAAAGGTTTTCAAAAGGATTCAGGTTTGAGAAGTTCAGTCCATGTGGGGTTTTATTTGAATAGAAAACTACATCTCGTCGCAGTTATTTACCACCGCCCAAGGTGGAATGTGATTATCTTCTCTCTTCCAAATGAACCAAACTAAAGGACCTCAGACTGAATAAACTGCTCCGAGCGCACCTCGTACATACCCACTCTTATCTATCATTTCCACATTAGCGTCCCCACAGGGCGCCACGAGTAGGTTAATTGCCTGAGATCTTGTTTTTGATAAGAGACTGAGATGCATGGCGTCGTAGGGCAGTCAGTGGTCACCTTTTTCCATATCTATCACCGCTCTCCTCTCCATCTCTCTCTTTCCTCGCTCTGGCTGTCATCCCACAGTCATGCCCTGAGGGACACCGGCTCAGCTGAGATGGAGACAGAGAGGAAGAGAAAGAAGAATTTAGCCCTCTTTCCTCCTCAGCAGTTTTCACACTTGACAATTTGGTTAAAAAATAAAAGAAAAAAAGTCAGCAGGGCCCTGTTCTTGTATTCATTGTTTCCTTGCTGCTGTTTTGACAGGGTTTAATCATCTGTAAAAGTAAACTATCAAAGCTTCTGCATGGATTAACACAGTAGATTATGCAAGAGGAGTAGGAGGAGGAAGAAATTGTTTATGTAGTCTATGGCCTGAAGGAGACGGTTAGAGAATTAGCCATACTTAACACAGACACTGAGGCGAGGGGCTTCGTGAACTCACCACTGCTGGAGGCCGATATATGGACGCTTTGTGCTGTCGTTCATGCATTGATGGACCACTCATTTTCTTATTTTTGGGCATATTTTTGCTGTGAGGTCAGTCAACTGTAAAGTGCCTTTTGTACCATTTTCAGAATTTGTTTGTTTGTGTTTCAATGACCATTAAAACATGTTTTAGCTCTTTAAACACATGCATGCTTCTAATTTTTGTTGAATATTTTTCCAAATGCTAACAAAGATGTGAACGTTTGTACAACAATGTATGAGGTTTTAAACATATATTAATGTAACAGTGATGCATCTAGAATCACTTTTCTAAATAATATTTGAAACACTTGATGGTGTCTTTTCAGATGAAGTTAACACAGCAATTTTCTGTTCTTTGAGTCTGAGTTTTCCACCTGTAGAACAGGAAACTTAGCTTCGACTAGAAAAAACAGTCATGCATGAATAAGGACGGTGATTGTTGGGTTAGAGAGAAATAATGTAAGTGGAGAAAAGTACGGTATAATGACGGCTTTGGTGATGTTTTTTCGGGGTGAAACCGGTACAGTACGTCAAAATCAGTGCCACAATAACAAGAGGTAGAAGAAAAACTCTGCAGAGAGGTCTTTCAAATATAAACCTGTTACAGGTGTTAAATCTGATGCACCCAGTTTCTGAAAGTCTGTTTTTCTGAACCTGAGTAGATATGAACTTTGTCAAATAGGTTCAGATTAGCAGATTAGTTTGATTAGTTCTGTTTTTATTGTCTGACAAAGAAAGCTGCTTCACCACAAAGATACTTACAGCTCCAGCTGTTGCTCCTCTTAATGTCTCCAACACTCTTTTTCCTCTTTTCTGTTGCAGATGAGGAAGCATGTTGCCACCAAAGAGCTGTGACGCCGCTGTGAAGTCGTGGACGGAGGTGAAACATCAGGCATCGGAGCCAGTTGTGCTCTCTTAGCTCCCAGCTGATTAACCTTTCTGCAAGACCTTTTTGATTCACCTTCTCTAGAAATATTGCTGTTTCTGCTTGAAAAAAAAGGATCACCTAGCCATCTTAGAAGAATGGAGACACTTTCCCAAGATTCAATTCTGGAGTGTCAGATCTGCTTCAACTACTACAGCCCCCGCCGGCGGCCCAAACTCCTGGACTGCAGACACACATGCTGCTCGGTGTGTTTGACCCAGATGCGCAGCAGCCAGAAGGAGATTCGTTGTCCCTGGTGTCGCGGCGTCACCAAGCTCCCGCCAGGCCTGTCCGTCTCCCAGCTCCCAGACGACCCGGACATCATCACTGTCATCGCCATCCCTCACGCCTCTGAGCACACGCCTGTCTTCATCCGCCTCCCCAGCAACGGCTGCTACATGCTACCGCTGCCCGTCGCCAAGGAGCGAGCGCTCGGCCTACCGGGGGAGCTGGGATGTCGCTTCCTACCAGGCAGCCAGCAGAAGGGGGTCACGGTGGTGACGGTGCCCGAGCAGCAGCCTCTGGGCCTGGGTATGGCCCTGGAGGGTGTTGGGGTGGGGCTGGAGGGAGGCGAGGGCGAGAGGAGGGTCACCGGCCCGGTGGGAGGGGGCGGGAAGGGCTCCACATGGTCCGGTGTTTGCACGGTGATCCTGGTGGCGTGCGTGCTGCTCTTCCTCCTGGGTATCGTGCTGCACAACATGTCCTGCATCTCCAAACGCTTCACCGTCATCTCCTGTGGCTGAGGGTCGGGGGGAGGCTGCTCGGACTGCCGCGGACCCCCCCCTGGATCCCCCCGTTAGCCCTGCCCCTCCTCAGGGAGGGTCTGAGTAGAGGGGACTAAACTCACATCATGGGCATCTGAGGAAACTACAGAGAAACGTAGAGAGAAAACAGATGAAGAAGAAGAAGAAGAGGGCAGGGAGGAGATCCACACACGGTCTGCCATCGTATCCCATTTCTTTTTATTTGGGAGATTGAAATTAAAATGGAAATACAGACACAAACCTTGACTGTCCTCTTGTCTAACAGCACTCTGCTGACCCCCAAAAATCCCACCCTGTTTCTGTCCTTCTGTTTTCCCTGAAAGAACGCTTTGGGAATTACTCCAGAAATGTTTCTAGTCCACTGATTTGTTTCTGGCTAGCTGATATGTTTTTGAACAGCCGATATGTTTTTGGCTAAAGGCCGATTTGACACTCACACTCACAGTGGTTGGATTGCCTGCGTAGTCTGTGGCTTGTAGAGGTTCATCAGTAATCGTCATGTTGTTTAGCCGACTGCAGGCTCGGAGCCGTCCACAGCCGGTGCTGCAGTAACAAAGAGTTTCGACTTGGCTGCTCTCCGTTCTCTGATGCTGCGGGAATTAACTGTGCAGATCCACGTCTGGTCCCATCTGAATCATCTGGGAAGCTCAAAACCAACACGGCTTTTCATTCTCTTTTAATTTTTCTCTTTCACACAACCTGTTTATGTTCAGAACAAACTGTTGCTATGATGGAGCCGTTTGGGTGGTAAAAGGATTGTTGTCAAAAAAACAAAAAAGACAAAACATGGATTGTATTGTTCCTTTATGCCAGCCTGTAGTAAAAACATAGCTCACAGTTAAAGCTTCATCGAGGCCTGAAAAAAGTCTGTATCAGTGCTGAAATGATTAGTCAGTCAAAAGATTAATTGATAAATAATGATTCATCATTTTAAGCTTTTATTAAGCAAAAAAATGACATATTTTTCAGCCTCTTGGATGTGAAAATTGGCTTTTTTTTAGTTTAATAGGCCTGTTATTATAAATGCAATATTATTATGGGTTTTTGACTTTTGGGAAAAGCAACACAATGAATTTGAAGTTGTGGCTTGTGCTCTCAGCTCTTGCATTGGCCACTTTCATCTTCTTTTTTTTTCTTTTTAACCAAACCATAAATCTTTTTCGCAAGTTGCTGCTCTTTATTGTTTATTGAGGGAACATTTGTGCGTTCCTCTAATAGGATGCTGGTTGCCAAAAAGCTATTTAAGACAAAGAAATGAGTTAAAATATTGTATTTGGAATCGACTGACAGAATAATAATTTAAATGAAATAGTTCCACATTCTTGAAACACATTTGTCCAAAAGTTAGATAGATGTGTCTCTCATGACTTTGCGATGTAGGACTCTGAAGCCAGGATGTGAACGTTAGCTTAGCCTAGCATTAGCAGGGATGGGGACACAGCTAGCTAAGGCCTCTCAAATAAAAAACTTGACACTGTATTAGCACCTCTAAAACCCACTTATCAGCATGCATATCAGTTAAAATCTGTACAAAAAGAGAAATGTAATGTTGTGCAAGCACATGCTACATGCTACATGCTACATGAGTCACTCCATCTTAAACCACAACTTGATCTTGGCTTTTTTCCATATGGGTCAAACAAACATGATAAAACATGCAACAGTAATCTGTGAGCTCTTGCTGTTTTTGCAGCTGTGTTTTAGGACGAGTTTCCTGGTTGTAGCTCAGGATTAGAAACTGCATCGATCTTCTCAAACTCTGCAGAAACAAGACAAAACAATAAGCGCAAACAGTTTCTTAAAAATAAATATAATGAAAAACTGTACGCTGAAGGCAACCTTTTTGTTTCTAAATTTGCCTCTTTGTTTCTCTTTTGCACTGCATCCATTTTTATGTTTTCCCACAGATGCTTGATGTGTTTTCTCTCATTGATTTGTTAACTCTACATCAACTCTTCACCCTGACCTGCAGACCACCATCCTCTTCCTCCACGGACTCTCCAGCTTTGACCAGGCCCTCACCAGCAGCCCACACTCTTATCGACTCTTTTCATCCTAATACCTTTTTCTTAATTTAGAAAACTAGTGGACACGGGATCAGCGGTGCGATGGTGTGTGTTTATGTGTGTGAGAAGCGGGTCAGTGGTGGGTCAGGAGTGGGCGGGTGCTGCACATTTCCAGTTAATGACGACCGCATCGATTTATCTGCTCTTGAGCATCTCTGGCATCTGCAGAGATGGGTGTTGCTCCTCGTTTTCACTTTCACATGCTGTCAGGGCAACAATTTGTCTGTTTACTGTAACATTGAAGCAACGGAGTGTACAGGACACACAAACAGGGTAAACTCTTTTGTACAGCGAACTTGTTATGTACAGAATGATTGTAATGTCTTTGAGTTTTTTTTCTGATAACTTTTCTTTTGTCAACATGTTTTTCTTGGTTTGTTATGAGTCTGATTTGTGATCAGGGAACTTGCTGTGTGTTTGTTCTAAAAGAAACAAGTTATTCAGTCCACTTCAGGGCACTCAGAGTTATCATGACACACCAGTGACACAACACAAGGAAAGAGAATTGTGGTGTTTTTTGGTATTGGTAGTATATAAACAATTATATACTGTGCAAAAATGTTATCTATGAACACATATATCCACCTCTTCACTCACAAAATAACCCCTAGAATAACTTAATGCATCTGATCTACGATGATCCAGTTACTGAAGGCTAAAAGACAGACTTCTTCCACATGAATTAGAAAAGTTTGTGTGATTTTACCGCCTTAAGTCAAAGTCCAAAATATCTTCTTCACTCTAAAATGAGCAGATCATATCTTTGATTTTCTTCAAACCGTAAATTTAATTTTTTTTTTTTTGTTTTGGCATCACGTTTCTTTCATCTCTTTGTAAACTGAAGTCGCACTTGAACATTTAAATCCAAACGGTCGTTTTTGCAGCTCAGTTTTTCCTCTACAGGAACATTTTGCCGTAAAGACGTTCAGGCTTCAACACGGCAACTATTTGTTTTGCAGATGCAATGAGAGATAAGTTCAGCTGAATTGGTTCATGTGGGAATCCTGCTGTTGCTACGTGACTGAAAGCCCTTTTGAACTGCTGCGCTCTTTAGTTAAGAGTTGGAATATTTTTAGCTTCGAGCATTCGGCGCTCTCTGGGCCCAAAACTTGCTAATATCTCAGTACTGGAAATTAAGGAAGTTTGATAACTGCTGAAGAAAATCGCAGGTAAAATAGTCCTGTTTTGGGGAAAACATCATAAAAACTTTGTCATAAAGAGCCTGTTTACCTGTGAATTGTTTCAAACAGGTGTTTTAGTTTTCCACAACAACTTCCCGTCTTTTGTTGCCATTTTGCCAAGTTGATTGAATCATGTTGCTTCACCAAATTAAAATTAAGCACGAAGCTGATGAAGTAAAAATTTAAATACATTTTCTTTGTACTGTTTTGAATTGAGTACATGTAAAAAAAAGGATTAGCAAGTCATCACATTCTGCTTTTATTTATATGTGGTTTTTCAGCTTTTTTGAATCAGGGGAAGTGAAATAGAGAAGAATAATCAGACAGAATAAAAATATCTTGAGTTTCCTTCCAGACACGTTATTATCTGTTCATTATGGGAAGAACATCACACACAGTGTGAGAGGCACAATGTGGCGTCATCTAAAGAACAGAAAACACTCTCTTACTGGTAAATAACGTACCCAAAAAGTGTGTTTAGCCATGCGTAGAGTTTCACAAAACCTCTGAGATATCTGCTTCCATCATGAAACACTGGAGCTGAATGGGATTTAATCATTGATGCTTCCAGTGTTTAATTACACTCACAAACAAACAGTCAATGGAAACTTGTCTTTGTAGGAAAAACATTGAATTTCTGTGAAAAAAACATCTGACAGATTTCATTGGAATGAAAAACATTATCGAGTGGCGTTTCTCTGGATTTAAACTAAACATTAAAGAAGCTTCTAAAAAGAGCTGTCACTTTGAATTTTGTCGAAACTCCGTTTATATTTAAAGTCTTGACAGATTAAACCAGCACTGTCTGCACAGCCAGATACCATGCATAGATAAACCCGGCATTAATTTGGGTGACCTTGCAGCTTTTTTCGGACGTTCTCTACTCATGTTTGCAGGATTTTTACTGGACGTTTATCACTGCGGCGCAGAACATCATCAGCTCTGTTTAACAAATATTAGCAAATATTAGCTCGTCAGCTTTGTAACTGCTAATTTTAACAACATTTTCACACTTAAACAAATGTTGATTGCATTAAAAAAATGATCTTGCTGAAGCTGAGAATGGTGCCAATTTTGATTTTATCCAACACCACGACAATCTACAGTATTTCTCATCTTCTTTTCTTTTCTTTTCTGTTTTTTTTTTTTTGGTTTGTAGATCCTCACAGAGGGCAACTTAACAAGATGTTTCATAAAACCAGCGCCACTGAGTCATTTTTATGATGTAACCAAAACACAGCAAAAAAATATCATCTGTTAATTGCACTTAAAGCAAGTAAAAAAAAAAAAAAAGTATTTCCTTTGTTTCAGGGATTTTTTAGAATTTAAAATATGGAAGTTTTCTTGCACAAAGCAGCACGAACAGCACGAACACACTCTCTGTGATTATTCACACACCGAGTTCACTCTGTTCGTGATAAATGAACCTGTCTTTAGTCCTTTCCCTCTGCCAATCCATCTTGAATGAGTCACCACATGTGACGGGGAGAGGGGGGGGGGGACAAATGCACCTCGTTTGTTTGATTTTTTTTTCTTCCCCATTGTGTGCATAAGGTGATATATGAGATTATTGATCTGAAGGCGGTAAAATCCCATCGTTATTTGGAAGCAAACACTGTAAAACGCCGTCATGCAGAAAAACAAGGATATACACGAGGTTATACAGATAAAGATTTGCCATTTTGGTTACTACTTTTCAAATTGTTCTGTGTTAAATAAAAACATTTTGCAATAAAAGCTCACTGAGGATAATCCAGAATATTCTGCATCTGTCTGAAAGGTCTTTTTTCTGTTATTTCAGTCACATTTGCCTGTGATTTGAAACAGTATCACGCCTCTGACTCTCCCTCCTGTCCTCTGTATTGTTTCAGTTCAAATAATAATAATTAAAAAAAAAACTGCCCTGAGCATCATTTTTACAGAAACTTGAGTGACGTCTAGAGAAGCGTAGAAAGGAGGCTTGTCATGTTTGTGCCTGTGTGTGTGTGTAAAATGCTGTGAAGTTCCTGTGGTAGTTTCCTGTTCGCGTCAGGTCCATGACGCAAGCAGCAGCTGTTTTTGGTGAACTATTAAAGCAAAATGCTCTGAATCTGAACATAAAGGACTCGAGTGAGTTTTATTCGCCCGTTTGTGGACCTTTTTTCAGCTCTCACATAAATGCCCGTTTGTAGAGAAATACTTGACATTTACTGCTCGAAAAATACAAACAAGCTCCTCATAAACGTTTTTTTTCTTAAAAGAAATAGACTCCACTAAGAAATAAAAGAGCTTATTCCCTGTAGCTTTATTTATTGAAGTCCAATATTTCATGGCTGAGTGAACTTGGCTCCCTTTGTTTACCCTCAGGAACCTCTTTTCTCCTCAAATATTTATTGATATGCTGTGAGGGAGGTAATTAACGCTCTCCAGGGACCAATTGCGGGCGACTTTGCTGCAGCAAAACACCTCTATTCCTCACAGGCAGCCGCTAATGATGACCGCACTCATCACGCACTGCACAGCCACCAGCTGCCATCGCTGTTCGCCACTAATGTACGCTTCTCTACTTTAATGACCACAGGAGTCGGTTATTTTCCTCAAGTGCATCGAGTATCCTGGGAAAAGTGAGGACTGGCTGATAGAGTTTTCAGGTTTTGTCGTGAATCAAACATTTTTATATTTTCCAGCATTTGCAAAAAATTATTCTGAATGCTGAACGACCTTCCACTCCTTTTATGGCTCAAGCATGTTGTCCTTCGTCTCTTGACGGACTCCCACAGTCTTCCTCTGCAGATGGAGTTTTCCAGTTGTCATAGGTGGACGTTTCGTCTGCATAAAAGCTGTGATTAAAATGCTAATCTTGGCATTTAAAAGTCACATTTGAAAGCTCCACAACAGCTACAACGTGACCCTTACATGCTGTCATCCTGTGGAGGTCAAACGTTACATTTGAGCAACATGGAGTCATGATGCATTAAATTAGACCCTTTTTCATAGTATTCACTTTTAGGTTGCCATTTTTCCTCAATAACCATTCAATGTGTTGACATTCAGTAATTATCTCTATATGTTTTTGCACTCAGATCGTCCGTCACAGCATGAATCACTCGCTGAAAACACTGAGTTCATGTAATGAAGCACCGTTTTTATTCACAGTTTTATCTCTGAAACAACTGATTTTGGCTAAATTTATTAAAACAATGTGAGTTTGATGGGCTCTGCTGTAAACTGTTGCACCAGCTGGTTTTCTGTCATTTTCCTGAAACAAAACTAACAAAACCAGATCAGCCCATGCAGACATTTCCATTACTGACGCTCCAGGCACAGCTCGTCCACGTTGGCATTGAAGTTTGAGATTAAACTTAGATTCTCAAACTTGAAAACAGATGAGAGATGCATTTATGAGGACGACTACAGTCTTATTATTCACAAATAACAAACTATGGTTTTCTATAAAAATAACCAAGAAATAATGATATCTTCAAATAAAACACTGAGTTAAATTACTAAACTGTTCATTAGTTTAATCTATAATAATACATCATATTCTCACTGTGTGTTTTATATGAAAAATGCTGTTAAAGTAACTGTAATTGTCCAAGAAAATATAGTATAAAGCAAGATGAAATGGAAACACTTTTGCAAAGTCTTTAGGAAGTAAAACTTTGCATTTCAAGTCAAGTCACGTTTTATTTAAACGGCCAAAAACCTCAAATTTATCTCAGAGCTTCACAATCTATGAAACAAGTGCCACCGTCTTTATTTAACCTCTCAATCTGATTAAGAAAAAATTACACAGAAAAACCTCTCACATAGTAAAATGAGGGGAAACCTTAGAAGGGATGCAAAAGATGTCATTTTACAAGTTTATGAAGAAAAAAATATTAAAATTTAATAAATAAACAGTAGAATCAGTCTCAAAAAAAGAAGAAATTTAGGAAAATTCTGACAAACTAAACAGTTTTTTCCAAACAGGTGTAATAATAGTTAATATTATTATCATTTCACTACACCTTCCTTTTTTCCTTTGGCCCCTAAAATCACCATTAACAATATTTTATTAACAATATTTGTTGAATGACAGTCGCAATTTATTAAATCTGCTGTCAGTCAAACGTTTTATCTCCTTTGCAAATGTTGGTTCTCTTTCAGTTTCCACTGGCTGCAGTTTTTCTCTGGATGGATTACCAGTCTGATCAAATGCTCCTGCACACTGCTGGAATAAAACAGCTGTGAGATAATTCAGTGACACCTACATAAACCCCGCCAACACCAGAAAAACAAAAACTGGCTAAAACTCTGCAAATTTCCATAATGTTCTCATTTCCTTTAATAAAAATGAATTTATTCAGCCAAGAAAAAAGGAATAACAGATCTTAAAAAAGGAGTTTGTATGAAAAACTTACAGCCTCGTCTGGTGTTTCTTTCTGATAATGCACCACCAGCTCCGGCTCACTTCAGTATTTAGCAGATTTGTTCCCGCCCGAGTGATGATTTGCATGTTTTATTCAACTCAGAAACGCCGGCTTCCTCAGTGCAACACAGTACGCAACATCAGATTCATCACGGGAAACTATTTCCTCTTATCACCGTGGAATCATGTGAGCGCTCTTCAGGACGCATCATGGATTGTTGGCATAAGCTTTGGGGACTGTCATCAGTGCAACATGGCAGCAGATGAGGCTTCTTTTGCTCATGCTAGAAAAAAAATGATGGTTCCTATTTGTAGGAGGCACCGTTGGGTGACAGTGTGCAATGGAGTGAGTAAAAGCAATATCAATTTTTCAGAGAACACTCCTACAGTATGTCAGACAGCTGAAAAGTTAAATATTTGAAAGGATTAGAGAACAAAGTTTCACCAGATGGACACAGATGCACAAAATTTCAGGTCACTTAAGTTCGAGTCTTTTTGTGTGGAAAAGTAAAGTGGAAATGCATCCGAAATACAGTCAGAAGTGTTTTTAATTAATCGCCTCGTGTGCTAAACATACTCTGCGTTTAACATGTGACATTTCCACATTAAAACATTTGAAAATGGCTCGTTTTTGCTCTGCATTTTAACGAGTTGTCGGCTCACGTCACCCAAAATGTTCCTCACGTCGCTCAAACTCTGTCTGTCATTTTTTTCCGGGTAAAAGTGCTTTTTAGTTCGTCTTCTGCCACCAACTTCGGGTGTGACATCAGAGTTTTTCATCCTTAACAGAGGCTGTTTAACAATAAAACGAATCCCGTGACCCCACGCAGCTTTATGACGTCATAAAAACCTCGTTCACTGTTTTGATGGAGAGACCTCTTGTGGCAGAAGTGACATATTATGTTTTTGATCAGCTGAGTGATCAAAGCCAACGTTTGGAAAAAGTATTGAAAGTATCATCAACAAAATCTGCCCAGAGATAACAGAGTAATAAAACCTGATCTACAACCAATAAAAAAACAGCACACACATAGACAAATGGTTGTGATTTGTCCAAAAATGTGGAAATTTGTCTGAACCGGGGGAATCCGGACCCCCAAAACAGAGTAAATAAACTATGAGCCTCTTCTGGTTCCCAGGCTGAAAGAAATCTGACTCTTTGTAAAACAACAACAACAAAAAATAAGTGTCCTAATGAAAATACCAACTGGAGGATTTTCATGTTTATTTATATATGAGTGGAATTTTTTACTCTCTGTTTGAGCTGAAACTGGCAGGTGTTCTGCTTCAGCAAAACTTTCAGACAGAAGAGGAAAAATAGTCCAGAGTTTGTGGTGATAAATGACAAATCACAGTTTAAACCTGTGAAATCTAAACTGATTTGACTGCAGAACCCCAAAAAACCCCCAAAAAACAGGACATATTGAACTTAATGTGCATTGTTGTTGTTCAGTGATGATCTCAGGTCACTTAAGCTTTTCTGGACCAGAGACACAAACTCAAAATTAGAGGATTTTTTGTGAAGAAAAATGGGTTTTAGTGTTTCTTCTACAACCGAAACCTCTGCTCATCAGCAGATACTCGGTGCAGCTGTGATGTGTCTTCTCAGCTGATGTCAATCAGCCCGACCAAGAGGTTTGATAAGGAGGCTGGTGTTTCTCTGCTCAGACGGTTGAATGAGTCCAGAGGGTCGACACCTTTAGTCGGCTCTCTGTGTTTCTGTATCTGTGTTTAAAGTGTGTCTCTCCTCTATTTTAAACTGGTTTAGAAAGATTCCTTCTCTCTCTCTCTTTTCTTTACAAAACCTGCCTTTATGATTCTCACCTTTGTTTCATTTCTGTTCGGGTCAAGTTTCTGTCGTTCTGTCCGTCATTTTGATAGAATTAAATGGTGGCTGTGAAGAAATCTCGTCCTCACAGGCACCTTTCACAACCAAACAGGCCCATTTTTGCTTAAATGTTGACACGAGGTTTGAGTTTGCAGAAATGTAACCACCCTCCCCCACCTCCCCACCCAATCATAAAACACTGTGGAGACATCAACTTAAATGGCCTTTGAAACATTTAATGACTCTTTTTAGGGCTGAAAATATTCCAAATGTAAATATAAATTTTTTTATGTTGTCTGAATTATAAAATATCCTTTTAATGAAGGAAGGAAAAAGGGGGAAACATCAATATAACAGGAGACTTAAACTTCTGACAAACATCTCAGCTCTCACTCCGAGGCTGCGGTCAGTCGGTTGGTCGGTCAGTCGGTCGGTCAGTCGGTCGGTCAGTCGGTCGGTTGGTCGGTCAGTCGGTCGGTCCCACGCCAGGACGATCAAACAGTTGAAATATGACGCTGTCAGAAAACGACCCCCATTTAGGAGACGAGGAGGGAAATCTATTCTGTTCCTCCAGCGATTGTTCCCTTAGAATGCAGGTGTGAGTAATGACAGGTTAATTAGTCTGTGTGTGTGTGTGTGTGTGTGTGTGTGAGTGTGTGTGTGTGTGTGTGTGTGGCTGCATACATGCGACCCTCGCTCTCAGCTTTCAGGCTATGAAGGTCCTCATTTGCATTTTAACAGCGTCCCCCGTGTAGGAGAATCAATCAATCGTCAGCTCATTACATTGTGAGGCTCGTCTCTTTCTGGAGGCCTCGACCGAGAGCTCTTTATGAAACACTTTAGATTTCTGAACCCTGGGCCTGAAAAAAGTGGCCGTGTCACCGTGTGAAAACAACCACAGAGGGGAAACTAAATATGAAGGACAATTTGGGCTTTGATTTCAAAGCAGTTAGACCTCAATGTCACTTTATTTTGTGGGTCAGAGCAGAAATAATGAGAGTGTTTCCTTTCAAATTGGTTTCAAAATGACGCCCACTCAGGAAAATGAGAACCAGCATCAAAACATTTAACTTTATCTCTTTTTCTTTTAAGTAATGAGGCATCTTAAGATCATCACTTCTAGAATAAATTTAATGATGTCTGTGACGGAAAATGTGTTTGAACATTTCAACCTGAGACACTCAGACTTTAAAAAAAAATCCAGTCTGGAAACGAAGCCCAACATTTTGAAACTAATCACTTAAATCACTTGATCATTAAGAACTCCTAATGAACACTCTGACCCCCGACAACATGAAGAAGTCTTGTTTTCAAAGCAACATTTCAGTTTACACGACGAGGCCAAAAGTATGTGGACACACATTCTGTTTTAGATTTAAAGTGATTTAAAAAACCAAGAGCAGGTTTAATCTGCAGCATCAGAGGAGAGTTTTCAGTTCTGAGTATAAAATACAGATAATCTACAGGTTATGTAACATATTTCATAATATACTGTCTGTGTATTTTATCAGTAACTGTGTTTACATGCAGGAAGTAACCCGGTTAATAACCATTCTCTGTCATTTTAATGTCATAACTTGGTCCAATGAGCCACCAGGCTGCCACTTAATGAAAAGAGAAACTACAAACAAACCAAATGAAGTGAAAGGACTGAACGCTGCAGACATGAGAGAGAGATTTTCAGTCACAGCAGGTGATCTGAATTCTCCCCGACGACCATCAGCTCCATCCTGAAGACCAACTCTAACCCGTTAGAAATCCGGAGTGCTTTAACGAAGGGGATAATGGTGATTATTGTCGGAGAACAGCAACACAGAGAACGCAGTCTTTACTCAGTCTTAACTTGGCTTTAATTAAGTTGGGGGAACTCAGAAAAGGGAGATAAAACTTTAAAATCAAAGCAGCGGAGATGTCTGAACTTTTAGTCCCCATGGCTTCTTCTTTTTCTTATAATGGGACTCGACAGCATCTCTCATTGGACACCCCCCTCCTCCGAAATGCTCATTTCTTTTGAACCCCACATCTTCAGTTTGTAATGCAATGCAACGAAAATCAAAATAAAATGAAACTGATCTGAACAACTGATGAGTTCACGACGTTTTAGTGCACTGAACTCAAACGGCGTCGCTCAGTGACGGGCTCGAAAAACGAAACCTCCGCGCCGCCGGTTTATATCTGCATGAATAGATCAAAGTGCTGTCATGCATTTTGAGATAATCCATGCAGCCTACGCACGAGTCAGAACACCCTGATATCTATCTGGTTTTAATTTGCCTTCCTACGCAGGAAGTGACGATCATCACGTCGCTCCTGCTTCTTAATTTCCTCCTTCTGCACGTCCGCCATGGAGGCTGATTCGATGCGTGACGTGGATCCCGGTCTCCGCAGACCTTTTGCTCGGACATGTTCTCGCTGTGGCCTTTGCCATGAGCGGGGCAGATGGCCAAACAGATCCTGAACCGCTTCCAATTTTCCTCCGAGAAGACGGCTCGCCCTCGACAGGCGCATCTGGTGTGGAAAAAAAAACAAAGTAGCGAGAAGTTGAAATGTTGTTTGCGACCGCCGCTAAACTGCACAATGGAATTCACAAGAAAGTTAGAGAGGTAACAAAAAGCTCATCAGGGGACTATAGGAGGAGAAAAATAGGGCTTGTAATTTAAATGGATATACTGGCTCCCATGTGTTCGTCTTGTTTTCTTCGCCGACGATGCCCAGGAGGTATCGATGGGGTGTAAACAACAGATGGCCCGCTTTATCAACGGCGAGCACTCAGCCCCTCCACTCAGCCCTCGTGCTATTCTTTGAACTTGAGCATTGTTTGCTTCGAGTGAAGCCCAAACTGACTTCCTTCCTCCCTAAACTCAAGGACCCGGAGTGTGTGTGTCTTTGTGTGTGTGTGTTTGTGTGTGTACATGCAGTCATTTCCCATTCCCTCCCTTCTGCTTCACTCCTGGAAATCCCTCTCTGACGCCGACAATACCCCGATTCCCTCGTGCAATTACACTTCAAGGACTTAATCACAACGGTTGACACTCGCCGCTTTTTTTTTTTTTTTTCCTGCCCCAGGATTCTCCTGGTTTTTACCTCTGATTGACTCAGTGCCTCTGACTTAATTACTGATTTAATAGACATGGTTTTTCTCTTCCCCTCCTCGTCTGTCTCTCTGTGCCCGTCAGTGTCTTCTTATCTTTCAAGACGGGTGTCAAGGATCAGAGGGATGCCCGTTAAGAGAAGGCTTAATTAGGAGTTTAGACAGCCGAGAGCGTCGCTCTGCGTTGAAAGAAGTGGCCTTTTTTTTGTTGGAGAGTTCTGCCAATCTTTGCAGAGATTGTGATGGGAATTGAGACGCCGAGGGAGTGTGTGTTATGTGTTTTCCTGCAGGCTCCTATTTAACCCGTCACTTCAGTTTTTCCACCGAGAAGGCCCGCTTATGTAACATTTAACGTCCCCCGTTCACCACGAGATGTTCTCCGTTTAAAAGTACAGCCGTGCAGGAAAATAATTTACCAACTTTAATAATTAATCGATCTTTAGTTCCTCATCAAATAAAAATGCAAAACATTTATGGATCCAAGTTTCTCCGAAGGGATCTGCAGTTTTTTGGGGGGTTTTTTTTTCCAATCTCCAATTACTGGAGACTAAATCCATGAAGATCCTCAGACGTGACACAGATGTTTCACCAGGTGTGTGGAGTCTTTGAACAGCTGTCAGCGCTTGATGGAAAAACAAAAGAGTCAGTAGAAATAATCCACTGGGGATCATGAACGCTTGTGCAAACTTTCCCTGCAAACCACCTAACAGTTGACGTATTTCAGCCTTGACCAAAGTGATCGATCGACCTTCACTGTTATCTGCAGACCTGCGTTGCTAGCAAAGCATTAAATGCATCAAACTGTGCAATAACGTGTGAACAACCTCATACACTCTCTCACACACTCATCTCTTGGAGTCTTTCCATGAGGCTCTTTGGATCTGCGAAGCCCAGAAGAGCTGAGTGGCTTGTTTCAGTCTGACCTTCTGTGGTCTGAGAGCAAACCATCAGTGGGCGTCAGTCTTTGTGATGGACGTCCTCGTCCTTCATGGCCTCAGCATGCGTCTCTGCACATGATAACAAGGTTGGGACACAAACCTGAAAGCAGATCACAGAGCGCAGACTCGTGCCGATGTTATTTCAACCCTGATACTTTTTTTCTTTATTATAATCCTGTGATGTTTGTTCAAAGAAGCTTTTTCACGATCCTGCCAAAGAAGGGAAAGTAGATTAAAACCAGGATGATGAAAAGTAGAGATATTAGAAAAGTGGAACTTGCAGGGGATAATAATCCATCCGAGCGAACTCTTTCGACCTCATTTTTTTTTCATCAGTATAACATGCAGCCATCAGTGAGAACAATTTTAGAAAATCTTTCTGCTAAATTCAAGCTGACAAAACTGTTTCTCGGCTCTGTTAAATGTTTATGAAATACAGAGCACAAATATGAAATAACTGTGAACCCTGAAGGATGATTTGAGTTCATTTTTTGACTCACATCAAATCCAATGTCTCAACTCCTGTTAAAAATTCATGGTTTTGTTTCAGCAGCTGCAAAATGTGACCCCGTGTTGTCAGTTAAAACGGGAAACGGACTCAAAGATCTGCCGCTTTGCAGCCGTCATATGTAGCCGCCACACCTCCATCAACCCCCCCATCCCACAGAACAAGTCAGCTCATTTACATGCAATTTGATTTAGGTTCGTATCAATAACATTTCATCAACAGTTTGCAGAAACTCACGATGTCAGTATTTATCCTGACAGCCGGGCTTCGGATGGACTCTTCTGTACAAAATGTTCACTTACTTCTTCCTGTCTGTCACCCCCCCACCCCCTTCAGCCCATCAAATGGCAGGTAACCTCCCCTGACACAAGGCATCCCAGAATGCTTTTCTTTCTCTGCAGTCCACTCAGAATGGCAACTCTCTTTTTTTTTGCACCACTCCACCTACAATCGCTCAAATCTCTGCTCATCCATCCGGACCTGAATGGCCTCAGACGAGTCCACTTCAGCCAGACGTCCCACTGGGAACCAGACTTCAGCCGTTTATTTTTTTTTTCTTATCTCCTTTTTTGAGCCTGCGTTGATTATCTTGTGATGGAAAGGCGCAGTCATCTTGCAGATATCGCTCCAGACTCTTTCTCTTCCTGCATCTCATCCATTCATCTTGCTTTTCCTGCATTATTTATCGCCTCAAAAAAGGTGCCTCGTCCAATTTGATTCTCCTCTCTACTGAATTCAGCAAAAAAAAAGGCTCACAGACACAGTAAAGACAACATTGATCCTCACTGGTCCAAGAGGGCGTTTAAATGTATTTTTCTATCAGCAAAAACACTTCAAACTCAATTAGACGGCTTCTTAATTAGATTTGTGGCGCAGATGATTTGCCCTCAGTGGTGACAGGGCCGCAAAGCGAGCTGATGGCGCGTGGCAGGATCAATGCTGCTGGGAGACGACCTTTGCTGTAGGTGGTAAAATCTCATATTTGCATATTTTTACATCAGGATTTCTGTTCTGGATTTAGTTTCCTCTCGTTCTCTCTCTCTTTCTCGCCCACCCACATGCTCTTAACAGCCTTGTGTGTTTTGATAGTTCAAAGAGACATAAACTGACATTAATTCTGCCGGTGCCAGCGGAGGAGCAGAGCGCTTCCTCTCTCCATCGCTCTGACGTTTTTGCCGTTTGGCGTTTATATTTTCCTGCCTGTCCCATCGTCGCCTTAATTTATTTACCCACTTATTGATTCAGATAGTTCCCAGCGATGCACGGCCCCGTGCAAATTATGGGACTATAGTGGAGTATTGACTGCCGAAACCTTTATTGTGCCATCATCACACAGGCCTGCAAGCCCATTTCTGCAAGCCGTGTATTTTTTATGCTCACAATCATAAAGGCAGACAAGCAAAAATGTGCACACACACACACACACACATAAAGCACAAAGCAAACACACAAAAATCAGACAAACACCTGCTCATGCTCGATGTGAGAGAGGCAGCTTTTCTCCAGCTTGTCTAATCCATCGGCTGCAGAGGAAAAAACGCCAGGCCAGCCATTTTTACTAAAACCCCCACAGTCGAAGTCACCAGCCACACGCCTGTCCGAACCTCAGGGCTCTGAGAAGATTTTAATGCTGCACACACTCCTGTTTCTGTCACTTAAAAGGAACTGATCAGACCTGCTCCTGATCTTCAAGAGTTGATTTTCTCCACCAACAGAAAACACTCATTTAGTCCCGGTGAGGTCGAACTGTGCAGACAGAACAGTGTGCAGGTTTTTACAAGCTGAGATTTTTAATTTGTCTTGGATTTCTGATGACACACCTGTTAAAAAGCACATCTGTCAAGACTAAAGACACAGTTTGGGAAGGCTGTCAGTCTGCTTTCAGATGGACAACTTTCCAGTTTCACTCCAAATGTACTAAACAAGCAGGAAGCACACACACACGAGTGTGGAGACCATGGAAACACAGTGTCAGTCGAGACAGATGTTGCAGATGTTTTATCTCATTGCATGTAAAACAAATTATTTTCACGCATGTAAATCATAAGTAAGTCAATCGTAAAGATCTTCCCCACTTAAAACTGTCAGTTTATTATGTTTATATCACAGAAAAATGTCAGACCTTGACTTTATTGACTTTTATCTGTGCAGAGTTTGTCACCGGACAGGTGTTTTCAAAAACTAACTACTAACTACAACTCTGATCCGTCTGCTAGTTGATGATTTTGTTGCACAACAGGCTCATCAACTAAATCAGGGTCTGACTGAGGCTCAAACGTAACTGAATCTCATTGATGCTTCTTGTGCATTAATATTTAGCCACCTCGATGCTCGCTGCTCTTTCACCAGTCAGCCTGGTGCGAGCATGTCGAGGGCGTTTTTTTTAAAATGTCCAAAGTAAAGTGTGTCAAACGTCTCCACCTCTGTTTGTCTCCCTTCACTCTAACAGGACAGACGCATGAGCTGTTCTTTCCACTGGAATGCAGGAAATGTGCATTTACGAGTTTCCTCCTTTTTAAAAAAAAAAAAAAAAAAAAAGACACGCGAGAACATGAGCACAATTTTCAGAACGCCAAAACAAGCCTGTAATTAGCCTTTGATCTGATGGCTCGACAGGAGAGGACGCAGATACTGCAAACAGCCTGCACGCATGCTTTTCAAAGATAAGAGAGAGACGATCACCAAAACAAACTGGCTTCAGAAAATGAACCGCAGCTTAATCTGAACAGGTAGAAACAGGAAGGCTGAACACTGAGGGCACCTCCTCATTAGTGGCAAAAATTAGTACTTTAAATGGATTTCAGCTGCACTCCCCCCTGACAGGATGTGTCATTCATCTTGCAGAATAAAGTCAGCTTCATGTATTTACTTGTGAATATTTTCAGTCTCTTTACATGGAAGCAGCGACTGCGTTTGACCCTGTTGGAGGCTCCTTTCCTACCTGTTCTGATGCCATCGATCTGTTTACGCCTCTCCGCCTTAATGAATGCACCGGGGAGGCTGGAGAGACGGCATGACGGATTAAAGGGGGTCATACTCAACTCCAAACAAATGTGTCTAATCCCGGGAATATGCATCATGCTGCTCTGTGTACACTGCAACCTGACAAGATGCTTTCTCACGATGCGCTGATTTCCGTCCGCCCGAATCCACTCACATCCTGCCATCAACCCCGAAAAAACAACAGATAGAGACGTGCCTCGGACTTCACGCTCAAGGTCATTTATCCGTTTAAACCGTAAAGGTGCTCTTGAGGAAAATCACTGGGAGTAAAAGACAGTAAGTTCAGTCTGTGTGAGCGTGACTCCCAACAAACTGCTAAGTGCTCCTTTTAAATTGGGGGGAAAAAACACAACAAAACAGTTTCCAGTCCTTGCAGAGGAGAAAGCAGCGCAGTGGCTCTTTTGTCCTCCCATTTGTCTCCGGAGCTCAGTGAGTCGGGGAGGCCGCGACACAGCACGGCTGCCCTTTCTCTGCTTCTTGGCGAAAACGTGGAGTCAGAGGTGAGGAGAGATGCTTCGCTTCACTGCTCTCAGTGAAAGAAAAGCACTCTCCGATGGTCAACATGAGGTCATGAGTCTGCCTGCAGGACTGTAGTTACAGTGTGAGAGCCAGATAGAGGGCACAGCCGGTGTGTGCGGGCTGAAAAGTCACAAAGAAGAACCGTTCAGAGGATGCAAGATGGAGGAAAAGGTCTTTTGTTCCATGAGGATAAAATACATCCATGCAGAAAAGTCTGTCATAGTTAATTTAACCTCCTGAGATGCTGCGTACTCATATGAGGACATTACATTTTGCCTTTCTGCACCATGTTACTTCATCTTTTAAAACTTGTACCTGTTGTCCCCATATGAGGACGTCACTTTTTGCAAAAACTACTTCCTGCACAGAGACAAATTTCAGTTATTATACTTATTAGGTTAAAAACTTAGGTGCTACTGATCCCAAACAGCGAGGAGAAATAAAACATGCACACCGAACAAAAGCTGAGGAGGTCAAAGCGACCTGCACAGAATCCAGACCTCCGAACCAGCTTGTCAGGTTTGTTTAGTTGCAGAAATGATATTTACATGTCAAAACAGCATTTCTTCCCCCCAAAAAACTCACTTAAAACAGAACCATTGTCAAGGAAAGTTTATGTTGCATTTTTCATCCACAAAGGCGACGCAGGTTCTTTAAAGAGGACATGAAACACGTTAGAAAGTGCAGCCAGATATGAAGAAAACAAATTTTAAGTCTTATTCTTCGAGTTACGTTGTCACAAAGTGTCTTGACATCATTTCCTGAACCTGTGTTATAATCTCACAAGCAGAGATTCATGATATCAGGCAGTGTTGAGCAGATTAACTAGCCGTCAGGTTGAATCAGACAGAGGCAGCTGCTCTTCATTCGCGTGGCTCGTTCTCCGTGAAGTGTGTCGATGAGTGATGAACGCTGGCAGCTCACGGCTCCTGTGATGCATCGAGCTTCGGCTGAGCTTCCTCAGAACTAATCCCGGACTGATCATGACAGGAGCTGCTCTCCATCCCCGTCTCTCTCCAGCGACGTAGCCTGAGGCCTCCTGCTGCTCGGCCGACTCCCCCACCTGACGATGTGGATGTCAGAGCCTGTCAGGACCGACCTCTGCTGCTCTCTGTCACTTTCCTTCCCCTTTAAAAACCTTTTGGAAATCTCCTGTGGTTGTTTTTGAAAAACCATCTTCAGAATATTCAGATTGTCTCTCGCATCATGGAAATGATGTCTGGTGGTTTTCTAATTAAAGGAGATGCACGAACATAAAAAGTAAACTGATTCTTCATTTATGGTGCAGATGTGTGAAACAGATGCTTGACAAGAGAAAATAAGACTTTTATTAAACATTCAGGAATCTGAGGAAGTTGTTCTCACTAATTTGACAGACAGAAAGACATTTCCACCGTATGGACTGATTATTACATGAGTGTTCAGTAATACAGACAATAATTTACCAACAAGGACTTTCTGGTGTTTTCCTCAAGTTTCTTTCCTTTTTCTCCCGTTCTTCCACTTTTTTAAGAGTAAATGTGTTTTATCAGTTTTTTTCTAATATGTTTAAAAACATGAAAATACTCATCAGAATTAATAATCATCTACTTTTACTTTCTCACTGGAAAAACTCCAGAATATCTGATTTTATTTCCTGTATTTCATAACTGTAACTGCTGGACGCCAGATGTGCCCTGCAGGTCTCAGGCTCCCACATCACACGTCATGTTAGGTGCATTCTGATTGGTTCCCAAACATGTGATGTCACAAATCCTGCGGGTGCACTCAAGCTTCAAAATGAAAAATTAAGGAGAGCACAGAGAAACTTCTCCTTCAGCAGATTCATGTGCAAACAGAGTCAAACACTGAAGGTCGAACATTAAAAAGAACATTTTTTATTGGAAGGAAACGTGAAACATTTTCCACTCATGTTGACTTTTCACCTCTGAAAATAAGTCATCAACCTTGACTTTACATTTGACCTGCCATCTCTGTGAAGTGTCTTGAATGACCCGATGTTGTGATTTGTGAGCCATATAAATTAAATTGACTTGACTGATGGTATAAATTCTGGACTCAGCCAAGCAAAAAGAGTTTAAAGTCGCTCTTTTTCATTTTCCATGCAGAAAACGTGAGGCGACAGGCAGCTGAAACACTTTGAAAAATTACAATGGTAAAATAAATCTGTTATTTAGGTGAAAAAAGTCGACGCAGCACAATGAAAGAATTCTGCTTTCACTGCTGTGATGGAGTCTTTGAACACCACAGACTGCTGGAGGTCATGGGTACTACAGCTGCGATCCAGCCGCCTGAACAAATGTTGGCACTGTGCATTTCTGCAAACCAGAGATACTTACAATGCCAACATGTTTTTGGAAACCGGGTTGACAGCATGAGAGACGTTCGCCAAAACAAAACTGACGGACTGAATATTTTCCCAGCTGTGTTTCTATGACGAATAACGTTGAGTTTATCATTTGAAAAAATTAAAGAAATCTGCTTCTTCGTTCAGTTTGATACTCTTTCGTGTTTTTGTGGACACCCTCAGAAGTGACTTGAGTGCCTGAAAGTCTGCAAGAACATCACAAAAATGAACATGATGTGTCTGCACAGCTGGAGCTTCATGTGTGCGTGACTGCACCGAAGTTGCGTGTCCTCTGTGTGTCTCCAGTGAAGCAGCAGGTGGCTTCAGCCTCCAGGGTTGGACAGTCGTGCAGTGGAGGGCTGAGAGTCTGAAGACTCCATCTGCTGATTGATCTGATTAACACACCTTCAAGTAGAAATCACCTTCAGAGACGCAAACCTGCAGAGGTGGCTGCTGGAAATAGAAACCTGCAGACTGTTGAGCCACAAACACGATCACACATGATCATACAGTACATGATCATACATGATCCCAGGTGGTTTGATTGATCCAAAGCAGGTTATGAAGACAAAGTTGAAAAGATCTCTTTACATTTCATTGTAATCTTTGAGAGATGATGTGAGGGCTTCACTGCAGTTCCACACATCTGAGTTAGAAAAGACTCAAATCTGTTTATTTTTTGCATTTCTTTTGTGAAATATGTTTTGTTTTTAACTCCTCAGGACCATAAAATCAGCACAATTGTTTTGTGAAGCAAAAGTAAAAAGGTTGGGAATCACTGCTTTAAATGAGAGTTTCTATAAAGACTAAATGAATTTTAAAAAATGAATTTGCATCACTAAAATATGTTTTTCCAGGGCCTTAATGAATTCCTGGTTTCAAAATAAAAGTCTTACCGAAATATCAAATGGTTTGAGGATGAAAGCTGCAAAAGGGAGCTGGAAGACAACAGAGAAAAAACATCAACATTTTTTTTAAAAAAAGAACAAACAGGTTTGTTTAACCCCCCACGGATACATGATACGATCTGGAAGGAGTCGCACCCCCATGTACTCGCTGTGGTTTGACACTATAAAGAGGCTGGAACAGTCCTGCAGGGGTTTATGGGATTGGCAGCTCATTGGAAACACCATCACAAGCTGCTGCGGCCGACGTCTCAGTCCAGCTCTGCTCTGACAAACGCTTCATAACCAACCTGCTCCAAACTCTGTCATCACTTCCCTTCCAGCACCCCTTGCTGTTTTTTTCTGTTTGCAGAAAGTGACATTCATCGCGAGGGTGAATCTGATCTTAATTCTCTTTGTGGTGAATCTGAATTCATCTGATGCAGTTTGTGTGATCACGCTTCACTTCTCTCCCTGGAAACCAACCTAACAAACTGGATGAGGGAGGAAGCAGCACGATCAGAAGACCAGTGGAGGGATTGTTTTTAATTTAACCTCCTCTTTCTAAATCTTTTGCCTTTTGACAGCTGTACCCCCCCATACATCCATATATATATATCTTTATATCCATACAGACTCCAAGACAAAGGTGTCTGTCAGTGCCATTATTTATAAAAATGTGCAAAGCATGCAGGAGTGAGACAAGCCATACAGGATCATAAAAAACTCTGAAGTGCAGACTAAAAAAATGTCTTCCCTCTCCTTGAATAATTGAACTTGGTATAAGACAGAGAGCAGAACATGGACTTGTGTTCCTGTCATGTCGCTGTCGTCTTTACCTGGAGAGCACTTTCCATCTCTGCTCCGTCTCTCATATCTTTCTTCTGTCTAAGGATGCTTCAGCACTGTGTCTCATATGTTATTCTGGAAGCAGGAGGAATGAGTGATGCTCCGATGCTTCCTTTAATATTTGGCTCTTCTGTTCTCATGCGACTCCAGGAAAAAAAGCTCTAATGCCAGAATGAAGACTAAAAGAGATTTAAATTAAGTGCAAATTTGCCTCCCATCATTTGTTATTGTAACCGTTCAGTTGTCAAAAACAGTCTGAAATACCACAAATACATATAAACCACTAATTTCCATGTAAATGGAGTGACTGTAAATAATTTAGCAATTTTTTTTGCTGCAGAGTTTGATATTTAATCTTTAAATTTAAATCTCCGTTGTAATATTTATAAAAGAATCCAGGTTGGATGTTTTTTTAAGGTGATTGCAGCATTAAAGAGTCGACACCAGGACAAACCTGTGAGTAATGGTCACTAAGAAACCAAGATTTATGAAAAAAAGGATCCATAGAAAGAAAAAAGAGAAGGAAATAAATGAAGAGACGGTTTGTTTGAAAGTGAAACTGTGCACCAGCGTCTGCAGACAACTTCCTGTAAACCTCTCTGAGACGCTGATGATGCTCGGCTCTCTGTTCCTGCAGCAAAGACCCTGACAGCAAAGGCTCATGTTCTGCTGCAGCTTAACGAGATAAAGCGGAAATAACCCATCAGTGCACTCCTGAGCCGGGCTGAGAGGAGGATGAGGAGGGAAAGACAAAGGAGGAGAAGAGACAGGGATGGTTTGTAGTGTTGGACTGAAGGAGGAAAGACTGGAAAAGACAGAATACTGCAGCGAGAACGACTGAGAGAGATAAGAAAAAAACATCAGGTCGAGAAAAAACCCTGCAGCCGTTCGGGTCTGTATATATGTTTCGCTCTCTAACTCCACATGTCAAATGGTTTGGACCTGCTCTTCTCTCTTCCGGGGCCTTGAGTCTGCCTTTCTTTCCGCCCCTCAATTTCCAGCAGAGCAAAGTGTGTTTTTCCACTTCGCATTAGGGGATGATTCACTGGGTCTGCTGCGGTTTACCCTCTGCAGGATTAGAGCTGGAAGGCTTCTTATTATCTTCTGCAGTTTGAGCAGTGGAGCTTAAGACAAATTACCCCCTCAGTGCCTTTCGGATGGCGCTGCTCCGGCCCGGAAATGGCCCTGGGAGAGGCTGGCAACGGGGCAAAGAGGAAGGAGGAGGAGGAGGAAGAGTTTGCGATGGGGCGTTTGTGTGAGTCTGAGGGCTTGGAGGGGTTGTTAGGATTTAATTTAGGCAGCAGAGTGGGGCGAAGTGAGGAAGGGCACTGAGGAGGAAAGAGACTGGAGGACAAGAGCTCTATACGCTGACAAACGCCTCTGACAAGAGATTTATGGAGAGAAGTGTTGGGAATAAGGTCACAGCGAGTATAGATCCTCATCTTTGAGCAGGAGTTTGGAAAGAGAATAACATAAAACCTCAAGTCTGTCCTGCAAAAACAGAGGTTTAAATTTGAAGAAACTTTAAATAGACAACCTTATTTATTTTATATTTTTATGAACTGAAACCCTCAAGGTTCAAACTTTTTTTGTGTGTATTTTCAAGCCATTTCAGGGTCAAAAGGCTAAGAGAAACTGTTTGAAGGTTAAAAAATGTTTAAAATACTGTGAAGGAAAATGAAAAAGCTTAAAGATCTGTGGAGCCTTTGTGGACGGTTAAATGTTAAAACAAAAAGAGAAAAATTAGAGGAAAATCCCCGGTGTGTAATTGAAGTGTTCTGCTCAGCATGCCGAGGATATGAATGCATTTGTGGGCAAATACGAATCCTGGAAATATTAAAGGCTCAACCTCCGTGCAATTTCACCGCTGAATGCCGCCCAGCAGGTGAGAAAGAGCTTCCGATATCAGAGTTTTTCCTTTGCTGTTTATTTTGATAATGAAATACCAAAATAGCCTCTTTCATTCTTTTCAGTTTCTTCACCTTTTTATCTTTTCACCTTTCCAATTCTGTTCCTTCTCTGTTGCATTCACTGCTCTCTGCTGGAATCACTTTGATTGACATAAGCAATTAAGTCGAGTCTCTTGTTTGTAATTAATCGAGTCCCACTGGCAAACGTTTCATTCGCTCATGTAAATGTTACAGTGAAAAGCAATCAGACGGAACGATTTTTTCGTGAGGCGCCGCCGCCGACGCTCCAGGCTCAGGTACAGCAGGCAGCGTGGCAGATGAGCTTTTAATCAATAGTTAGCATTATCACTGCAAAACAATATAAGTCGAGCAAATTGAGCACTGTGAGGGGAAACCGTGATGAAACGTGAATCAACTGCAATGAGGCTGCGGAGGACAATTGAGCATGTGATTGCAAAATTAAGTAGCTCCTTAATCTTTTGAAGGACTTATATTTTTGTCATGCTCCGGGGGGGATTGTATAATGCTCCTCACTGCCAAAAAGGCCTGTTTATTATTCCAAACCCAGACCCTGAACATTTGCCACTGAGATGTTCACAAAGCATCAGTTCTTTTCTTGAATCTGTTTTGTGGATAAAAACAACAACTTTCTTAACTCGAGGTGGTTTGAGGACAGAAGAGAGCGACGCTATTTTTTCCTTTTTTATTACCAAGAATACAAAAAATATCTACATTCATGTACCACTTAGCTTGCTGTAGCATGACAGACCACACACAGTAGATTTCAAGTAAACTTCATCCAATCGATTTATCAAAATGTACCATCACTCTCCTCCCAGTTTGTAAAATCCGTTTTTTTTTTTTTTTTAATAATCTTTTGGTGTTTGTTTTTCTGTCCATTTTTTTCCCCCACAAAATGTCTTTTTTGTTCTTTTTACATTTGGCACTTAATGCAGATTAACAACGTCTGTAAAGTCCACAGGATTCCAGGACTGAGCCACATTTGTGTGGTGGCAGAAAAGCAACACAGCGTCTCCACCAGGACAAACAGGCCTCTTTCCCATCGGACTCTGGTCGGCACGGCGGTGGATCCGAAGGTGAAAGGCGGCTTGGTCGTGTGCTCGTCCGGGTTTGACGACGACAATGATGTTCGGAGCTTTAAACTGTGCTGCACATCTCAAAGTGACATTTGACCATCTAATATGTCCATTTCCATCGAAAGCTTTTCAAAAACGACTTTCCTCAAATCCTCAAACGTATAACTGCTTTGTGTTTTTTGGGACGAAACAGAATTACAACACAAAAAGCTCAAAAATGATTAAAAAAATAACAATAATACAATGAACATATCAACTTGGGAAACCCACACGGGATTACACATAACCATCTCCTGTGCATGTCATGTGACATTTAAAGAGATACGAGAAAAAACTTGTCATCACACGGACTGAAAAACAGGGGCAGTTACATCATGTATGTTACAACATATGTGTGATCTCCTCAAGATGTCCTCACATACGGGCAGTTTTAAGTACAGTGTTGGTTGAAATACCCAAATAAGTTAGCAAAAAAAAATATATAAATACAGCACATGAAACGAAGAAATAAATTAAACCTGTCACGATGAAACAGAAAGGACACGCATCCAAACGCAGAATCCACCCCCTCGCTCGTTCATGTTTCCCTCAGTGTCGTGGTTTAAAAGCACAAACTCCAAACGGCGGATCTGCATTTCAGAGTTTGTCTCCTGCGTCGCTGTGAGTGTGAAAGTTCCTCTCTCTCTCTCTCTCGTTTTTTTTTTTTCATCTCTGGCATAAATCGCTCGGCGCTTTCAACCAAAGGGGCTCCGCCTGTGGCTGGGTCAGGCGGGGGAGTTAACATGTGCTTTGAAGCCATCCCTTGCGAGGCTGCCGATCCGGCTCGTCTCTGGGAGAGATTTGAAAGCAGCTCACGCTGCTGCTGCTGCTGCTGCTGCTGTGGCTGCAGGCGTCTCAGGCCTTTAAGGTTGTGGAGAATCGAGGCTTCAGCAGGAACTTCAGTGCTAACAGTCATGGATGTGAGCACGATCGCATCCGTTTGTTGTGTCTTCCTTGCACACTTTTTGTCTTTTTGTGTCACTTCTCTGGTGTTTTTGTCTCTCTTTTTTTTTCTCTTTTCGTCGTTGAAACGTATCTCGGGTCAAAAAGGCAAAGGGGGGGGCAGCTGTTCTACCACATGGGCGGACTGTTCGAGTCCAGCACGCCATACATCTCAGCGAGTTTTTTAAAGCGAGGTCCCCAGTCGTTCAGATAGTCGTACTCGTGGTCCGTGTTGGACGTCCCTGACTGGAGCGAGCTGAGCGACTCTGCCACTGACCCCTCCCCTTCGTAGGCGTAGGTCTGCAGGGAGTCGTACGGCGGGGCGCACGGGTCCATGTCAGCCTCCAGGAGCTTCGCCAGCACGTATCCGTGGACGTTGCTGTCCCCGCCTCCGCCCATGACGCACGCCTGAGGGACGTAACGTGACAGGCTCTCGATCTCTGGCAGCATGTCCTGTCTCATTTTGCCCAGGTGGTGGTGCGCCTCACGTGGGTTCCACATGGCGGCGATGTCGAAGGCCTCGGTGTCCTCCTCGCCGCCACCTTCGTCATCATAGCGCACGATGTTCTCGTGGACGTTCTCCTCCTCGTCACACAGGTAGGGCTTCTTGCGGTGGGTGCGAAGGGAAAGCATGAGAAGAATCATCACTGGTCAAAGGAAAAGATGAGAAACAGTCAGCAAAGAAGACAAGAAAACCTTTTTCAGTGAGAAGCAACACATGCAGGGAGGGAGGAAGCAGAAATCCTCTGTTTTTCTAGTTTTAGATACATGGATGACGTCTCAATTCATTCAAGTATTTTGATGCTGTTTTTAAAATTGTTAACTAAAAAAAAAATTAATGAATCAGTTGGAAATGAAAGGATTGTCGCCACCCTCGTTTCCAGAACCGTGGACTCTTTCACATCACATATTGGAAACAGAACCAGATTTTAAGGATCAAAGTTGCTTTTTTCTCCCATCAAAGAGCCGTGCTTGCACAAATATTGTACACACACTCACACTTCTCTCAGTTCTGTCTAACTAAAAACATTTTCCCGGTCAGACTGAGCTTCAGACTTGAGTGGTAGAAAGTAAAAGCGCTGACCGAAGGCGAGCCTCAGGGCAGCGGTGAGCCCTGATTAAATCACTGCAGCACTTTATTAACACTCTCACCTTTTGGGCTTGTTAGTCTGCTGCTATTAAATAATCGTGATACCTCCTCTGGTGTAAAATAATCAACCTGGAATATAAAGTTAACATGAGCTGCTTCAGCTAAACTAATTACTGTGGAATTTATCAAGATATTTTAAAAAGTTTCATCACCTCAGAAGTGGATTTTCTTTCTGCTGCAGACACAACACTTGTTTACCACATAACAAGAAGGAAAAAAGGGGCTTGTGGGGATTTTCTCACTTTTGTTCCTCTGGGGCAAAATTCTGTCTGAACCTCCATAAACTCCTGTGCTGTTAAAAGTGGAAATTCCCTGTTTTGACAAAGGAGACACCACAGGAGCTTTAGGAGCAGCCAGCTAAGGCGTCTTCCTGTGTGATATCATTGGCACAGGATTAAATATGGCTTTCCTTTTGCATGCTGGCAAAAGTCTAGCATTCATTAGCACCAGCTGCCCTATAGCATCACACTGTCTTCTCCCCAGGAGGCTGATATGGACCCACTTTATCTCTCCCCGCAGACCTGTAAATGTGAGCAAAAGAGCTCAGCCGGGTGACTCACTCGGCTCCAAAAGGAAGCAATACATTTTCTTAAAAAAACATCTCTGCTTGCTCCGAGTGTGAGCTCATTGTTTTTAATATGCACAGTAATTCTGATTCAAAAGGAAGGAGGCAGTTTATCAATTTTAGCTGAAGGATAACTTGATTATCTTTGACAAATAAAAGTTTCAGGTTCGGAGAAATTGAAAATGAGCACGAACCAGCAGTCACATGTAACTCTGGTGCTGATGATGATCAGACTGAAAACTCGCAAAAGGTACAGCTTGCATCTTGTAGATGCACTTTGCTGCACTTTGCTGCATTTGGGTGCAGGAAGGACATCAGGTTTGTGATTGCACCTTTTTCAATTGTACTGATACGTAGTGAAGTAGAGTTCTAAAGTTACATAAAAAGTAAAAACTCTTTTTTTGTATTCAATGTGGTGCTGGTTTTAAAATAAACTTTGTAATAAATTTTGTGCATTAAATCTTCGTATGTTGCTCATCACCAATCGGGTGTGTGTGAGAAAAGCTTGACAGCTACAGCATCCAGCTGACATCCTCACACAGCAGCAGGTCATAACTCACCCAGCAGGACGAAGATGCAGGCCAGGATGGCGATGAGCGCTCCTCTGCTGAGGCTTGCGGGCAGACTGTACGCCTCGGCGTTGCACGTCATGACGTTGCCCTCGTGGTCACAGCTGCACACGCGGATGGTCAGCGTGCTGGTGCTCGTCTGGACCGGCTGCTCTCCGTCAGAGATGAAAATGGGCAGGTAGTAGACGGTCTGGTCCTGTTGAGTCCAGCGTCCGCGACGCGTCAGGATCCACGCTGTGTTGTCTGGAAAGAGACAAAAAGGTCAAGGAGGAAGAGGAGTTAGTGCACAGAGACACGGAGATGAAGGTCTGAAACACCTGACTCGGGCGTTCGCTCTACCTTGGTTGTCTCTCAGGGTGAAGTTGGGGTTGTTGGCGGCCTCTGGGGCTAAGCTGTAGTAGAAGTGTTGTCCACCAAGAGGCTCATCTGGATCCACCGCCGTCACCGTCTGGATCAGCTGGATTACAAACAGACAGACAGTCAGATCCCAAAGAAAGGGAAGTGCTGATTCTTAAAAATTTGTATATGAGTAATTAATGCTTATAAAGTAGGAAGCCCAGGCTTTATGAATGCAACAAAATACTGATGATGATATATTTTGTGTGTTAAATCTTTGGAGGTGAGTGGTTTTAGCAGTCAATAATTGTAGTGGAGTAAAGGTCTGGTACTTTTCCTCTGGAGTTTGGTGGAATTGAAGTACAAAGAAGCTTAAAATAGACCCCAAACTTTGGATTTGAGTTTAGTCCTTGAGATCACGGACTTATTTTTCTTCCAAACACCTGTGATTCTGCATGCTGTGTTGTTTCAAAGTTGTCATGTCAGATGTTTGGCGCCTCTGTACCTGCCCAGCTTTGGCATTTTCACACACATAAGCCTCCAAGTAGTGATTCAGCGAGGGGGGATTATCGTTCACGTCCAGGACCTTGACAGCCACCGACACACTCCCGATCTGCGTGGGGTTATCTGTAGACACACACACACACACAAACACACCGGGATGCACAAATTGGTCAGAAGCTGAGAGACACGTTGATGGACTCAGATAAATGAGTCTTGGAGGGTCCTGCTGAGCTCAGTTTGTGGCTCTCTTAATCTTCCCCTCATTTACAGCGAACCTGCAGCACATCAGAGCTCCTCACGCTCACATTACACTTCTATTATTCTCCATTACCAATCAGCAATTTGCATATCTCAACCAGCTGTGTAATAGGCAATAGAAAATGCAATTAGTTGGCAGTAACTACTTTCTCAGGTTTCATCACATGATCGATCAATCAATGGCGTGACTTTGGCTGTGGAGGTCGAAGCTCCACGTGGACTCGTGTTGCTCTGCACTTAAACATCCAGCTCGAAGGAAACGTGCTGTAAAAGTCTGCTGACGTTCCGCCCGAGTGAAGCGAAACCAGCGGTGTGAAAATCCATCTGAGTTAAAGTACAGTACACAGCAGCTTCATTAAAATGGGAATAATGATGGAGTTGCTTTAAGACGAATGAGAGTTCGGTTCCAAGAGAGAGAGAGAGAGATGAGAGCTTTACAGGAGACATTTAAGAAGGTGTAGACGGTAAAATTAATGATGGCTGAGTTCCATTTAGCTGCTTTAGATTCAGATATATATGTTTAATTGGAAATACGTCCTTTAATCTCATTATATGACCATTTTTAGCATTTAATTATGAGATCTCTTAGTTGAAGTCTCACGATCTGAGAGGCCAAATTCCAACTCAAAGTCCTAACTGAAGACATTTTTTTAAACTTAATTTGGTGAACTTTCTTGTGAACTTGTAAATATTTTATTTCTCACATTTTGAATCTCATGTTTCCATGTTTTCCTCCCACACTGGTTCAAACACACAGCTGAAAGTCACGGTGAATTTTGGATAAATGCAGTTCAAAGTGCTTCACAATGAGAGGAAAAAAACAGCAAATCGATCATCTTTGTTTTGTTCTTGTTAAATTTCCTCCTCCACGCTGTTTCTGCTGCCTCTCCGTCTCCGTCCATCCCTCCTACCTGAGCCCTCCCTCCCCCTCTCCGGCTCTCTCACATCTTTAATTAGTCTCCATGCGGAAAAGTTATTTAACCACTCATTAATTCAATTACCATCTCCTTTTAGACGTGACTACCAAACAAAGAGACAAACACACAAACAAAGCAAAGGGTGGAGGGATGAAGGTGACTTTCAGCACCACCAGCTGTGTGCACATCTGCAGGGCAACTCCTGCTCGACATTATGTAACTCTGCAGGAACTCTTTCCAAAAATCACTGGTTCTGTATTTGTGCAAATGTATTCATCCATCTGTTTTGTTTGGGTTCTTTTCCCTCCATGAATCTCCCTCTTATTAACTCAGTTTATCCCTTTAAGGCAAACTAAATGCCTTTCTTGTCTCTACCAGCATGTCAAAAAAGAGGGAAAAATTAATTTGTTTTCTTTGAATGAGTCCAAAAACTTCAATTCTTTCTTTAAAACTAGAAAAAATATGGGCAGTGGCTGCAACATTTTTTAATTTATAGCATTTTCTTACATGATAACTGAGTAGAATTCAGTTTCAGTTCTACTTTAAAGCCTTTCTTTTTAAAAGAAAAGTAAAAAAAAAAAAACTTCAGTTTTGTCAGAGTTTTAAAAAACATGCTTTTTTTTCTTGATTCAACTGCAGCAAAATGCCACTTTTACTCATTTCTACGTCTGACAACCAGAAACATGATGAAATACTTTTATTGCCTCAACAGAAAAAGGTTCTTTTAAGATTTAATTATAGAAATGAGTTTGAGTGAAGATTCAGCAGAGAGCCTGTGTGTATGTGTGTGTGTGTGTGTGTGTGTGTGTGTGCGTGTGTGTGCATGGGTGTGTAACATACTCATCTCCATGGCGAGGACAGTGATGTTGTGCCAGCCGATCTCCTCTCGGTCCAGTGAACGCACCGTCATCAGTGACCCGGAAGTGATTTCGATGTAGAAGTACTTCTCCGGATCGCTGCTCTTCTCGATTGAATACCTGGTGACACAAAGTGACACGCGTCATCATGATGTGCACCTTTGTGTGGTTTCGGGAAGCTCGTAATCCCTGAAAAAAAACACACACTCTTGCATGTTCAGCATGTGTCTGTCAGTGTGTGAGGCGTCAGGCTGGCTGCTTCTGAAGCCACAATAACAACAAGAAGCTCGAGATAAGACCTCATCAGACCACCTGCCTCCTCTGCTGAACTGAGGCTGGAGAAACACACCTGCAGCTCTCCAAAACACTCCTGTATATGCTTTGACATGCAACAGCCACACACACACACACACACACACACACTCACACACGCATACAGAGGAGGATGTACAGCACATCCTCTTCCAGGCTGTGAAGCAGAAACCTGTTTATGCAACCATGAGGAGACCTGTGTGCATATGTGAGCTGAATCCACTCTGCCCTCACATGGAAGGAGTTCAGGTGTTCATGCGTCAGCCTGCATCACAGCACATCACTCACAAGAGAAGGACGATATTAACTGATTAGAAATTAATCAGTCAGTTATGGATTAAATGCCAAACATCATCTGAGTTCTGCCTCTAAAACATGGAAACGTTCTCGAGAAGCTTAAGAAAGTCGTCTTCGTTGAGCCCTGATAGAAACCTGAGAGCCTTCACAGACTGTCATCACGCAAAGAGGCTGTTTGAATCAGGAAAAAAGGAGAACTTGAAAGTTTTCTGAGCCTGAATATTATGTTTCTTAAGGATTTTTAAGATTCCTGAAAGATGAGAAATGATTCTCACAGCATGATGATGTTGTTGTCATTATTTCACGCATCTGCTTTAAGAGGAAAAGTCACATGAAAATGACTCTTTTTGGGCAGAAATCTTATTTTTTAACACAATTTTTTACATTAATTTTTCAGGAATATTTTAATCTTCAGCTGTCACATCTACAAGATTATATATACAGGTTATATACAGATATATTTTTTGTACCCAGTCAGGTTAGAATCATAATCATAAAACACTAAAACACGCCGTTCAAACCTGAAAATTTATATTTTAAAAAGGAGGAGACGATTTTCTGACAGTATTTTACCTTCTATGAGAGTCTGCGACAAACTCAATTACCTTTAAAAGACGAATACAGATAAAAAAATATACATTATTGTTCAATAAAAAGCTATTATTGGCAAACTGATAGTCTCATTAGCAGTAGTGTGCATGTGTGTGTGTGTGTGTTCATATCCGTCATGTTTGCAGTGTGTGTTTGCCGACTGTGTGCCGACAGCGAGCAGTCGTGACTGGCACATCCACGCCGGGCAAAGTTCTCCCTGAAGGATCTCTATTAATATCACACACACACACACGGAGTCATGAGGCGGGGCTACTGTGTGTACGTGTGAATGTAAATGTGTCAAACAGCATCTGTGAGAGTGTGTGTGTGTGTGTGTGTGTGTGTGTGTGTGTGTGTGTGTGTGTGTGTGTGTGTGTGTGTGTGGGCCACGTGCTCGTGTGGGCTCAGATGCATCTGCCAGTCATGCTGCTGTGGGTGAAGGACAGAACGATGCAGAGCAGACAGACAGATAACAAGCAGCAGGTGACCTTCAGTCTGTCTGTCTGTCTGTCTGTCTGTCTGTCTGTCTGTCTGTCTGTCATCTCCTGCTGCTGCAGCTGCTGCAGCTGCAGTGTTCAGCCTCAGCTCTTCACCGTCTCCCTCATCTGATTCCTCACCTGTCTGCTGCAGCTCCTCATGATCTGAACAGGCTTTTTTTTAATCAAATCTCTCGCTGCGTCTGAGCCACAATCAGCAGCGGCTCTGTGGATTCAGATCGGAGCTTTAGCTCCATCAGAGGGTTTTTTGGTAAACTGTCATCAGTGGAGCTCCTCAACCATCAGGTGTCCTCCTGCAGGCTGGGAACCAGATGTCTGAACTGCTGTATTTTATGGAAATTTAATTCAGAAGCAGATTTTAAAGTGGCTAAAAAAAAACGGTTGGATGCATTATATTTTATTTTATTTTAAAGTTCCTGTGAAGTAAAACATGAAGAGGTTTTCTAATGTGTTTTACATGTTTCTCTCCTAAATTAAACATGAACAGTAAACTTTAAATTTGTAAATCTGACATTTTTCTAAACCCATGTGAGTTGGTGTCTTCTTCTTTCCTGCCTTTGCTGGCACTTTACAGTTTATCTTGGTGTATTACCGCCACCTGCTGGTCAGTGAAACAGTGACTGCAGATGATCAGACACAACCAAGGAACCACTCATAAAAGAAAAGGCTCTAAAAGAGAGATTAAGAAACCTTTCAGTGTCTGAGTTTATGTATTTTTCCTACAAAAAAATCCCACAATAGTGTCCATAGCATGTGTCCATTTTTTAGTTAAAAATACCATAATGCATTGTCTTTAGATGGGCTTCATAAAAGTTAAGTGACACTTCCCTCGTCAGGAAAAATGATGAGGATTAATTAAATAAATCTTAATTTCCTGCTCATTAATGACTGCATGTTGTGTGGAGAAGACGAATGAATGAGTGAGGAAGAAATTTGGATGCAGCACTTGAGAAAACCTGCAGAGTGTCCATGCAGGCTGAGGAATTAAGCAGCAAACACACACAAAAAGACGTTAACACACCAGGATCCACCAAATCATCCTGTGTACCACTTTCAGTTGTGTTTGAGGTTGTGAGACGGACAGTGGAGACGAAGTGCAGACACTCTTCTCACTGTCGCAGTCGCTGATTCCTCCAGATGATTAATGGTCTAATTAAAGGCTTTATGTCTAATTAGTTTATGAGAGGTGCAGTCTGAACAGTAAGGCCCCCCGACACAAACACACACACACACTCACACACAACATCTGTTCTGTAAGAGCATAAAACATACAGTCCGGTAGTGGAGAGAAGTGCTGGGCGTCTGGTGTCTGGGTGCTGACTAATTGCTGGATGTTGAAGCTTGTCATGGTTGTTATTAACATTATTATGTTTGTCTTCATCAGCATCGACTGTCCAGGGATGAAAACTCTCAGACTCTCACACACACTGATAAATAAAGCCTGCAGTTTCAGCCGGCTATGAGGTGTGTTATGTTGCACAGCTGCCCTCTACTGGTGATCAGGAAACATTACAACTAAATAGCCAGAAAGCAAGTTTAGTTCCCACTTTCTGCCATCTCATCATAAACAGCTTTTGACTGATAAATCCAGCTAAATTAAAATTTTTAACACCTAATTTTCTTTATTACAGCCTCTCCCAGCATGCACTGGGAGAAATACAGGACAGGTGACTCAATTTTATTAATTAAGGTGCTTAAAATTCTCAAATCCACATAACTTTCATGTGCCTTCATGCATGAATTGTAGCTATTTTATTTGGATATTGATGAGACACACATTAAAAGTTATAATAACAATAAAAGTTGATGACAGCTGCCGGTTTTGCTGTTTTGCCGTTGGCATTTTAATTAAATGAGTTGTCAAATGCACATGATTGTTTTTTTTTATGAGGTCCATATTTACAATGAAGGTGCAGCAGCTCATGAACGAAACACCGTCAGGAAGCCAAACATCATATCTGAGACTTCAGAGACTCTCGGCTGCACCTGAGTTTACTCAAATGGTTTTTCATTGCATTTCATCAACATATTTTAACTGTTACCATAATACCAAATAAATAGAAAAATAATAATAGAATAGAAAAATGCATTATCCCTGGCGTTTTTTATGCTTTTAAGAGTAAAAGATTTGGGGATTTTAACGTGTTAAAACTGCAATTTAGTCAAAAAATACAAAGAAAAACAGACTTTTAGTGGATGATATCAAAGTTTTTTTCTTATTACAGTTTTGAACACAGACCCTCAGCCAATAAAACTGAGCTGTGTAATTGTAAAGATACACCCACAAGATACACACTTTGCTAAAGAACCATTGAGATAAGGTTCTGTTCACACAACTGCCATGGTTTGGCGTGTTTACCTGTGTATGTGAGCTGCAAACTGTAGATCCACACAACATGTTACCCCATTTAACATGTGCAGCAAATATATTTACTGTGATGCAACATTTGTTCTCACTAACAGATGACTGGTTCTTTGAAAAACAACAGGACAGCAGGTTCAAAACAAGGACTGAAGCTATAAAAAACCCCCACATGGAGCTGTGACAGTGTTTTTCTGTCGTCGTCCTCACCTCACAGTGTTGTTGGCGGCATCAGGATCCCTCGCTGACACCGTCTTCATCATCGTGCCGATCTCAGCGTCCTCTGGCAGCTCGATGTAGTACACCGGCATGTCGAACACCGGGGGCTCGTCCACGTCCTCCACGCTCACATGCACAATGGTGACGTCCTTGAAGGGCCCGCGGTGGCGTAAGGTGGGGTCCACGTTGGTGTTGGCACCCTCCACCTTCAGAGTATAACTGGGCTTCGTCTCGAAGTCCAGCGGCTGGAGGGTGAAACACAGGAAAGACATTAAAAATTAGAAATCATTTATAGTCAGTGAACTTTTGATGCACTTTTAAGCCATCGAATAACATCAAAGTTCTCAGTAAAAACAAATCTCAATTCAAACTGCAAGATTTTTGTCTTTCAGACGTTCATATTAAAGCTGAAAACAAATAAAAAATGCACAAAAACACAAACGTCTTCTCATCTTTTATGAAATAAGTTACAAAAGTTTAACTTGCATCTTTACAAGCTCAAAGTGACATTAATGCATGAACAAATAATACAGAGTCTGCACAGTGACACTTGTTTTCTGATTCAGAAACTGATGAAAATGGTTGAAATCATCTATATTATCTGGTACATTTAGCTTGTAACAGATAAAAGTACATTTATCAGTTAGTCTGTGCACCTTTTTCACAGTGATGATGCCAAAAAGGTTGGTGGGGTCGGTGCTGATGTCAAACGTGTCCCTTCCGTCTCCATCGATGATGCTGTACTTCATCTCAGCGTTGATCCCGATGTCCCTGTCCTTCGCCCAGATCCTCCCCACCACCGAGCCCACGGGAGCCGACTCCGGGACGCTCATCTGATACAGCCCTGAGGAGACAGGAGACAGTGATCATCCTGCACACCCTTTTTTAATCTGTTCTACCACTCTTTATCCTCTAGAGGGAGCCAGACCTCTTCCATCTCCTCCACAGCTGTTCTCTCCTCCCAGAATCACATCTCAGACAGCTTAAAATAAATGGCTCCATAAACGCAGCACAATTGGGTTACATACTGTCTCGCGGGCTGGCTCCAATTTCATCTACAGTTTAACCCCAAAGAAGAGGTGACAGCTGTCCAATTTGTGGCGTTCCCTTCAGTCCAAAGTGAAATGCCTGCACATTGTGCTTGACAGAGGGGAATCCCCGAAGCTCTTCACAACCAATCACATTTCCTTGGAATTGATGGCGCTAATTGGTGGGGGACTTGTGATAGAAGTGGAAGTAGGCAGCAGCAGCAGCAGCAGCAGCGGGTGTTTTTCTTTGTCTCCGGGTGAAGCCACCCGTCGGCCAGTGAGAGATGACCACGGACAGCTAGACAACCCCTGACCCCAGGAGGACGATAATGAGAGGAGCAGAAACGGGGATAATCAAAGAGACAGCATGGGCGGCTGGTGGCTGAGGGAGGGGAGGGAGGAGGCCAGGGGGCAAATGGCCAGGGACTGGTGGCCGGTATAAGACAGAGGGAGGAGGGCAGAAGGGCCAGCAGCTAGCATGCACGCTACAAATATGGTGAGTAGTTGCAGAGCAAACCACAAAAAAACAGTTTCAAAGCAGCAAACACTTTGAAAATAAGTGGAAACACATGAGTTACAGCTGCAGTCGCATGTTTTGCTGCACGAACGCCACACGACTGCTCCGCATGCAGACGCTGGCAGCTGCAACACACAACCGCAAGCATGAACCCTTAAACAAAACAGTGTGTTGCTTGAAAATCAAGCTAACTTCAGGGCCATTTTGAGGCTTTCACTGGATGTTCGTGTCGGTTTCAGGCGTAAATGTCTTCATGTGGAGACTGAGCGGTGTAGTGAGTTTGCAGTTCAGTGCAACGCGACATCACTCATGATGTTTTTAATGTGACAAAATGTGTCACTTCTAGACCTTCAAACATCTGAGCTTCTTTAAGGCGCCTCGAGCTTCATTTTAAAAGACTCGTGTGATGCAACAATCATAGTGGAGAAGAGTTCAACTTCCTCCCCTTGTTGCTGGCTAACACCGATGTCCTCAGTCTGTCCTGTCAGTGCATGGCTTCTCCAAAGCAAGACCCATTCATGGCCTCCTTGTGGTGACAGATGGATGCCATGCTGTCCAAAGCTAAATCTGAAAGAAAACAATATACAGGCCCAAGACGGAGGGCATGCAGGTCTCCTGGTGCCCACAAACCAGCACACAGCTCTGGGTAAACAGCAGGGCAGTTGGGGCCGTTTAACTCTGCAACTTTGTCCATAAAAAAAGAATATCACTCTGATAGAAACCCACTGCTTGGAAGCTGCTTTAGCTATATTAGCTTGCTGAGCTACAGAGAAAGGACAAGGAGCCTGCACAGTGCACAAACTGGTCTCCACTTTGAACCAGCAGTGCAGGTGGGAGATGACAGAAAGCATCCTTCTCTTCCTTTCTGCAAGTGAGGAACAAGCCAAGACAAGAACCCTGCCTAAATTGAAAAGCAGCAGTTGTTATTTAATTATATCGGCTGGCAAAGCAGAACTTGAAAAATAAATCACTTAACAGTCAATTTGTCACTTGATAACCAACATTTGGAGCATCACTGCTCTACTTCTGTGTGTTTTTTTGTTGTTGTTGTCAACCGAACATCTTCAATTTAAGTGTTTTTTTTTAATTATTTTCTAACATTTTAAAGACAAAAAAGATTAACTGGTTAATGGATCATGAAAATAATTCTTTGTTGCAGCTCTCATGCAAACAATAATTTGTCATAATCTATTAAACTTGTTTTAAATGGAAATCAATCTCTGCAGATCAACCCATTAACAACAATGCACTTGGGCATATTTTTGTGTTGTTGAATTGAATTCACCACAGAGGCGTCTTAACACCTCTGGCTGCACTTTTTTTTTCTCTACTGTTGAGAAAAACTTTCCCAAACTTCAAAAACTGTTCCTCCTCTTCATCTCTGAGATTATCAGGGAGGATTAGAGGAAGGTGATGTGGGTTCAGGCAGAGCAGAGAGCAAAGTAAACTGAAAGTAAGTGCGGCGAGGAGGCGACGCCGTCCGTCTCTTACTCTGGTCAAACATGGGCGGGTTGTCGTTGATGTCGGTGAGCGTGATGTTGACGGTGGTGGTACCAGCCAGACCCCCCAGCTGGCCTCCCATGTCCTTAGCCTGGATGACCACAGTGTAGTTTTCCCTGGTCTCCCGATCCATGTCTGCCAGGGACACACGGACCATGCCTGAGGAAACCGAGGCACAGAGAGGGAAAGATGGAGAGAAGGGGGGAAGAGAGACACATGAGGTTGAACCAAAGGTCACAACGGAGAGCTGGTGACACAGATTAGGGTCATGTGTCCAAGCGATGCTGCTTGGAATGTCAACGTTCCCAATGAAGCGGACAGGAGGCTGCATTAGGGATTTATAACCAAGCCAAACCAAACAGAGCTTTATTTATGGGGCTGCATTAACAAAAACACAACAACAAACATCTCATTTCACCTAATTAACTTGTTTTTTGATGGGATTGTGTAAGTGTTCAATCATTTTACATCTGCACAAGTTCCATGTTGCATTCACTGATATTTGCATCTCTAACTCCATCACTTCAGTGTAGGATTTCCTACATGTCATGCACTCTGAGATGTTTACTTGCAGCCACTTTCGACCAAAGCAACTTCCTTTATTTTTTGCAGAAGATTCAACCACAAAGAGAGTTACCTCTCCATGTCAAGAGGAAGAGCTGTAAGTGTTGTTTTGTGCTTAAGAGCAAGAAAAAAGGGATGCATGTAACAGTTTTGTGGGTTTGAGCCATAGGTATTAAAGTTTTACATCGTGTTTCCACAGTAAAAGCTCGAGTGCTGAGCTTAAAGCGGAGTCAGGGAGGCAGATTGATAGGTGTAGAGCCACTTGTGTTTCAGTGATGGATGAACCTACAACAGTTGCAGCCTGAGTGGCTGCTGATGGGCAGCATGGCCCGACAGGTTTGGCAACAGATTTCTGAGCTGACAAATAAGGAGATGAGGCAGCTGTGGTAAACATTGCCCAGTGACTCTCTGCTTTTAGGAGACTAATGGGTTTTTGGAAGCAGTGGATGCTGTTGTGAATGCTGCTCCCATGTGCTGCAAGACAGCAGTTAGACAGCAGAGCTCAGGGAGGTTCAGCTCCTCATTTTCACATCTGTGAACTTTATTTCTATTGCTTCCTCTTTGTTATTGTTTTTGATACTTTACACTCTGTGGCATAGTTTGTCAAAAACTACCTGCAAAAAGTATGCTAACACCTAAACATAACACCCGTGTTTGATTTGTAATAATTATAAAACAGCGGACATTAATATGCAGTCCTGTTCTCTGGTGTGGAGCGAGAACAGGAGGTGATTAGCTGAGGGGGAAACAGCTGGCAGGGCTGTTTTTTTGTTTTGTAAGTTTTAAAAAAGATATATACTGTTAGTTACCGTGCTTCAGAGCTGGAAGTGTGCATCATTTTAGGAAGCCAGGTGTTTCCACATGCTTCCAGTCCTTCCTGTTACAGCTCAGCACTTGATGCTAAAACTGAGTCTCAGCAAGAAAGCAAACAGTGATGATACTTGTGCATGGTGTTCATCACAGCAGCACTGCTTTTCAAATGTTATCATCCGTCCAGAAAAACAGTTAAACATGGAAACTCACTGTCATGGGGATCGAACATGTGAACTTTCTCTCACCAGACCTGATCACTTCACCTCGGGGGGCTGCCTGTTTGGTTCTGCCCTCATTTTCAACACAGAAATCACACTTTGAGCTGCTTCTTTTTTCTTTTCTTTTTTTTTTTGTCAAGTGCAAAGAGTTTGAAATTTTGCAAGTCGTAACAAAAGAGCGTCGTGTTTCAGACAAGTGCTCTGCAGTCTCATAGCAACAGCAGGAGCCATGCTGAGTTTCCCACATTCAGAGCCGGTCGGTATACACAGGGGCTTAAAGTGTGGACGGCTAAAATCCGACTGCGGTGCAATTACAGTGCAGCACAGCGTTAGATCTAAGGTGGGGCTTTTACAGGAGATGTCGGCCGAGTGCTAGTTAATCCTGTTACTGCTAGTTTGTCGACTTTATCAGGTCATCTAACATGATTCATTCTTATGAAACATTCATAAGGAGCTCATAAAATAGTTAAAGTGGTTGGTGAAGTTTGAAATCCATCAGATTCTGTGTGTTATAGATAAAAACTCTGGTTTCCCTGGTTACAGATGTAGTGTTTGAGATCAAGTTTCACAGCATGTGTGAAGTCGCACCGGTCTTGGCGTCCACCGAGAAATAAGGTTGTCCCTCGAGGATGCTGTAGACCACACGGGCGCTGTTGCCATACGTGGGGTCGTCAGCATCTGTGGCGGTCAGCTGGATCACAGATGTTCCTGCATGAACAAAGAGGCAAAGTGGAGGATGAGCGGACAGAATGGGAGCAAGAGGGAAAAGTAAACGAGGTGATGAGAAGGCGCTAGATAAGTCAGCCACAACAAAATCGCCCACTAAGTCAAATCATAAATTTCGGGTAGAATTTTCCCATCTGTAGCCGGAGTGGCTCCTTTAATCAGCCATGCTTATTTGATTCAAAGTTACCACAAAAGTAGGTTCATGAATACTGGATGAGGCAGATGGAGTAAAAGCGAACGACTCTGCAGGGCTGTTATGTAGTTTGCTATTGTTCTGCAGGCTGCGTCTTTGTTGTAAGTGCTTTCTCAGAAACAAACACCTCAGACACACACAGCGTCTGCCTCTGATCCGTCTGCCTTCATCTCCCACTGCTCACCTATTTTAGACATCTCGGGCACAGATGCTTGGTAGGGTCCATCCAGGAACCTCGGCTCGTTGTCGTTGATGTCCTGGATCTTTACGATAAACTCGGACTCAGGCTCCAGAGGTCTGTCCGTCAGGCGGTTGCGTGCCTGGGCACGCAGGACGTACTGGGCCTTCACCTCCCTGTCCAGCCTCTGGATGGCGTGGATGTCCCCCGTGCTGTCGTCGATGGTGAAGGTGGTGCCGGCGCCCTCGCCCGTCAGGATGTACTTTATGGAGCCGTCGCCTTTGTCCATGTCTGAGTGGAGCTGTGGAGATGTTAACAGTTTTTAAATCAGTCAAACATCAGGTTTTATACCAGAGAAAAGATCTATTATTCTGTAATTATTCTGGAGAAATCTCAAGAGGTTTGATTGGCTGCTTCCGGACGAGTCCAAACAACCTGACACACAACAGATCAGGTGTAACAGCTTCCTTTGGTAGCAGCCCGTTCACCGTGAGAACGCTGCATTTCTCTGTTTAAAATCATTGTAAGATTTATATTTTTGAACCAGGGGGGGGCAGAGGTACTCCAGATCCCCATGTGGTGTGTGTGTGGTTACATGCAAACCTCAACACGGCAGCTGAGAGCAGACATCTAATCACAGCTCAAAGCAGGACTGTTGTCACGGGCCCTGCGGTGCAATCAGGAGCCTTTTCTGGCCTTTAAGTGCAAATGTTAACCTTTGATGTGCAATCACTTCTTACTTTGTGCGAACCCTGCGCATGATGAGTACTTTCATGGCTTTGGCAGAGTGAAATTAAGTGCCCTTATTGACGTCTGTCTCCTATATAATCAACACACAGCAAGCGCACGACACATCACTGACAATAATCACCTCCTCTCGCTGTAAACGCACGCTGCTTTCCTTCCGTTTCCAGGGGCCACAACATAAAAATGACCACGCTGAGGTTGTTGAAATGCTAAAAGTTTGTGGTTATTCCTGTGAATAACTGTCAGTCTTCACAATATCACAATATCTTCTCAGCGTCGCTCTACAAGCAGCAGACAATACAGCCTCTCCTATCTCCTCGGACAACATGCCTACCTGAACTCTCTCCTGCAAAGCGCCGCGCAGCCTCGCTCGGCCCCGGAATATATTTTTTAATCAACACCCCATTGTGCGCTTCAGTCCCATGTCTCATGGTAATACATCTCAGGCCCGTGACTTCCCTTCACCTTATCCGCCTTCTCCTGCACTGATCCTTCCTTTCCACCCAAGCCAATGAAAAGAGGGAGTTTGACTCTCAGGCTATCAATTACTTGCTAGGTCTCAGCCCCGGCCCAAAGCCCGAGCCTCTGCCGTCCCTGTGGCTCTGAATGTTAAGCTGAGAGGAATAAAAAAAAAAAAAAGAAACCCTTGGGAAGGTTGGGGGGGCTACAGAACATGCTTCTCCTGCTCTGTCATATCACACAATGCCTCTCTGCCTTGAGTGGCTCTCTGGGAAGAAGCCTGGCCTGTCAGGATCACTTATTTCATCTGAGTCAAAAAAAATTAAGTGGGTGGCTTTTAAAGAATCAGTGAAGAAACACTAAATGGAAGAGAAGAAGAGGTAAGCTGGACGTGAATATGCCGCAGTGACTGTTAGGAATATTTCATTCCCACTTCGTCCCGCAGCACCGGTGGCTCTCTCTCAGGACTCGTTACTCTTCTATCTGGTTAAAGCATGTGACATTTTGAAATCCAGCAATTTCCTTGGTGTTGCGGAGCGACAAAAAGGAAATTATACCAGAACACTAATTAGGCCGATTTGCATCATTCCCAAAGGGAATTTTTCTGAGGATGAACTGTTAGTGCACTGCAGTATTTAAATGGAATTGGGAAAAAGAATGATTGGGAATCAGAGGTTTTATTTCAAGGCATTATATTTTTTAGGAGTTTGGGAATGAAAGCAGTGTATATTAATGTCCAACTACACAGGATCTGCAGGAGTTAATCTTATTCAACTAGTGCAGTTTAAATTTGGAAGTAGGTGAAGAATGAGCAAACAAAAAAAAGAAACAGTGCAGATCTGAATACAAAAATCCCAAATGTTTGTGACGTTCTGTGTGGTCACTGCTGCTTCAGAGATGTTAAAATCAAAGGAATCCTTCCATCTAAGTCACAGGCTTCACTCATCTCTGCTCATTAGGAGTCATTTAAAGCACCTGAGTCTTCCTCCCTCAGCTGACGGCAATCAGCCCGTCTGTGAGGTTACATAAAGAGGTCGGTGTTTCCCTGATCCGTTGGTTGTGTGTCTTCAGAGAGTCAACACCCTCAGTTGACTGTCTGTGTGTTTCTTTTCTTTGTTGTGAACTCTGTAGGGTTTCTCTCTCAGCTCAGCCTCCATCATCATGTTTCGGCCCCTCTCTCTTGTCTCCAAGCGACTGCCGACTTTACTTTTGTTTTTGTTTGTTTTTTGGGTCCAAATTTTTTGCTCCTTGATCATTCTGATAGATTTAATGGGTGGCTGCAGGGAGTTTTATTCCTACAACCATCTCCCAGAACCTAAGGGACCCATTTTCACTATGAAATCCTCACTTTTTGCTTCAAATGTCAAAATAATACAAAGCGACATTCGTTTTTATGACAAAATCATCTTTAGCTGAGCTTACAGATGCTGAATTGCAATAAGTGTTTACCAGGAAAAGTTTATGGTTTAGCTGACTCACAAAGAGAGGCTAATTACATTTATCATCCTCATAATTTTATGCAGAACAATTAGCCACAAAGACGTCAAAGTGACAGAATATTTTATGTGTTTATTTTATGGTCCTCCTTGCGAAGATGTGCTGGCTCAAACTCTGTACGTACGACTCACAAAGCTTCACCACAAAGCTTCTTTTTTTTTTTTTTTTTTCTAAGTGATGCAATAGCAATTTTTTTTATCCCAGTTTGCAAGATTGTTGTGTCTCTCTGCTGATAATGACTGGCCTTACAACTATTGATCAAATGTTCAATTCACTTTAGCCACCGAGCAATCAAAGTGCTCCTTTGTGAGCATCCCTGGCCTGCTCTTTTCAGAGCATGTTGGTTGTGTTGCAAACGTGCCATCCACTTCTGTCGAAAGGGGCCGGCTGAGTGAAGCCTCGGTTCGATGCAATTAACTCAATCACTGCTGTCTGGCTCTAGTTCAAAATGGGGAGAAGAAAGGCTGTCAGTATGGACGGGGTGCATCCAGAGATTAAATTGGGGTTTCTTTTTTGTTGTTGTTGTAGTAGTAGTAGTTGTTGTTGTTGTTGCTGAAGTTTGCTTATGCCGACCCATGATTGTTCTTTTTTTTTTTTTTATTATTGCATTCATGCAATCAGCTCTGGCAAAACAGCAGGTAACCTCCAGGCTGCTGAACTCCTCTGCAGATCCATCTATTTGCATTGTTTCAAAGTGAGGGTTGAAATGTCTCTGCAGCTCCTACGCCGAGGCACCTCACACATTAGGTGCCTCGGTGTAGGTGTTGCAAACAGTCAGGCACCTCACACATCAGGTACACCGGGCAGAAAGGTCATGCAGAGAAGCTGCTCCCATATCTCACCAAGAACCCGTGCATCGTTGCATTTCCTTAGGTTATACCTTCATGTGTGTGCATGTCCATGTAGTGTAGCATGTATTCGGCACTGACCTTTCCGATATATAGCGGTTCAAGTCCGGTGTACTCCTCCAGGACAAAGAACTGGTTCCACACCCAGCCTCTCTTCACCCTCTGGAGAAGCGCTGAGCTGCCTGCATTTTCCTCCCCTGCAGGCTTACCCAGAAGGCTGTGAGGCAGAAGGGTCAAAATGGCGAGGACCACCGGCAGCAAGGTGCTGGTAACTGCTGGAAGATGCAACTGGTCTCCCATCGTTGAGCACAAATTCTCTGAAAAGACTTTCCCTCTTTCCTTTGGAGTGCAGTTTTTTTTTTTTTGATGGTTTCCCTTCTTTCTCGCTCCTGTAAGAGATAAAAAAGAGGTGGATGAGTCTCAGCTTTACGTCCTTTTGGACACCATTATCCTTTTGTTGTACACTGAGCCCCAATCTGTGTTGCACTGTGAGAGACCTGCAGATGACACACATTCAGCCTTTTTCTCCCGCTTCAAGATTAGCTCTCGACTACTGAGTTTTTGTTGAGTTATAATGAGCTGTGTGCGCTTTGTCACAGCTGAATGAGGAGGTACTTCTTATGCTGCAGATGAGTCGAAGAGGTGATACAAGAAGAAAAGGAGACGAGGGAAATAGGTACAAAACAAAACATCCATGTAATGCTGCCACTCACCATTACACAACCACCAGAGATTTCTCATATAGAGACGAGAAGATGTAAAGAGTGAGAGAGTACTAAACTGTGACTGCTTGGTGAGGCGATTAGCTCAGCACGAAACATGTGGGGATGGTTTTAGTTTTCGCCGAGAGTTTGGTGCTGCGACTACTTTTAGTGAACAATAGCTGAGGATGGTGAAGTGTCGTTAGGCAAGAAACAACATGACAACATGAGAAGTTGTTTTGAGGAAAGAGCTTCAGCACATAATTTCAACATTCAACCGAAAATAAGCATTTTTGCATCTCTGTTTGTGTATCAATGAGATACCTAATGCCATTTTAGTGACTTGAGATATTAGTTTTCAAACTTTGGAGGCAGTCTGGTTAGTTTTCCAGCCAGTCAGCCAGTTTTTCCTGCTTTTACTCTCTATGGAAACCCAGGTTAACTTCCTTCTGCCTTCAGCTGAACACCTTGTGCAGAAACTTCAGGGCTGTTTCAGACCAAATCAGGCATCGCAGTGATCACCTGTCAGGGATATTCGGCTCATTTTCAAATGCAAGTTCATGTCTTTCATGTCTTCGTGGACGGGCTTCATGACTCTCTATGCAAGTTCATAGCAGAGATGTTCAGCTTTGATCGGCCGACTGATTGATTGATTGGCCTCCGCAGCGTAATGTTGAGTTCTTTTCCTCTAACTGTTGATTCTGCTTCGACTTTTCACTGCAGGATCACTGCGTTACTTTCAGAGAACACCTACATTAAAATGAATGGGGGGAACTTGTGTTTTCACTTCAGTGCCTGCTTTGGTCTGAACGAGTCCATAAGTGATATTGATCTTCTCATTTAACTCACCAAGAGAAAACAAATGAGTATTTTTCCTAAAATGTTGAGCATTTTCCTCCGTTGTCATGATTTTTGGAATATATTCACACAAATCCACTTATTGAAGTCAGCAGGATTTTAAAAAAGACATGAGGGTGCGCTTTGACATCCCTACCTTCAGCTTCTTTCCTCTGAACTTGGGACAATCAGGCATCTCACACCATGAAATAAAAAGTGCAGCCACAATCTTTTCCTCCCTTCCTCCCTCCACTTCCTGTCACAAGGAGAGGTGAGCTCCTTCACACCTCCTGGAAAGGGCCCGAGGGTGTCTGTTAACACTCCTGCTCAGCTTTACTCACACGATGTTCTACAAGTTCCAGTCAGCGGTGCACACCACTCATTACGAGTGCACCGTGCACCCCCGACATCTCAGGTTTTGAAGGCCTCTTTGGTGTTGCATGAATTTTGGATATTATGCCTCTAAATGTTTTCTCCTTCTGCATTTCTCTTTTTGATCGGACATCATAGGAATCTTTAAGATCAGCAAGGTCAATTCTGCAAAATTTTGCAGGAGATGCTCTTTCAGGTTACCCATCGATTTTCTCTAATCAATATTTTTTTACATGCAGCACATGGCACCTCCGCTGCCTCTTCCCATCTGCATCTTATTTTTATGTATTACTAGGACAGCAGCATCTGCCTGCTTTTCCTGCATTAACAAGCTTAGGGGGAAAATAGGAGGATTTATAGTCAAAGGGCAACAAAAAGCGGAGAGAGAGAGAGAAGAGAAAGTAAAAGAAAAGCAAAGAGGCTGTAAGCAGGGGGTGATGGAAAGTTTAGGACTGAATAAGAAAACAGCGGAAGAAAGAGAGACTGTTTGACTCATGGGCAGACTCCATTATGTTTTGTAAGAGAGAGTGCATTGTGCTGCTGTGGACTCTCTCTGAATCGCAAAAATTCAGTTAATCATTGTTGAAGAGGCACAAAAGGCAGGGAAGGGTGGGGGGCGTGGCTGCATTGTCAGCAGGAGGCTGGCCCAAGTGTGTGTGTGTGTGGGTGCATGCATGTGTGTGTTTTGTGTGCATACATGTGTGTGTTTGTGTGCGTGTCTCTGGGCCTCCTCTGCATAGACTAACCCTCGCAAGAGTCGCTTGGCAGGATGGGTGACACTTGACCTCGCTGCTCCCTTCTTTTCTGCCCATTCAAGCCGCCTGGTTGCCATTATGAAGTCAAATTAGCTCCCTGTTCTTCTCTCACAAAGCCTTGGCCTCGCCTCTCAGCTCCTCCCCTGAAAGGTCACAGCTTGCACCCGAGCATTTTGCTCCGTTTTGTCGTCCCTAAAGAGGTGACATGCTATGCAATTGGGCCGGCAAAACATTTCACACATCTTTCTCCTACTAATCTTATGGCATTTCACTTGTTTAAAGAAAAAGCAGCTGGTGTGTGTGCCACACAGGCTGCGGATGGGGGATAGAAGGGATGGGGGAGATGATGGGATGAGGAGTGAGGTGGAGGGTGGAGGAGCAATCATATGAAAAAGCTTTGCCAGACTTAAGGAGAAGAGGTATTTTCCCACCAGGCTGAAACATTTTTCTCTTGTTTAAAATCTGTCTTTGTATTCAAAAGAAAACACCACAATTTGGAGTTGTTAGGGCCCAACAATGGAAGAGACGATAAAGTCAAAAAAGGCAAAATATGGGAACATTTTTATGTTTTGTTTGGAAAAGCAAGAACGCTTTAAAGGGAAGGTGTCTGTCGAGACGGACGAAGAAACTGAGTGACGGTGAAAGAGACGGTGATTGTCACGGGGGAGCAGCTGGTGTGACAAAATGATGGGCCATATTGTTGTATCATCTTACTCCAAGTCCACCTGCTGCTCCATTAACTGCAATCTGACAACAGCAGACTATATCAAACTGCTCCTGCATCAGCGAGCAAGGTGAACGTTTTCTTCCAACGCAGGAAAACAAACAGAAAGCACCTGCTGCAACACGACTGACTGCCCGCCGCCGGACCGAGGCAGCAAACATGATCACAATGACTCCACCTGACCAGATGAATGAGTCACTGAGGCAAAAACAAGGACGAAGTTATGTAATCAATTCTTCTTAAATTAACTAATCAAAAAGAAAACATTGTTAATCAGAACATTAATACTTAAACAAACTTGGTAAATTATGACTTAAGAGTTGATTCTTTGTTGGATTCATCAATTTTTGATTCAAATCACACAATAATTTATCATTTTTTTTAGACTGTTTTTAGATGTTCAAGGTGTAAATCTCATGTTATCTAATGATGAATCGATCGGTCAGTTATCAAAAATTTTGACTTTAAAAAAAATCTAAAATAATTTTGAAGGTTAAAATGTCAAATATCACCTTTTGATTAGCTTTGTATTTCATGCTTTTCTTTAGTTTCTGTGATTGTAAACTTTTCATTTTACAGACCGAATTGTTAATCGATTATTCAGAACTTAAGTTGGTTTCAGTTTAAAAAGTTCACCCAAACTTTCTGGTCTCATTCATGAAGATCACTGGGGTCCATCTCAGTGTGTGGCACATTCGGATGGGCTATGTGGAGCATTATTAAGTGTTAATTTCACAGTGGCCATGTCTGTGCTCCACTCACCTCGGCTCTAAAAAGGAGGCCTCCCGGACTGTGTAAAAAGTCCCTGAAAACTGGGTGGACCCATGAAAAAGGGTCCCGCCCACCCTGGCAGGGCGAAACGTCACGGCCAATTTGTTAACCACAATTGATTTTGCACGGTGGAAAAGTGATACCACCACGAAGGCGAGCCGCCGCATCGACGACTCGTTTAAGATGCAGAAGTTTGGACGTGAGAAAGTGTCTCTCAAGCAGCCGAGTACAATGCTGCTGCAGAGTGTGTGGACGGGTTTTCTTAAACACAGCAGCTGAATTAAATTTCACTTCCCAGGCTGAGCGCTGAGCGTGACGAGCTACACTTTCCCAAACGAAGCGTCCTTTGTAATTTCAGGATGCTAATGTTTATTTACTTACTTACACGTAATTATATTCAGACTCTGCTGCTGAACTCACTTTTAATCAACCCGTCCTCGCAGTATAGCCTCTGGTATTTTCTGTTATGTGTGTGTGTGTGTGTGTGTGTGTGTGTGTATAGGCAGACTTTACAAAAAAAAAGCCAGGTCTTCTGGTTTCTAAAGCAAAGGGTCCACAGCATCAGAGAGGACCCGGTTTCCTCAGCCACTTCACAGGGAGAGATGGCAACCTTCAAAGGCAATGCAAAGCTCAGGGAGGTGTGTATTCTGGCCAAACTCTCTCAAGATCACACAGTTGTTTGTGCGTGGGTATGAATATGAGTTCTCTGTGGATGCACAGCATGCCTGTGTGTGTGTGTGGGTGTGTGTGTGTGTGTGTGTGTGTGTGTGCTACCCTCCATTCGTCCTCATTCCTCTAACCCTGTGCCCCCCTCAGGACAGAGACGCCGGCATGGGGCAGACTTTGAACCTGCTTCTGCAGTGCTCTCTAATTGCAGGGAGCTCCTCGGGCCCCGGTGTGTTGCAGCTGTGCACTCCACCACCACCGCCACCACCGCCGCCGCTGCGCTGTGACGCCCGTCTCCTTCCCTGCGGCTCGTTTACTGTAAGGTGTTTTTAATTACTCGTAGCTCTCTAAATCCCTTTTTATCTGCTTTGTGTGTGTGCTGGATGGGTTTCAAAAAGTTTGTTCAACCCTCTGCTGTTTCTGTTTCTGTAACAACGTGGACAAAAAAATAATAGAAATCAAAGCTTCAGTTTCCTTACAAATTGAGGTAATGTCCTTTTTTTGTCTTTGTTTTTCTGTCCGATTCCTTAATCATCTCTCTCGTTATGGACTCGTTCGTTCTCCTCCCCTTCCCTTCCCTCCCCCGATGCACATTTAGTTCATTCATTGCTCGGTGGAGGCCATAAAAGGAGCCTTGTCATTTATGGAGAAATTAAATCACACAAACTGGCATTCATCCCAGGCACTGGTGCATGGAAATGATGTCACCATGCATAAGCATCATCTGGAAAAGTTTGCAATCAGTGTCACTCCGCCACAAATTAAGCAGCGCTGTCTTGGGGGACAGATCCTTTCAAATTAATATCGAACGTGTAATCTCTTTGGAATTTGGGGGTTTTGTCTGTGAAGATAATTGGATGTACAGTTTGTTTTTTTTGTTTTTTTATCTACCACACTGTGACAGCTGGAGAATCCTCAGCTCTATTTGACCATCTCCTGCCCTGGAATGCCATTTAAGACATTTCAACTACAAGCACCATCACAGAAACCTGAAAGATGTTATAATGAATGAATATGGAAGCCCTTTGCACAATACTCATCCTTCTGAGGATCTTTCACCACCTCTAACTGACACTGATAATGGCAAGAAATGTCTTTCTGCCCCCAGCAAGAACGCACATGCCAATCTAGTGTCTTATTTGTCGGCTTGAGCTTACAAGACGGGCGATAGCTTAATGGGTTTTATAAAAAAAAAAAAAAAGAAATGAAAAAAAAAGAGTCTGTCCTCATCTTGAGAAACTAGAACCTTGGCTCAGACTGAGGAATGAGGTCTGAATGCCAAACAGAGGTCCGTAAAAGCAGATAGGCATTCCTCTCCTTCAGCATGACTTGTTTGAAGTAGCGACAGTGTCGACGTGCTGAGAATTGGAGCCACACTTTGAGCCGGAGCTCTGTGTTCACAAAAGTTTTTTTAATGTGCCACCAAACCCCCCTTCCGACTGAGACGCAGCTCTCCGAATAATCAACATGACCTACTTTTGACAGCCAGACATGCGATATATTTGTCTCTGTAAACACTGTTTATCAATTAATGCACGAAAAAAAAAACAGAGCGATTGATTGGATGAAAAAGTGCTCCCACCTCGTGTCTCTGCACTCTCCATCCCCACTCAGAGCTGCCAGCGCATAGTTACAGTTGGCAAATCCCCAGTCACCCTTAAATCATCCTCAACATTCCCTGTTTACAGCTTGAAAGAATTATTGGCGTTTCTCATTGCGTTTCAAAACATGACCGATGAAAGTCAAGGTTCATCTTTTTTTTTTTCCAGCAAAAAAAAAAAAAAAAATTCCATGCCTTACCTTTTTCCTTTTCAACTTTATTCCTCTTTCTCAGTCCTTCCTCTGTGAAAAAATGCTCGTTTTTCTTCCTCTCTTATCTCTTTGTTCTTCTTTTCCCTGCACGCTCGCTAAATTTCCCTTGTAAAAGTTGTGAAAGCTGCTGCCTGCAGTGCATCAGTTTCCCCTAAAGTCACCTTGAGTCCACGCTCTCTCACTGTCCTCTTTTAAAACTTTCCCTTCCCTCCATCTATATAAATATATATATCTCCTCTCCGGCTGGCTCCACTCTATCACTGCTGCTGTCTGCACATTGCTGATGTTTGACTATCTAGGGACCCAATCAGACCAAAGGACCAATTGTCCCTCTCTTTACAATCAGTGGGACGGCCTCCTCCGGCTCCGGCGTATCTCAGCCATCTACAACCTTCGGCATGAGGAGGAGCGGTGGAGAGAGTGGAAGTGGAGGAGGAAGAAGGGGGGAGGGGCAGATTGATAGCAGGATAGGGATGAAATTCCAACAAGAGGAGGTGGAAATCAAAAGGATGGAGGAATGTGAGGAGGGAACCATGAGGTGGTAGATGGTTCTGCACCACAAAAGCATTTTCTCATTTCATCTCCGGAGTATTTGCAAGCGAATAAAGTGACCAACATGGTGGGAGAAACTCAGGAGTGTGATGACTGTATGTGTGTGTGTAGATTGCTGGGAGTGCAGGGTCTTTGGATGACTGACCGGCGAAGTAGAAAACGCAAAAAAGATGATGAGGTGGGGGGGAATAACCCACCTCCCCTTCTAACTCCGGCGAACCTGCCCTAATGCATATTAATAAGCCAGTGTTGTACACGACTGGATCTGTAGAGGGATTTATGGGCATAAAAGATGAAGCTTTAAACTGCATTATATTCCGCCACTTTCCCAGTCAGAGTCAAAGCAATTAGTTTTCCAAATTGGCTAAAAGATCCCGAAAAATTAGGTGCATGCCAATACACACAAAAGCGCGGGGGAAGATTAGTCATGGTCACGGAGATCTGATCCCTGTTTAGCACTGAGCGAGAAAATAGCAGTGTTTCATTTAAGTAATCATGGAATTAATGCAGCAAAAAGAGGTTTTTCAGAGTCGAGTCTCTTGCATATCTTTTTGCTCAGGAGGAGAAGGAGCGGGAGAGCGAAATTATATCGAAGATGTGCTCAACCATGTTTAAACAGAAATGAGAATATATTACACAGAGACATGAGGAGTTCTAGCCTGCTGCTCGGCTTCTTGCTCTGTGTTCTTTCATTACAGAGTCTGAACTGTTTTCTTTTTGCATTTCTTTAAAAATTAAAGTGATGGGGCTCCGGACATTAGCTAGCAAAGTTTTGAGTCTCTCCCTCATTCACGGCCCATTGGGAGAACTTTGCTCTTTTTTTTTTCCACTCAACAGCCTTTGACTCTCCTTAATCTTCCTGACAGAGTAATTTGGTGTGTTGTACAGCTCTAAAAATACAGATGAAGGCTGTTGTCACCCACCGAGCCAGATGGTCAAAAGGTTGTACTTCTCCATCGGTTCAATATGTTTTTTTTCTTTCTCTCTTTCTCTCCCTCTGTCCCTTTCAATATGTCTTCTTTCTCATTTGGCAGGTCATTCTTCACCGCTGGCCTCCCTTTCTTCACCACGGCCCTCCCAATCGTCTTTGTCTCTTTGAAGACCTGACTGGTTAGCACCCCGGCCAATCTGTCAGCGAATGCTTGACTAAACCCCCCTAAAAAAGGTATGGGGGGGGCTCCCTCTTTGTCACGGTGGGCTACGGGGAGGGTGGCATTCAGGCGCACTGAACAACACCTTCTATCACCGTAACAGAGCAGAGGATGATAATTGGCAGAACAAATTGAAGCTATAGGGCTTATGGAAGGGCCTCCGTCTGGTTTTTCTTTTATATAAGTCAGTTATGGGGGTAGACATCTGGAAAACAAGTGTCTTTGGGTTCCTTCACAAAGGCTCGGAGTGACCGTAGAAATAGATTGGATACAGTGATGTTCTGCATGTTCGTGGACACTGGTTTGGTGATCATGTACAGGGTGTTATGGGGATACGCCGCTTTCACGCGTCGGATCAAGTACGCCTTCTCTTAAGGCTGAGGGCTTTAGACTCGTACAGGCCGTGACGTGTTCTGTCACCTCTGAGTAACTTTAAACAACACTTACAACAGACCGTTTCATTAGGAAAACAGATTTCATGCTTGTTAGAGTTACATGTCCTTCTGGAAAAGGATCCTCTCAAGTACCATTTCTCCCTAATCCATCAATCAGTCTCAGATTTTTTGTCTTATTAGCCATTTTATCTCATTCAGCAATCGTTTCTAATGTGAATATTTGTTCAAGTTACAATTTTAACGTTTTAAAACCACGAGCAGCACTTAAATCAAACCCCTATTATTCTCATTGGAATAAAGCAGCCACATGGGCAAATTCAAATCCAGAAAATCAGGAAGAAGCAGGTTTCAGACTTCACAAAGCAAAGCAAAGTCACTTCAACCAGTTAAATTCTGTTTGAAGAAAGAGTTAGACGTCCTGCAGCATTTTAATAATCGCACACTTAAAATTTCACCTTCTGTCTCTCATTCATCAGACATAAGTGACACTTTGCAGACACATTCAAGAGGAAGCTCTGAGTATCTACACTGAGCTTATTCCGGACTGGTCAAAGGCGGCTCGAGTTATCAGCAAATAAGTGAAAACCACACCTGACACGCACCGATTAATCTGGAACCATCAATGAACTTCTGCTTGTACCAGTACACAAGAAATTTGTCCACCAGGTTATGAGTTAATAAGTCAAATAAGCTTAAAATGCTTTGGTAGGCCAGTTTCCAGTCACAGGCAGAAGATATCTGACAAGATTTGTGTTGATTGAATAAAACTTGAAAGAGTAAATGACATTTCTTTGATTTAGCTCCTCACATGCGATTTTTTTCTGCTGATTGTGGCAATGTCTTTGACAGATTTTGCATATTTAAGGTGGAATTTAGTATTTTAGTTCCCTCTTTATGTAAATAAGATTTAGTGTGGTTACACTAAAATTCTTGAAGTTCTATTTATTAACCTGTTTTTTTTTTTTAAACAATGTAAAATGCGTTGATTTTCTATCAAGCTAGCTTTCAAATGTAAGACATCAGCCTGTTGAATTGTCTATCAACCAATCAATTTTAAACAACTCTGACCTTGGGTGTGTTGCACAAAAGCTCAGGTTGAAGTTTCCATATTTGCGTGGCTTCACACGGTCAGCGAGGATCTTCATCATGTAAAACTTGTCTGAAGCATCACTGCTTTTCCAAATGACACTTCCTGGTCTTTTTTCGCTGGCTGGCTGGCTGCTGTTTGTTCTTCAGGCCCATTATTCTCATTCCCCACATCCTTTGTTTGCCCACCTGAATTTCACAAAGACACGCCCCGACTTTCCCTCTGATTGGCTCTGCACCTGATCTTTTTTCTGACCCTAAATAAGCCCTGAACACACACCAGTTTAATACTGACTAATGTGTGTGATAGCCTGGAGACAAGCTATATTTGTACCTCACCACCTTCCACTCCTGGTCCCTTTCACTTTATCTTTATCTTTATTTCACTTGGTTACCTCAAGCAACACAACATCTGCTGTGACAAACAAAACATTTCAGATGGTTTTCTCTGTCTGAATCTGCACAAACTTCACTGCCACACAAACTAAGAAGACACAGATGACATTTTAGAGCTCTGTCTCCCGAGAATACTTCACTAAACACACACTCCTGACCCTCTCTCCCAAGATTGAAAGTTAAATAAGCTCTTAATAGCGCTGCACACCCAACAGCCAATTAAAAATAATGACAACAGTTAGGCACACTGGACTTGATGGAAAAATACAGCCAAGGAAGGTAATACCCTGCTCGCCGCCCGCCCTTCTTTACCCTCGCTTATCGTGTAACAGCCTTGAGACGGAATAACCTAAACAAAAAATTCAGCCAGTCTCATTCAGTGTATCGCTTTGCCACCACAGCCACCGCTAGGGGAAAGCATGAAAGAGGGTTTAGGTTTCACAAGAACAAGATGACAGAGCGCCAGAGAGCGGGAGCAAAGCCTCCATGTCATCTAAGATAAGAGGAGAAGCTCTCTCCCCTTCTGCCCGAGATTAAAAATGGCATGGAGCAGAACGAGCCTGAGTACAAAGAGCTCGTCCGTGTCTTTGGGGTGTGCAGTCAAGCCTTTTCATGTCTGATTTTTGTCTACGGGTCGAAACAATGGGGAAATTAGACGGGGGAAGTCGTTGTGTCTTTGTTGCGGGAGATGCACATGTGAGGGGGAAGATTTGTATACACGAGCCGAGTTCACAACTGAAGCGGTAACCTTTACAGTAATTGGCGGAAAAGGCAAAAAATAAGACATCTGGCCTTAATTGTGAGACTTCGGAATTGGCACAAGGTCGAAAGAGTGAACCGTGACATTAACTGCCTGCCTGGCATCATCTGGTCTCTTGCTTTGCGTGCTCTTGTCTCAGACAAGCTGTGTCTTTTTAAAAGATTCTATTTTTCCGGTGACCTTTTCACCATCTCCCCCTCCCGTGTTTGAGCTACGCCACCTCGGCAGGGTATTGACTTTCACTCCGCGGCGTTAAACTTTGCCATCCGTGTGCGTCTTGTTGCACTGTGACAAGCGGCGGCATTCTGTTTGGGATAAAAGGCTCCCGGGGCTGTTTGATGCGGTATTCCAGCGGGGATAGGCAGGGACTTGGCCTTGATGAGCTGACAGGAGCTGAGGAGACGTGGGGCCTCAGAGCAGCAGGACCACAAACCTCAGGAGCAACGTGCCTCGCTCTGATATTTACCCCTCCCTGTTCTGTCATAGCTCATAACCCCGACTCTGCTGCTGCCCCTGTGACCCTGTCTGCTGCATCTCAAATGAAAGAGCGAAGTAACTTTTGAAGTATGAATTAAGGAGGACCACATGTGTTGTGACTGATTCGAGCAACAAACGCAGAACATGACGTTCTTGAATTATGGATGCATTCGTATGTATTCTGTCTGCAGTGTTATTCCTGCTTAATTATTTACATTTAGCAAACAAAAAAATGAATGCGAGGGGGAAAAAAAGGGAAGGGGAACCCATTTCTACAAATAAAAAATAAACAGCGCTCCGGAGCATTTTTATTCACACAACGGCAGCATTTGGGAGGTAATTTCTGAAAGCACAATGCTTTTTTTCCCAGGACTTAATTAACCCAAACTAAATTAATGGGCACAACATCTCAGGTTGAAAAGGGCTCATGTCCCAGAAGCAAGTGCACGTGTCTCATATCAGCAGGTTTGAATGTGTCTAAGTCTCAACCACCCCCCACCCCCCACCCCACTTCCACAGTCAATAGAATAACAATCAGGGGGAGTGTGTGTGCGCTCCATTACATGTTTGGTATGCGGGGGGTGTATGCACAGGCAACCACGTCCGACCAGAAACAAACACACACACAGGATAAATGTCTCCTTTGTTGGTTTCTGTGTGTTTGTAGTTCCACACTGATCCAGTGATCAGAGGAAGAAATAGTTCAGCGGGTGTTTAAACAACATCGTTCGCCGCTCTCCTCCACCTCGAAACAAAACCTGGCTTATCACAGTGGAAAAAAAAACAACAGTGGATCCTTTCAAAGCTACTTGTGTGGAAAAAAGAAAAGTTTCCATCTTCTTTTCCAGCTACATAAACATGAGAAAATCTAAACAGAGGAAAGGAGCAGGAGTTATAGCAGGAGGACAGGATGCTGTGTTTGGTCCATCATAATCATCCAACAGGCTGATCTTCTGCACGCCGGAGATGACGATGTCACCAAACTTTGGCCAATTTGTCATCAACAACCAGCGAATTTGAAATCAATTACGACCATTTGTGAAGTTTCTCCACCTAAATGTCCGACACCGGAGGTCTGTAAAAGCACGCTTGGTCAAACTGTGTGGGGGGGAAACACTTTTTTTTTTCTTCCTTCTGTCACCTGGCAACTAAAAGCTTCAAAAGACACGTTCATCTGAGAAGGTCTAAGATCCACAAAACCTTTGCTTTGCCACCGGCCTTATTGTTGCACACACACACCATCAGAGGGTCAAAGCAACTTGGACTGCAGATGATGAACCCTTTTTACCACAGAACATGACTTTCTCCTCTGTGCTCTTACGGCAATTATGTAGACGACCGATGATGACTTTACACCGCGCCACTTGATAAAAGGTGCGCGTGTGTGTGTGTGTGTGTGTGTGTGTGCGTGTGTGTGTGTGTGTTTAAGCAGCAGCCAGTCTCTGAGTACCCTCATGTGAGCATATGACAGAATAAAGAGAACATTGGCAGAGACATAACAAGGTAACACTGGAATACAAGATTAAGCAAAACTAATCAGTTATGATGCCTAAAAAGGTACCGATTTAGTTCGTATACATTAAATGCAAAAGGGTGAGAATTTGGTCTTTATTATTAAAATTTCCCTCACAAAACAATCTTGTGTAACAACATTAAAATTGTCAATTTTGTGAGGCTGAACTTTGGCACTGAGAGCTGCAAACATACTCATGATGGCGGTGCTAACACTAAAGTTTAGCAGGTACAGTTTTTAAAGCCCTGACACATTCACTGACCCAGCTGATGCCAAACATTTTCCTTTTATCTTATAATGAGTCTCCACACCTGTGACAGATTGTGTCTGTGCGCTTCAGGTTGGATATCGTGATACTTTCAACATTAACACCATTTACAAGCAGCAAAGTGCTGTTAAGTACAAAGTTTTGAAAGTTAGACACGCAAACTTTTATCTCTTTTGACAAAAGTGTCCAATATTTGTTGTTGTTCATGGATCTTGGACCTGAAAGTTCTCTGTGAGTAAGTTTGGATCAGAGCAGGTCTCTCTGGGTTTGGGCCTCCCAAACTTTTCCATGTAAAGTCAAGTTTTATTCAGCTCTTCAGGAAACTTTCAGCTGAGCTTCTGTCAGCTGGGCTGCTGGCATCTGATTACGGCCCCCCATCCATGATGCTGAAGCTGGATAAACAGACTCTGATGAACAGTCGGTGGCAGGTTTCTGCTTCCTTTAACAGACACGACACTTGAAATGTTACTGATTAAATCTGTTGTTAAACAAAATCCAAATAAATAAATCTGGATCTACCAAACCTTTAAAAAACCATTTAATCCAACCCTGCAGATGCAATTCAAAGAGAAAATAGAGATTTGAGAGTTTCACATTGAACCATCTTAACACAATGTGTTGGCTTTGTTTTGAGTTCGTAGATGACTCACACAGCCTGTTTGTGACCCAGTTAAGACACACAGAAGCCTCCCTCACCATTCACAAAATCTGAGACTGGAACGGCAAGTTAACAGAGTCCCATGGGAAGATTAATGAATGCTCTGCTCATTTCTACCGAGAACTTATTAATCAAAATCTGCAAGAAACCATCAATGAATCTGTAGCAAAGTGTAAGACTCCAACAATGGAAGCTGAAGCAGCTCAGCCTGTAAATACTGAGACGACTGTGAAAGAGATCAAAACTGCTTTCATGCACTACCCAGAAAACAAAGCCCAAAGCTCACTGAGGTTTAGCATTAAACTCTTTGTATCATATGTCTGGCATTATCTTCTTATAAGGACGTTAAAACATTCAAAAGAAACATTTGTTCAACTAAAATGGCTTTTAGAGGCAAATATAGCCATTAATATTCATTCTTGTACAGCACAGGGTTGCACAATGACGAGAGTTTTAGTCCTTCATGTAATTCAGTCGTAGCCGTGCCTCACTGGGTGAGACGAAAACACAAATTCTTCTAAAATGTGGGTTATTGGATCAGGCTCAGTGCTGACTGCACAGGGTTCATATGGCAGCAAAGTTCAGGCCAAGTCAGCTTTTGGAGGGTGAAACTCAACGTCACCCTGCAGTGCTGAATCCGAACAAAAATGGCTGATTGTGTCTGAAACGACCCTAAATGAGCAGTCACATTAAGTGTTACATAATCAATTAAAAACCCTGTTAGCTAATTACTGGAGAGAGTTTAGTGAGAATAACATTTGCCTTTTAATTGTAATTAAATCTATCAGAAGAATCCTGAAACAAACACAAGTTTTTTTGAACGTTGTTCACCTCATCCTGAATGTATCGACCTCTGGACTCTTTATCTCTTTATCTTATTGAATCATGAGCTGATCACTGTGAAGAGACTTATCGAAACAAAAGGGAGATTTTAGAAAGAAAAGCGGGAAAATGGGATGAAACAAAGCTTTAAGTGGCTGCTTGATTCAGAGTCAAATCTGGCACCTGTTTTGCTAGCTGATTTAATAATGTTTCCATCAGTGCAGTGCTGGGGTTGCAACCCAGGAGCTGGTGACAGACTGATCTGAAATCATCTCCCTCTGACGGCTCTAATGACTTCACCGCTGTGCTAAGCCCCACGGTGAAGCAGCACTCTGGGCTGCTGAATCCGGAGGCGTCTGCGAAACGTCGCCAACAGTTATTTCTAAAAGAGTCATTTGTGAGCTGAAGAGACAGCAGAACAGAGAGAGAAGGAGAATTTTAATACCTCATTTACAGAGCTGACAAAAAGTGTCTCCAGAATTTGAAAACACGTGGTCTTGACGAACGTAGAGGAAAGCAGGCCAGCGCTCCTAAAGAGGGAATTAATTGCCATCACGGCTGCTGCTGCTGTGAATGAGTTTTTGAAGATAGAGCTGGAGACACTTTTTGGACTGATCTGGGCATTATCTGCAGAAAATTAAATCAGAATTCATTGCCAATGCACGAAACGGGATAATATGACACCTCTGTGTTCACTGAATTGACAAGTGCAAATTTAGCAGAGAGAGTTAAAACGACATGAAATATTGGGAGATAAATATCAGTTAAGTGTCGAGATGGTTTTACTCTTCATAGCTGGAAAAGAGACACAGTGAAGCAAACAATCCCTTCTTCCTATGTCAGTATTGGTTTTTGTCACTGAAAGGAAACAAATGGAGAAATGATGGTGATGAAAGAAACATCAAAGATCAAAGACTAAAGTTTCACTATTACACTTTTATTTTGAAAGATGGCTATAGTATTTTTTTCCTTAAGTTAACAGCAGCAGCAAAAAATCCTTTTGATTTGACTTCATCTTCACTTTGTTCAACTTTCTCACCTTTCTGCACTGATGTTGGAGTGTATTTCCAGGTGTTGTTACACTGTGAGGTCACAGGTAACACAGTTCATTTTGTCTCTGTGTCTTTTTTTTGCAGCGTTATTAAAAATCTCAATCATCTATGAAAGCACTGCACTCACCTGAGAAATTATTAGGATCTGTTATCAAGGTTACATTTTAAAAAATGTCTTTACAAAATGATGGATTAAGGCTCAAAAAGTGTTCATAAAAATCATCTAAACCACTTTATTCAAATGTAAAACTGACTTTAAGAGAAAATGAATTGGTGTTTACAGGAAATTAAACCAGGAGATTGTTTGTAAATGGTGTCATTTCCCTTTTTTCTTTCACCCAGATGATTCTCACTAATCTAAGTGTTTATTAAAAACCTGTCTGACTGACTGACTGCATGTGTTTTATGCCCTTTTGGAGATTTTACAATGCTGCACATCAGCAGTTAACCAAGAACACAGCTGTAATCATTACCTATAATACTATAACTCAAAATAGACTTAAAAGTATAAAAATAAAGATGCACCATCGAGACAGTTCATTAAGTAGTGACACATTTGAATATATAGGATTTCTCCGTGTGGGCACGGATTGTCAAACAGACAAAATGAAGTGTCAGAAACATTTCTTGTTCTTTTATGAGAGCCACGTGATAGATGACGGCTCAACAAGAGAGCAGAGACGTGTTGCAGATAAAAATGTAAAGGCATTTCTGGCTGCAACATCAGTACATTTTATGATAAATGTACATATTTTCCATGTTGACACCTTGGAAATTGGCTGAGAGATGCTAAGAAAAGAGGTAAAAATGATGTAGTCTGCTTCCAGTGGAAGAAAAGCAACTTATCAAGAAGACTCGTGCTTCGACCGGAGTCTTTTGTTAGCTTCCTCAACACGCTCCGAAACACTGCAATTCTTCGGCTCTGCCCACTGAGGTTTTACTTAATCAATGAGATTATTTCCACCTCTGAAGCAGCTCCGTCTCTGAGAAATGTTCGAAGCAAATACTCAAATCTGCTCACAGGTTCAATTCCCTCTGCAGGCGGCGTACGTCCATCAGCAGCCACGTGCACTGTCAAAGTGTCCTTGAACGAGGCGCCAAATCCCAACCTGCTCAGTCATGCAATAAAAACCAACTCCGAGCTTTGAAGGATTTCATTATCTCCATCGACGATATTATGAAGCTCACAACAAAAGAACAACACCAAAAGCTGCGGTGCTGTTTTCCCTCTCAAAGGGGCAAAGGAGTTTCTAGCTGAGTGGATATGAGGACAGCTGAATCTCCGCTCGTGGCCTTGTGTACAGAGCACGCCAGACTGAGCTTCGTGCCAAAATGCAAGGCGACACGCCGGCGGAGATGAGAGGAGAAACAATTGACAGAGCTTTTGTTACATCTTTAATTACAGACCTTGTGTTTGTCTTGTTCAAATGAGGGGCCTTGGGGGAAAGGCAGCTCTCTAAGTCCGATCTGCTCTTGTTCCTGTGAAATGAATGGCCTGACCTCCCATCTTTCCTATAATTCATCCTCCTCACATGGAATGGAGAGTAGATGTTGCACATTAGAGCACTCTGTATTCTGCAGCCTGCATGCACACCTCCATTCCATCAGCACATTTTTTTTTTTTTTTTTTAGCAAGAAACAAACCTGCCATCCTTCACATGCAGAGAGTGAGCACATCTTGGAAGACAGAGTCCACAAGGTGTGAAGTTTACCTTGGAAGCATGAAGGGAAAGAAAAAGACACTCCGCCTGCTGCCTGCTGCCTGCTGCTAAAACACACCCGCCCACCTCCCCCCTTCTCTGCAGTAAGTACGGATATGCCTGGCAGGTACAGGTATGGGCTGTGTGCTGCTGCTGCCAGTGAGATCAACGTCTGTGTCAAAGGAGATGATCCACAGCTAATATGCAGCTGTCTGACCCTATTACCTTTAGTGGCAGGGCCAGGCTGCTGCATCCCGGGAGAGCTCCTTCTGCTTCTTCAGAGGAAATTTAGTCAGGCTTTCAAGCGCTCCGCATCTCTGCAGACGCGTGCTGCACTCTGCGTGTGTTTGTTCGTACATGCGGATCCGACCCCGCGGATCAAATTCGTACCCTGATTTTCTCGCTGTCGAGTCGAGTTGCATTAAACAGCTGAAACGATTCAAGCCCATCAACCTCAGAGAGAGAAAGAAAATGAAAATCAACAGCAGCAGAACCATCCCTGTATTAACCTGAGTGAAAAAAAACAGTTCCTACCATTAAAACCACACATATTTTAATAGTTATTGCACGTTATTTGCACTGAATACAGCTGCAGCACTCCTTGATCCAGGGTTTACTGTGTGGTGAGTTGGCTAAAGGATGTAATCAAGATCCGACATGCCATCACAGCATCTTTTAAACAGTGATAAAACATCACTGTGAGGGAGGTCAGGCTGGACCCTGACGCCAGAACCCGGGGTCATCGACAGACTTGGAAAAAAAGAAACCATTGTAGTCAAGTGGAGGAAAAACATCTTTACAGTCTGTTCAATAGTCAGAAGATTTAATGTGTGTGATTCACTGTGCTCGAGGTTTGGGAGAGGTTGTGTTTGCTGTTGATTTCTGAATTTTCGGGGTCGTGTTTGTGTCGAACTGACAAATATAAATGGCTCCGTCTCTGTCTTAGCAACAAGCTGCTTAACATAATGAGGCTTTTAGGAGCTGTCTTTGTTTATATTCTGTCTGATGATAGCACACAGTTGGTTTTTAAACCTTTTTTTATACTGAAAAACATCTGCCTGCTGCGGCTGTAAATGACGTTGATGAGAGCAATGAGACTGAACCAAAAACAGCAGAGCTTTCTGGACCATAAAACCAAACCAGTGAAACGACACTGAAACGCTCCACGGATCTGAGAGGAGGTGCAGAGTCATGTCGGGGTTTTGTAAATTCGAGCGACTTCATCAGCAGCCTGTTGGTGCTCAGCAGTCAGCAGGAACAGTGGACAGCTGCTGGGTAGAAATGCAACTCAGACTAGAAAAAAGGGCCACGATGCTGTGATTAATCCTCCCAAAAAAAACAGAAGAGGATCAAAAAAAACAAAAAAGACTCAAGGACTTGGTGAGCTGGATGCAACTGAAGGTGGCCATTTGTCTGAATACAACAGAGGTTTTTTGTATGTGTACAATATCAAACTGAGTCAGTGCCATTTCATGTTTAAAATTAATTACGCGGTCTTGTCATAAATTGAGAAAAACACAAACAACAACAAAAAAAAAAGAGGATAAACACATAAAGAGAACAAAGATGGAACTAATGCAGCAGAGTGCTGGAGGCCACGGGCTTGTTGTGAGCGTATCATCAGTGTCCAGCACACACCCAAAGACGTATTGGACAAATTAAAACAAGCGACAACAATAACAGCAGGTTTTGAATTTTAGCTACAGGTGATTGGATATTTTCTAATTCGTTGGCTTTAGTATAATCTAATGCAGGCTCTGAAAGTAATAAGCAATTAGCGTGTGTTTATCCCCACAACTCAGAGAGAACTAATCTGCACTCAACAGCCAGGTCCAAAAATAATGAAATTAATTACGAGCATTAAGGCTATGCGACTGCCAGAGAAAGGTAGAAATGTAATTATCCACATTGAGACAGAAACCTCCCTGTGTTTCCTTTGCTGTCTTTCTCATTGTGTGTCTAACTATATTGCTTCCTTTCTCTCCTGCTCTGTTTTTTTTAATTTATTGATGGGCAACTTCACCCACTGGTGCAAAAACAGGCACAAAAAACTGCTTTTTCCACTGTGGAAAACATCCATTTTGTAATTTTGTTTGGTTTTATGACACAAATTTCTGTTATATTTGTGATGTGACTTGCTACACGTTCATTCATTACGGTTTAAAAATTGTCATAACAGCTCTAACAGCCTTGGAAAAGAATGAAACTGTTATTGCATTCATTCATAGTGGATTTTTTTTTGACCTGCCTTGGGAAAACAACAATGTAAGACTCAATTCAAAGTAAATGACTTGTTTATAATGGGATTATAATGTGCTGTCCTGCATGCGGGCTATGCTACATTGCACTGTGATGTGGTGATCTGTCATCAGGTGGAGAAGAGAGACATTTAAAGTCAGTTTACATATTATTTTAGTTGCACAAACTTCCTCAGTCCACAAACTTTTCAGGTCAAAAAATCTATGACAAGGGAGTTTAGAACGATATATGAGTTTGGAGATATTAAGGTTTAATCATCTGTGGCATAAAATCAATCTGTCAAAAGTGCAATTAAATTTTTTACTTTATTTACACAGTCCTTTTTATCTGATCTCTCAGAAATGTTTTGTTTGATAAGTTCTTAGTGCAAATCAGTGCAATATATGCAACTGAACCACCAGGGTAAGTCTGCAGCTTAAAAGAGAAGACTGTGAATACAAATGTTTTAGTTACTGTTTCAAGCTGATCCCCTCTGACACCAGTTTTTATTCCAGTGGGAAACACTTTAAGCATGTGATTATTTTTTGCTTTAAACAGATTTTATGTTTTTTGGCACTAAAAAGCAAAGCAAACGGATAGAGTTTGATGGTAAAACTTGCTTAAAAGTTGCCTGTTTTTAAAAACTAATGAGACACAAAGACACATTTGTATCTACACGATGAACGTCAATCCTGATTTCTCTCGTCTTTTAGCTCTGGTTTGGTCTCCACCTGTCCACATTTCAAGTTTAATATGCTGCTCTTGCTTTGTCTGTCATTTAGGGCTGCAGTTTGCAGGTTAATCAAAGTATATTTTTAATTAAACTGCTTCTGGAAAGAGGATTTCATGAGCAAAAAGACCAAACTTACCATAAAATCTACCAACCCTCCCCCTAAGTTAGCTAAAGGAAGCTAAAAGCTGCAGAGAGCTGAAGAGTCGGTGCATATTTGTTTAGTTGTGGGGTTTCTCAGCTTTGATCAACCCCTCTCACATTACACCGGATTCATTGTTAGAACATATTTCCTTTATGTTTCATTTATTGCATCAGTATGGTTACGTGGATCTTGTTTAACCTGCAACCAGCAGCTACAAAACAGGAACATGAGACCTTTGAAAACCCACATTGACAAATATCTAATTGTAAGAAGAGTCAGGCTAATGAAAGCTATGTGATCAGAGCCTTTTCTGGGGAAACAGCTTCAATTAATGCATTGCACTGACTGCTATTGATTAGCTGTAGCTTTTTTTTTCTTTTTTCTCCTGTTACCTGGAGGCTGTTTTTATTCTTTTTTTTTCCACAGTGACTCTGTTCACCAGCTCATCAGCAGTGGCGACTATCCACAGTGGTCAGGTTAACGCTGGAGAGGACAAACAGTCTCCTGTGTTACCCACCAGTCCCTGGAGCACACTGGGCTCGGTTGTCATTGGAGACAGGATGTAGGGGCCTTGTATTACAGCGGGCAGCGATTGTGCTGAAACATGACTCTGCCTTCAACGGCTATTGTTCTCATTCCTCACACCTCGCTCCGGTGGGAGAGGAGCGCCTCGGGAAAACGGATTTTACTTTCACCGGTGCACCAGTTCTCAGGGATATATATGCTGCCTGCAAGCCCCCCGAAAAACGAACATCCACTCTCCCGATCACATTCACTCATTCACTTTACCTGCTCACTTACTCATTTTGGCTCACAGTGTGTTACACGCACACACACACACACACACACACACACACAACAAAAGCACACACTTCTCTGATCTCTCCACATCTTCCCCTCAGGCCATCGTGATCTTCACAAACAACAGATTCTTTGCCGGCGCATATTTCACACCCGTCTGACACGAAATCTGATGCTAACTCATTTTCTGAGGCTGCACCACCTCCTCCTTCACCTCCTCCACCCCCTCCTCCCCCACCAGCATGTTTCTCAAGCTCACACTTTCTTTTCGGAGGGGATGTGCAGCACGGCATGGTGAGGTAACCGCGGCCAGCTTGACCCTGTCGGACGGAGGCTGAGCTGTTTGGGGTGTTAATGGTCCATCAGACGGTGTGAGGGGAACTGAGAAGTGCTAATGGCGTTCGCCGGTTTGCTTTGCATCATGATCAGGAGAGCCACGAGTGCACACACACTCACTCACACACACACACACATACACACACACTCACACATATGTAAATACGTATGTTCCCTGGATGGTCTTTTATCTCGAACCCTGCAGTCATGTATGAACCTCCAGGTCTAACGGTTAATGACTGAAGGTGGGAGTATAAAGAGAGTCTCGACGTGCCGTGTTTGAACACAGATGTGTGTGTTTTTGTCTGTGTGTGTGCACAGGTAAAGGTGTGAGTGTGTGAGCGAGTGTGAGGATAATGACAGGGGCTGTATTACCTTGTGAATCTGCACAGAACAAGATGCAAGCTTGTTAATAAGTGCTGGCTACATAAAGAGAAAAGGGGGCTTCTTTGAAACAAACTGTGAATGCAGCTTCCCATTAACTTGCTTGTGTGAATGCTTCCCTTCAAGAGGAGAAACTCACTGCTGGGCTTTTCTTTTTTTTTTTTCTTTGCTTCTCTCTCAGAGGACGGGGGGTGGGGGGGTAGGCAGCAGAGAGTTAGAGCGAGTGGGTGATTGAATTAATTATGTTTTATCACCTTTTAGCTGATTGAAGTCTACCTTAGTCCCTTTAGACAGCCTGTGTTTGTGTCTTCGCCGGCGCCAAATGGATCGGGCCTGTCACCCGGCGCAGGCGCTGCCATCGCCGTTGTCAGAACCTTGGACTTTCAGATCTGAGCGACGAGACTGTGTTGTCAGTTGGTGTCTCGGCTGCTTTTGTGTGTGTGTTTTTCTTTTTTTTTGTTTTTTTTTTATCTTCCATTCTTTTCTCTCACAGTAATTCATCTCCATCAAAAAATGAGTCCCGGGCCCTGCTGCTCATTACTCACACAATGATTTGTGGAAACAATCGCAGCTTTTCTAAAGCACCGTATGTCTGTTGAGAAAGGTGAGCTGCCTCTGTTGTTTTTTTGTTACACAATGAGACTTCAGTCATATAACAGAAAAAAAACAATAGGATTCTAAGTGATTGAAAAACAGACAAAAAGTTTGTCTTTATCTTACAAAATGTCAGAGATAAAAGTAACAAAAATCACGTTTTCATGGTCAAACCAACAGTCGTAAACCCACTGAATGACATGAAACTGAGAAAAACAGCAAACTGCAATTGAAAAGCCAGAGCAAGTAAATAATCAATGCTTAATTAAATTGATAAAACTTCGATCCTGTTTCAGAATTACTTATGACTCGGGTAAAACAAAAACTGTTTATTCACCTGAACAAATAAAAAGAGCATAAAATGGCTGAATGTGTAACTTTAAAGGAAGGGCAGACGAACGGATGAAGACACGGAGTGACGGCTCACAGTCACGTTTGCACTAGTTGTTGAAATTTCCCTCTTGATTGTGGTGAATCTTTCGATTTCACTGCTTTCAAAAACCTTTTTAACGCTCCAAAAAGCCATCAAACGGACCTTGAGTGAAGACTTTTACATTGCAAACTCCAAACTAGTAATTTATTAGCTCCAATTTTGAATTGTGTTGTTAGACCAGCTTTGCCACAACCACGACGACAAGAGAAGAAAATAGTCAAGGCGAGAACAAAATTGTTAAAATGTCAGAAATTGGTTACCAAAACAAACTAAACTAAAGCTAAATTTGAAGTAATAATCCACTAAACGCAGCTCGTAACCGTGTTGACCATCCCCACACTGCAGCACATTGTTCTGCCTTCATCAGCATGACGAACATCCACCAGCCTCCCTCTGCATGGCTTCTCTGTGGTGCTGCGATAAACACACGTCGAGACGTACAGACTCCTGCTTGTCAATATGATCGATCGGCTGATGAATCACGCCTGGGGAAGAATTACACGCGGCTCACAATTGTCAACAATTAGCTAAACAGGCAGAGGTTTGATCAATGAACAGCCACCCAGAGAGATGAGGAGGTCGCTCGCTCCGAAGGCAGTTAAGTTAAAATAAATAAATTTGCCTGTACAAACAGGAGGATGGAGAGGAAGGGAAAAAGTTAGTAAAAAAAAAAAAAAGAGAAACATGGATGTATTGGGTGCAGTGGAGGGTGATGGGGGAGCAGGAAGCCACCCTCGAAGCTGACATGTCCTTAACTCAGGATGACACATCCCAGGTCCCAAACAAGAGAATTCCTCCGTGTGCTCCTCAGCTGCTCTGCATGCTAATGTTTGACATATAGGTTCCTGGAAGATGTTGTTTACAAAGAGCCGCTGGCAGCTGCTTTCTGCATGCTGCAGAATTCAAGCTCAGGATATATTTCTGCTTTTGCATACAAGCTCATGTGATTTGCCTGTTTTGTGTGTCACAATGCACTTAAGCAAATATAATTACCTGCACACACTATGTGCACAGGTTTGTTCTCATTCTGGGCTCAGTATTGATACCAAAAAGCTTATGAGTGTGGAGGGTAAAAGTGATGTTTTATTTGTGTGTAAGCATCAGACTGCATTCGGTCACATCCTCAGTGAACTGTGAGGCAAAAATACTCAAAATTAGAAGTAAAAAATACATTTTCAGGTGCTGTTGCTCCTTTTTCGGGCAACCAACCGTGTTTCAGCTATTAGACTGGGACACAATCTCCACCCGGGTAACCAAGAAAATGGATGAGAAACCTGTTTGTCCTGATTCTCGTGTCAGGTTGTTGTCAACCGATTAAAGCACATGACCCTCAAACTGGCATCACACTTTGATTTAAATATTGGTGGATTCTGTTCGGTGCGAAAATACTTCACAAACCGGAGAGAAATGCACAAAGGCAGAAATTTCTCTTCCAACGTCCACAGAAAATAGCAGTTTTATGCAGAATCTCATCCTTAATTCTAAATTTAAAAAAATGCACTGATAAAATATATTGTGAGGCCTTTATTGGATTTTTTTTTCCTGCTTGTACACAACTTTTCACACAGAACTTTTCGCACGGATCACATGAGCTGGTAAGTGCTGTTTAAAAGTCATCCACCCCCCGAGGATGTTCTTCACTCGGATTATTTGGTGCTGCCCACCTAGCTGCATCAGCGTGGCACTCATAATCACACTGAAGCGAACCCTCCCAGGTATTATTATGACAATGACATTTGCCAATAGAAGGGCAGGCAATCACAATAGATGTTTCCATTGCCATAAAAATGATTTACAGCAGCTCTCATAGAAATGATAATCCAGAGGGGGCATGTTAGCGAAGGAGGATAATAGCACCCCTGTGCACGGCTCCTTTTCCATCCACCGTGGAAGTTCAGTGCCACACAGCCTTGACTGCCTCACAAACTCTGCTCCCCGCCACCCCCTCGGATGACTGAGCCTCCTGGCCTTCACAAAGTCTATTCTCCCCCCTCAGATAAACGCTGCTATAAATAAAAGAGAACAAAACGAGTCACCTCTCTGTTTAAAGAGACGTGCCACCTTCCCACACACGGGATCGTTTGTTTGATCTAATCTCCCTAGTTTGGTCCGGTGGCCGCTGGTCTGCTGTTGGGCTGGCCCGCCTGACTGATTGTTGGAGCCTGCTGCTGCAGTGTTTGCTGGGAGACAGAGCCCAGGCTGTGGGTGGTATTTGCCATTTGAGGATTTTCAGTGCTGTAGACCAGATGGCTGTCAACCTCGTGTTGATCTTGGAGCACGATCTTGCCAAAACCGCTTCCCCCATGGTGGAATAAGAAGAATCGAGATGTTAAACATGCTGCCTGCCTCGAGCTCCTGGCTTTACTATACCACAGAGGGATTATGTTTGTATCTGGCAGGGCAGCAGGAGTCAGTATAGGCTGTAATAGAGCCCAGAGGGAACAGGGACTGGCACAGAGAAGAACAAACTGACACAACTAGAGGCCGAAAGATGCCGCTTACTTTTCTTCTTCTTTAGTTTTCTCACATTCTCTTACAGCTTTAGACACTTTCATTTTAAAATAAAGGGACTAAAACTAGAAAGATCACAAGTTCAGGAACAATATGAGAGTTGAGATGCAACATTTGTCCTCCATCAAATGCTTTTGAACTGAATGCCAGGCAGCTTTTTTCATCAAACTCTAAATAAACTAAAGAGCAGATTAAACAAGGACACTTAGAGTTACACGAATGTTTTATGGACTCTAAATTTAGGAGTTACTTGCTTTCCAATATTAAAAGTCCAGTGGGTAAGATTCAGAGGATTCATTGGCAGAATATGAGAGAAATGGAATATAATATTTATCATCTTTTTAAAGTTTAGATCAGGATCTTTCCTATGGAGTCTGCTCTTTTACATTTCCATGTTGCTGAAGCAGCTCAGTTTCTACAAATCGAATGCTTACGTGTACGTTTTTGACATCTGCATGCTTTCTTTTTTGCACGTTTTGCCCCATAGGTCCTTCTACACACTTTGGAGTTTGAGCAGAGGCTTGTTCAGTCGGATGCAGCCGTGACCTCACCGCCAGAGGCCACTAAATCCAGTTTATACTGGATCTTTTGGCTGATACTCTGGTAGAGGCTTTGCAGAGAGGCAGCAGGAGGAAAAAAGCTCCCAAAACCACAACTTTCCTGCCTTTACTGTCTATTTAATGAGATTTAAACAAAAATAAAGTTTAAAAATCTTTGTTATTTCAAATGTACACTATGATTTATTTAGTTGTGTCTCAAATCACACTCTAGTTTTAATCATTTGGACAACAATTTGCATTTTTCATCCAGGATTTGCTATAAAGATGACATAAAAAACACTTGAAGAAGAATTATTCCAACATAAATCCAAACTTAGGCTAAAAAAAACTTTAAACAGGCTAGAAATCCGTAGTTTGCACATTATGCTACAGACTGAACATCTCAAACACCACTGACCTGAACTACACTAGCAAATTTTAAGAGAAACTCTGAGCATAAATAAGTCAAAATCTAATCAAGAAATGTGTGATATTGTGATACATTCTGTATATCAACAACATTATGGTCATTCATCACGCAGCCTTGTTAGAAAAGATGTGGCATTCAGTTGCAGACATTGTGTGTCAGAACTCCATCAGATCTTTCTGTATACAGCATCTTCACATAATGTGAGACAACCTTTAAACCCAAACACACGGTCACTCAGCTCATCTCTGCACTGTCAGTGACTTCCTGTCGACCTACAGCAAGAACGCTAATACATCAAGTATTCAACTCTGGATCTGTTATAAATTTAAAAAAACGTATGTTGGCTTCAAAAACTGAAAAAGTTGCTCAATTGACGATTTGAGAAACAAACTAACCAAACGCTTCCAAAAAGTGAAACTGAAGTATCTCTTCAGATTCTCACTGCTGTCTGACCGTGATTACATCTCAACTTCTGATGCAGTCCTCCGTCCGCCTCCCTCTCCACTCGGCCGCATAATAACTGCATTCTCCATACTGAAAAGAACAAACTCCATCCTTCCATCCACAAACTTACTTCACTGAGCTCTGAGTAGCCCTGAGTGTGTCCACCATACTCTCTGGTTTGTGATCCCACAGCCTCCAAACCAGCACCGAGTGCTTCTCCTGGGTCATTATAAGTAATTCCACATGCCATCTGCCACCGGTGACGGAGCCTGCAGTCAGCCACGGCTATAGGATGCTATAGGATGCTATAGGATGCTCTCTAATGTTGACCTGCACCTCTTCTCATCACATGTTTCCGACCCCTGAAATGACTGTTGTGCCTCTCCGATGCCAGATCTAATCTACCTGGTTTTAAAGGGCTTTTCTTCCTGCTGCATCTTCAACCTCTTGTAATGTCTCATGTTAGCTTCTGTTAGCAGAGGAGGCGGCGAGGTGAGAGAATATTGAGTCTCAATCCTTCCTCAGCACGTCTGAAATCGAGTAAAGCTAATGGATGAAAAGAAGCTCTGAACCAGAATAAGTTTTCCAATCCACACGTGTGTTTGAACGGACGTGTCCTGTCAGTTCAGGATGTGCATCGATTAACTGGTGATGGAACAAAAGCTTTCTGATAAGAAGATAACGATAACGAAACGGAAACCTGTTGTATGAGATGAATAAAAGACATATTGAACAAAATAAAATAAATAATACTGAACTGAAAATGCATTTTATTGACAATATCACAAGTTTAAGTTAAATGCTTTTTTAAAAATAAATATACAGGAGTAAATTAATTAAGCAAATAAAACAAAATATAGAAAAAATCTAATATTATTCTGGTAAATTAAAAAAATTAGAAATTGTAATAAACCAAGAAAACCTTTAAATTGAAAAACATGTATATGCAAAAAAAGAGGACTTGAGCCTTTTTATTACTCATTTATCTTTTATCTCTATGAAACAACTTTCCATTTTTTTACCTCCGTAGTCACACTGACGGTGTGTAACTGAGTATTTCAGTCCTTCGTCCGTCGCTGAAAACCTTCATCTCTCACAGTCAGATGTGCAAACTTTCCCTCTCAGACTTCGTCTCAGATCTCACTGCTGCTGCTGGCGTGAAGCTCAGCATCTGAGTAAAATTAGCTTTATGTAGAGAGTGTTTTCCAGTCCTCAACCCACAAACTTCAAACTGCACCCCCCCCACCCCCCTAACAAACTTCGATCCGACACGTGCACGCACACACACACACACACACACATGCATCAAAACACGGCGTTTCTGAGGCTTGTTTTTCTTGTTGTTGTTGTGCTCCGCAGAGAAAAGAGCTGAAGAGGAGGCAGAGCAGAAGTCAGGATTGATAGCGAGCTTATCTGAAAATCATTGATTTTCACACGTTCTTACTGGGGGCAGCACAGGTTGGTTTCCACCTCCGATGCCAGAGTCTTTCAGAGGATAGCCGGGAAACATGTCAGAATGGATGAAACTGATAAGAAGACACAAAAAAGCTATCCACCTACACCTTCCCTGCTCCCTTCAACACGTTATAGAAAGCCTTTAACAAGAGAAGGGTGCCTTTAACTTTGACGTGGGACTTGCCGCTGTATTTGCACATGTGAAAAAAGAGAAGGGAAAGACAGACGAGGAGCAGAGGAAAAAAAATAATTGGCCACACTGTCCTTGCATCCGGCTCTAAGCCCTGCATCCTCTACACTCCTGCTTCTGTTAGCGTTTGACCTATCTGCCCATTTAAGAAGCTCTATCTGGGTGCCTGTGCACCCACCGAGGCATAAAAGCACTCTGAGGCAGCGTGCAAGACGCACAGAACAGGAAGAGGTGCAAAGCAGGCGTGTGAATATGATAACAGGAGGAGGCGAACAGAAGGAAACACACCATCTCGACAAACAGTTCAATCTACCAGCAGGGTCTTCAAAGTTCTCTCTTAAAAAAAGTGAAATATTCAGCCAGTGGGATGAGATTACACCACTGTTTTCTTGATCCAGTCTTGATGCTGCAGGGAAGATAATGTCACTTGTTCGAGGAAAACAACCGTCGCTGCAGATTCAAATGGTCCCAAATCACCAGCAGATTGTTTGACTCTTCTTTTTTTCTTTTTTTTTGGAAGGGGGATGCAGTTGCTGCTGTCTGATTTCACAAAATAACCCTCAAATTAAGCAACAGGTACTTTTCCAGGTGTTGGGATACCTTACTCCCCATCAGACTGCTCGTGCTGTCAAACAATAGAGGCGGACACAATGTGCCGCAACAGATGTCGCAAAGATTTTATGTGCGAGCCAAAAAAACAAATAAGACTAATGTTGCCTGGCAGTCGTCTCCAGTATCACAGGTAATTAATCTGTTTGTTGCATCTCTGCTCTGATTACAGTGTTAATCTGTCAAAGCTTCCTGTTTTTATTGAATGTGTACAGAAAAAAAAAAAAACCTCAGATGTTTAAATGAAGTTGAAAATGATTTTCACCCACGTTATATCCTGATAAGTTGTGTTTCCAGCACAAGAAGACACAGCTTAGAGTAAACAAAATCAAAAAACAGCCCAGAGACGCTTCTGGAAATTGAAAGTGAAGGGAAAAAAAATGAGGTAGCTGAATAAAGTGTGCTCAAAGGAAAAACCCTATTTCCTGACAAGACTGTCGATAGTGGAAGATTCTCAAAGAATAACCAGATTATGTTTGATCACAGCGTTTTTTTTTTAAATCTAGTGCCAATTTTTTTTTCTACACTTTCTCTCTCAAACACATCAGCTCTGCACATCCACAGCAGGTTTGTGATCATGGCAGCTGAACTGATCAAAGTATGGTTGAGGATAGGCACTTATTAAAGAATTTCAGGAGCCAGAATGTGTGTGTGTGTGTGTGTGTGTGTGTGTGTGTGTGTGTGTGTGTGTGATGTGTCATCTGCCCTTATGTCCAGTTACACAACATCATGCATTGAGGTTTGGGAAAAAATTATTAAAAAATTCAGTGTAGCTGAACTCTTTGCTCCATTCACCGCTGTGACCTCCTCATGCTAACCAGTCACCTCGCTACTTATAGTGCAAACTACTTCCTGTGTTAAAAATGAGTGTAAAACAGAAGGAGTCGTTCAAAATTGGTTTAAATTTCACAGGATGTGGATGTAAACAAGAGAAACAAAAGAACTGTTCCTTAGTTATGCATGAAATTTGACTTTTTTTGGCCCTAAAAATAATGAACTGTTGTCAGTAGCAGCGAAGGTGTAAGTAAAGTGACAATGTTGTAGCAACACGATCCAAAGTGCGAAGCTAAACTCTGGTGTCTCATGATCGCATGCAGATTGACTGGAAACTTATCGTTGGGCACAGAAGGACTGGACTTTAGTTTAGGCAGGGATCCTTGAAAATAAACATAAAAACACTTCAACTTTAGCAAAAAACTTCACACTTATTTTACAGATTTATGCAGCTGAAGCTGCTGGTGATCAGAGTTCAGCACATTCGTTGTCTGGAGCTCATAAACAGGGAGTGCAGAGATAAATCCCTGGATTTGTTTTGCACCTTGAAGAAGGTTTTCCACTGAGGTGCTCAGATGTTTTTTTTTATAAAGAGAGACGACTTCTGTGGACTGCCGCCTGCGAGCACAAAGCCATCATCTGATTTGTCTGTTTGGACGAAACTCTAATGGACTCTCTGTGTGTCTCAGGCTCCTCACCAAAAAAAAAAACCCAATAACATTTTCCTCTGGAGGTCTGGCTGCAGCTCTCACTCCTCACCCGTCAGGACATTTATCATTCTCTGCTCCGAGGACAAATCCAGCAGCCGTTTAGACGAGTGCTCGCAGCCAAATGTCAAGGATTGTCGCCGCTGCCTGTTGTGTTTACTTCCTCCTCCCTTCCTTCTGTTTCAGACTGTTCGTCCGTGTTTCCTGCAGGCGACTTGGTTTGTCACATGCCCCCCCCCCATGACACGTCCTATCTTTTAAGTGCGGCTTTGACGGCACATTTGCTCAACGTGACGGCGAGGGTCGCCCGCTGCAAGGAGAGCTACGAGACGCCTGTGCGCAGATCCCAGATCAGCGCATTTGTTTGTGTTTGTGTGGCAGTATGTGAACTCATGATCATGTCGCCTCAGATTCCTCTCTGCTGTTCTGCTGTTTATTCTGCTGATTTGTGAGTTTTGCACAGAAACATGTGAAGGAGACCAGAGTCACTTTGTCTGACTTCCTCCGAGGATTTGCGCTTTATAGCATGTGAATGAGAGGAGAAAAACCTTATGTTCTACCACACGGCGGATAAAATCAATGCTGATGTGAGAACCTTGGCCTTAAAAAAATCTGCTCTCCTGATAGAGACCACATAGTGCCATGTGTGCTTCCTCCTTATTACAGACTTAAAGCAAGACTGAACAAAATTTCTCCTGCTGAAATGCACCCTGGACTTCATCCATTAGTTGCCATCACACCAATAACACCAGGAAGAAAGGGAAGCAATCTCCCGAGCTGGGTTGGAGGTTGTGCTGGTGGAAGAGTTTCCCCCCTCGAAGGGGTTAAGAGAGGCAGGACATGCTCCACAGAGAAAATCACTTAGCCTCATTGTGCAGACTAAATCACAAACCACCGCCGCCTCATCCATCTCTCTCAGCTGGCACTATATGTGGAGATACTCCGGAGTGTGAATGTGCGGGGACGTGCATGCCTCTGTGTGCATTTTTGGCTGCTTTGTGTGTGAAAGTGCAAAGAGAGAATTGCTTAAAAAAAGCTTCAAGCTCTTCTTCCTGTCCCCCCCCCCCCCCAAAATCCACAGATCCCATGAATCATTTCTGTTGCGGCCCGATTACTTTTCTCTCGGCGCTCCTCAGCTGATTTAACTCCCGCAGTTTATTCTGGTGGTCAGTGGGGACAAAAAAAAATAGATGACAACAAACGTCAGAGTGGTGAACAGGAGGATTAGTTGTTATCCACACCGATCATCGTCTCACTCAGTCATTCTGTTTGCAGCCTCACACTGTTTCTGTCCGGGCTGACCGATGACATTTCTATTAAATATGTAAAATATTAAATAAGCTTCTGTGTGGGAAAGGAAATATTCAGCCTGTTTGTCGGTTTTCTCATCTTTTTCTGAATGAATCATCTTAAACTCCAAATTTAAAAACACTGCTGTGTGCTGGTTTGGCTGTGTTTTGTTATTTTTTTAAAAGAGTGTTTACCTGCAGAGCTTCTCATTATTTTAGAGCTGCTTCTACTTGAGTTAGACTATTTTCAAAATTTGATAATAAAATGCAGATGTGTTAGTATTTCAGTTTGCATTAACTGCATCAGGTTGAAGATTTGAACTCACAAAACAATAAAACTTCTTAATGCTGAACTCTAATTATTACACTTCTATTTCAGTGCTTGCTAGTTAATTTCCTTTAGCCTCATTAGCGGTGTGGTGCTGCAGATGGCAGCGTCAGTCTGTTGGCTCGTCCGTCTGTCCACCACTTTTGCTCTGGACCGAAATTTCTCAACAACTATCAAATGTGTTTCCATGACGATTTTTACAGATGGTGGCCACAGGATGAATCTTATGATCAGCCAGTGATCTCCTGACTTTTCCTTTGCGTCTGCAATGAAGTGGAGATCTGTGGTTTTTGAGTTTAATCTCTGCTGTTGGTTGGATGAATCCAATTTAGCGCCATCATTTGGTCAAAATTTAAATATATCTTATTGTAAAGTTTGTAATTAGACAACAAAACTGATGAAATTAATCAGCCTCACCTGTACTTTGTTTATACTATCAATTAATAATGTTTGCATGCTAACATCCTTAAATAAAATGAGCATGGCTTAGCATCAGTATGTTAGCATTGCCTTGTTAGCATGCTGTAAAGCACTGCTGTACAAATAAAGCTTTTATTATGAAAAACTACATCACACAAATCACACTGTATCCGCTCTGGATAACACTTCAGTTGCTGATGAAGTTCATTATTGTTATATTTCATCTATTTTTATATGTTAAGTTCATTGATGTGTTCAAACTCTTTCTCAGCCACAGATGGAAACACTGACGGTTGCGTGAGTGAAACCGACTTCCTTTTTTTCTGTTTTTCTCCGACCTCGCCACAAACCGTTAATTCACCTTAATCTGCGAGCAGGTCGGGTCAAAGAGGAGCTTCAAAGATTCGGCTGATTGCTCGCCGGACCCTCATTTTCTTTTCGTGGTGGTGAAGAGGAGTCAATTATAAACCTAAATGGTCAAACTTTAAAATGTTACCACCACTTGTGTTTATTGCAATGAGTTTTCTATCGTGTTTAGTGGAGTTTCTTTGGGGCGTAACAATTGCCTCCATAACATGCAGAGTCTTTTATCCTGCTCATAAAGAGCCAGCCACATTAATCAGGTTGTATTGGTGTTGTTGAGCTGTATGAGATGACTGGGACAATAAGCAGTGTGTGTCTATCAGAGGTGCCACACTCAGGATGTGTCATCCAAATCAAGGTGCCGGCTGTTAAATGTTATGACACCACGCCTCTATTAAAAAACCTGGAGATGACTCATGTTTGAGCCTTGAGTGAAGAGGAAAAAAAGACCACACGGTTCTGCGTTGGTGTCAATCCCACATCTCACAGGTCAAACATGAGGAGGAGGAGGAGAAAACAGCTTCCTTAAAAACATGGCAGATTTAATTTGTTAGTGTGGATGAAAATTGGCCAGTGAGGGAAAAAAAAAACAAACAGCGGTTACATGGGCCCATGGTTGCCATTCGTCAGGGGGAAGATTGAGGAGCTGCTCTAGAGATAGCTCACGTCTCCATAAATCATGTTGACAATTGACTTGAACTGCAAGAGGAGGAGGTCTCCCATAAAGCGAGTCTGAACAGACACTGATATAGGACGCGTCCCTCCCTCTGCCCAGAAATAGAGCGACAGCTTGATGCATGGAGGACGGCCTGTGATGGCTGACTGAAACACAGCCTGCACACTCCTTCAGAGATGTGATCTGTGACTCGTTTTAATTTAAACTCTGGCGCTCTCCTCGGTGGCGTGCTGTCATTACTTTAATGTGTTGATACCACATTGTTGTCTTTTTTTTTGTTTTTTTTTAAATTTCCTGTTCATGAAGATTTACTTTCAGCACATTTTCCTTCAGCTTTCATGTTAACCTCACAGTTCCTCTTTCTGAATGTTTCTGTTCATCCATCACTTTTTCTTTTAATCAAACTGTCTTAAGCCAGTCATAAGTTCTGGAAAATGGGACTCTAGTAAGACGTGAGTCAAATCATGGTAGTTTTCCCCTCCATCTCTGTCTGATAAGCCGTCAGACTCATAGATGTGGCCTGGATCAGTGCTGATCGTGCACTTTTCAAGGTTCAGCCTTTAAACTTGTGTTAAAATAAACAAGTCCAGTGTGAAAATGGTTTAAAGTTTTGGTTTGAGAGTAATTAAAGATCCACTCTGCACAACTTTCCTGCCTGAAAACTCTGTATTTGCCTGTTTACAGTTGCCAGATGACAGTAAGTAAATTTAAACCTGTTTTCCAGGCTGTTAAAAGTCTCTTCCTCCTATCTGACCTGATCTCCTCCTCATCTTCCTGCCTCTCAGCCCTCTTTGTTGCACTGCACAAGCAGAAGCGAAGCAAACACAATAAAAAAGCCCTAAACGGGTGTAATATTTCAGAATTACTTATATTACTGTATATGTAACACGAGTCACGACCTGTTGATACGATCAGTAAATGTGATGTGATGACTGAGATGGGAACTTCAGCATCCAGTGTTACTCTATTACAGGAAACAGTAATGGGATTATAGCGTGGACCCTCCTGTCTAATGCATTACTTGCAACAGAATTGACAACAGACACGCTGAAAAAAAAAGTTGTATCTCTTCTGTCTCCTCCTCTGTGTGGTTTTTTTTTTCCTCCATGGGTGCATTGCAACTGTGGCACCCAGTCGAGTGTATAAGCTTCTCCCTCTCCTTCGCTGCCTCTCAGCCGGTGGCTCAGAGAGCTGTGTTTATGCGGGTTTCACCAGATGTTGATTCAGTCGTTGAACAGATGACAGACTTAGCCAGCAGCTGAGGAGACAAATCCACAGTCCAACACTCAGCAGTCTTCCACCTCGCTTTTTGTTTACGTACATCTGTCCTCGTCTTGCTTTCTCCACTTACTTGCACCATATCAATGTTCTGACATTTCTCTCTTTTTACTTGTTTCAGCCTGGCACATCGGCATGGAGGGGTCTGCAGAAACAAAAACGCTCTCTTCCTTTTGTGTTTGAATATCAATCATGATTTTACAAGACTGTAAACTTATAAATTATTATTTCAAAACCACAGCAAAACAAAAAGTACAAGTCAATGCTATTGAATGTTGCACTATACGGAGCCGTGTAATTGTGAGAGCAGTGAATAAGCTGCACTGTAGTGTTTTCCTCGAAAGAAGTCATTTACTTCAGCTGCTGTAATAAATATTCAGCTGTAAAAACAAATCCATCAGCCGACGCCAAATGTGTTAAACTGTCAGTGTTAAAATGACAGATTAAAGTGCTCACAAAGCAAATAAAACACGATTCTGAAGGCGTTTTTTTTGTTCTCTCCCAATAATGTGAGCTTCAAATCCCCCTTTACAGACCAAACTAACAACAAAAAAAGAGAGGAAATTATTATGATTATTGTTGCAGTTTTTGGTTGGTTTGCCCACCAGAGAGTGAACAGGAAGGGATTTAATGTTTTGGTGAAGTGTAGCTCAGAATCTTAAACTATAAACTCAGTCTGTTCTCTGCCTGCAGACTCTCCCTGATTACATCTAATCTTTGAAATAACATGTTGACGAGTACAGATAAAAAAAAAAACACTTCAACCTCTCTTGTTGGTGGTTTGTTTCCTTTTATGTATGCAGATGTCACTTTTGATGATGTGATCTGCAATATTATCACATCTGCAGTGGCGTCTGATGGCAAGATGACATTTTTCAGATTTTCTTAAGCATCATAAAGAGAAAAATGTCTTTTTTAGGACCAATTTTTAAAAAGCAGCAGGTTCAGTCGACCATAATTCCCACAGCTACAGGACATGGACGCACTGCATGACCCCCATTTTTCTTAACTGTTGCGTACAGCGTGATGTCTGCCATGTTTCAGAAAGGTTTTCCAGGAAATGTCAGAAAAGACAAACTGAAGTTGACATACAGGAGCCAGGAAGAGGTGAAGTGAGTTTACCTCTGAAATCCTCAGTTTAACATCACATCTAAAAAATTCTCAGAACTTCTCAAGTTGAAATCTTACAAAAGTAAATGTGCCGTTTCTTTTTAAATAATCATAAGATGCAAGTCTGTGTTATTCCCATCTCGGGAAGAACAATTGCCATTCCAATCACATGTTAAGTGTATAAAACAAGTTAATTTCACTCTCGCTCACTGTGCTCATTCGCCTTGAAATAAATCAAGAGAGGGAACTGAGGCGCATTCATTATGGATGCATTCCTATTCTTGCAGCCTCTCCTCTCCTTGTTCTTAATTCGTGTGTGGCTCTTCAAATATTTAAAGGTAGGACTTAAGAATTGAAGTGACTGCAAACATGGATCCCAGGGCCCACTTGACAAGGCCGGGCAGGTTGTTGTACAAGACAGGCACTTACTCCGACATATGGCCACAAGAGCTCTTCACTAAAGTTAAGAGAGGAAGCCAAACCTTCCTACTTGTGTCCCTGACTGACTCCATTACCTGGTAATTACCTGGGAAATGTATTCTTGGATGTAAAACATGAAACTACAAACAGTTTTAACACATTTTGTAAATTTCAGGTCAAAAAAATCTCCAGATATTAAAGTTAACAATATCTGTGAATTCAGGCAGAAAAAGATGAGTTCTACAGCTCTTTTACATGCAAATGCAGTTCGAGTTTTTATGCTGTTATGCAGAAAGTTTGAACTTGACGACATTTGTGGTATTTTTGTTTCAGGTAATTTAACATCGCAGGTGTCTGTCTGAGAAAAATGGACAACATCCATCTCATCCTGGACTTAAAATATGATATCCGCCTGTAAATGATCCTATTTTAATCGAGGTTACCAGACAAAACTAGGAAACTGTGAGAGTTTCTTCTTGTTTCACATGAGTTTTTGAATTCATGGCCACCACATGAGCGACTTAAATCTCCTCAGGAGACCTGCAATATGGCAGGAAGAGGAACTCATCCTCCCATCTAACTGGGAATTCCTGTAGACAGACGATGCTGAACTCTTGCTGTGGATATTTCCTCTCCTCACTCCTCCTCTACATCTCCCATTCTGTCTCATCTGCAGCTTCACACTCCTCAGATAGAAAAAAGGGGACACAGGTAATGTGATTTCAAAGCGAAGAGAGACAGGACGGCTGTTGGAGTGTGTGTTTCAGGAGGTTATGACTGCAGTCGAGGGGTAGATCTCTTTTGAACTGAGGCAGAGCGAGATCAAACGGCTCATCTGTGTTTGTGTGTTGAAGGGGGGAGGGTGATAGGTGTCCCGCCCCACCCCTCCCACCCATCAATGCAACAAGGCATCAGTGATGTCGGCCCCATCAAACGGCACGCATGAACACAGGGGACTTTGGTAGCGTTGGTTCTGACTCGAGCTCTTTCACCAAGGCTCAGCAACATGCATCATTCAGCTGCAGGAAAATAAAAGTAATGCCATCTTGGATGTAATTTTGTGGTTTATTCCTCCTAAAAACATTCGTATTGTCTATATTTTCAGAGTTTTAGGCTGTTAATCACCTCTAAAAACATGCAGATGAGCACAGACTTTCAGAAGTTACTGTGATAATCTTAGAAGGATTGAATTACATTTCCATAACAATTTAGATTTAGATGAAAAAGCATCAGGACTGATTCACAGTTTGGTTTAACCTTTTAAAAACCACTCATACATGCTTTACTTTTTTCATTTCTTACTCAAATGTGAATACATTGTGTCTAACAAAATTAAAATATCATGAATGAGACCATCAGATGAGCTGAACCAAACAAAAAAACCTTTGGGAAACTAATAAATGATGTGACCATCAGTCATCCCAACCGCCTGCAGTGTGAATAACGATACCCAACATCACTATAATTATCATTCATTTCAATCAATATCATTCTCATTTAAATTGTTGTTCGCTCTGTATTAAGCTGTAAAGATGAAACAGCTGCAAAAATACAAATCTAGGATTCACAGAGCAACATTATGGTATGAATCTAGAAGATTTTCGTTTAAATAAATGCTCGTTTAGTCCCCGTCTGAGCACAACATCGAGCCTACGACCCACCGGTGACAGGCCTTTCATTAGCAATGGTTGCATCCTCCAAAATATTCCCAAGCATCCAGTAGTTACTGATGTGTTTAACATCAGCCGGCAGTGGTTGGTCCACCAGAGGGGGAATTTGGAGTTAATGAAAAAAGACTTGTGAAGTGACATATTCACTTACATAGAAAAGCTCTACAACTGCAGGTGATGAAACTTTAAAAAAAAAGAAAAAAAACGAGCACAAATCCAAAGACGTCAAACAGATCTGGATTTGGAAAAACTGGTCGGTGACGTCAGAGGCTGACATGCAATTGCGAGTCGTTGCAATGCAACAGCGAAGCAGTGAAAGAGGTGAGAGAGGCCTAAAACAGTGAGCGCAGGAGCTTTTAAGCTCTGCAGAGCTTCAGCGACTGCAGCGTCTGATGATAATTTTTTGTGGGTTCATCAGCACAAGCAGCCGCTTTCACTTTGCCATTAAATCTGTTATTAATGTAAGAATATTGATCACAGCCTCTTTAAAAGCCCTAAAAGCCTTTACTTTAACACACAGAATTGACAAATTCTCCTATGTGATATACGTCTACTGGAGATGGTGATATTGGCGGTGCAGTAAAGTTTGGCAGGAGTGGATAAAAGTCTAAACTATTTCATTTCTCGCACTGTGAGGCAAAGATTGAAGCCCGAGCTTTATTTTTTCACCTCAAACCTCTAATGATTCCTGCTTGTCTCAGCGAGCAGCGGGGAAGCAACAGATGTGAAGGCTTTCTCATCTGACTTTGTCTTCTTTGTCTACATGACTCTTGCTCTATCGATCAGATGCTTCAGGATACGGAAGAAAGATAACGTTTGAGTAAAGACTCAGATAAAAGCTTTCCAGCCAATCAGAGAGCAGACTGTATCTTACAACGCATTATGTTTTCAAAAAAACATGAGTCATCTCCTCCAAGACGGATATAAAAACAGAAAACTCGCTAAACTTCCATCAGATGACTGTCAGGGCGTGATGCTCTCGCTTCCCTCACAGATGATGTGGGTGATAACTGCTGTGCGAGACCCTTGTGAAACGTGGAAGGTATGCTGGTATGTGTGTGTTTGTGTGTATAAGCAGAGCCGGCGCTCTGCACTTGATCTTGTGCTTCTCTTTAATCCCGGCTTCAGTGGCAGGCCGCCACCGGCCCGTATCATTTACACACTACACCTGCCGGGATGAATTTGATACCTGGAGATAATGGATTGGAGTTCAAGGAGGAGAATGTGGACAGAAACTTTTTTTTTTTTTTCCAGAGGTCATGTTACATGAGCCATCTGCACTGATCTTAATGCACCTATCTTCACTCCTACACACATGCATTCACAGGTATGGATAAAGAAACACAAAAACAAACACACACTGAAATACGAAACAGTCCTCCAGTAGCAGGTTTTATATCAAGCCATGGACACAAAGTGGAGAAAAACAACTGTGAAAACTTCTCGAGACCACAGATGATCTCATGAGATGATGAAAATACACCTATTACACCTTTTTTTTCACACCTTCTTTTAATCTAATGGAAACTTAGGCCATCAGCCAAGAAAGAACTGATTACTTTTTTGTTAAAAGAGGCACAAAGAGGCCATTTTTAACAAAAACACTCTTCTTCATTCACACTCATCACTGCTGACCCCTTTAGCAAATTCTTTTATTTTCCTAAGATCAATACAAACGTATAATTAAAGCCATGACCACCTCCATAAAACACATCCAGCACCAAAAATTTTGTCACATCTGGTACAAAGGCCAGTCTATTCTTTACAATAATCAATATGTCACATCACTGGAATTCCTAATATACAGTAAAATACTCAGAGCTGCCATAACTTTTAATTACACTGTAAAGTTAAAGTCAAATTTTGCTGACAATCAATCAAAATATTGGGTTTTTTTTGAAAAATTTTACAAAAAAAATCCTCACAAATGGCCATAATGTGCCTTTAGGTTAGTCATCTAAAATCTTATGCTATAATTTATGGAAAAATTTCAATTTAACCTACCTGGAATAAGGTGTATTTAAAAAAGTTATAACTATTTGTCGGCCAATCTGCACAATCGTCCATATTTCTGAGAAAACTATGAATTTCTGATTCTTAACCAAGACTTCACTTTCAATTATCACCATTCTAGTTTCAAAATATATTCAGTTTTGGTTGAAAAGTATAAAGTGCTCTCTCCGCTGATCTTGGGTCAGTTTTTCATGTGTTTGTTTCATTTTTCTTTAAAGATATATGCTGTGAAGTGCAAGAAAAATACACTTATTGCTGCTGTTAGGGGCTAAACATGCATGATGCACAGTATTGGACAGCGAGGATCCTGTCAGGTTGCATCTCTGTTTAAACTTGCAGCATTTGAACCAGCTTCATTTGCTCTGTTTCACATTCAGGTTGGAAGTTTTGGACCCAAAACCTCTAGAATGGCATCTTTGATTTAAAGTGAGTCATAGTTTTCTTTGCAATAACACAAGTATTTGACTTGCACGGCATAAAAAACCACTCAACATACTCTCTTTACAACGACAACAACAGATGCTATAAAAACCCTGAATAACATCAACGTAGATCACAGCTTATGGTTCTGTCAGGGCTAGTTCAAAGACACGTGGACAGAGTGGGGAAACGGAGAGAGTGGCCTGATACTGAGTGCTGCAGAGTACAGAGACCTAATGGATCTCTCGGTCAGATTTATGGCAGCTCATCCCCTCCATTGCTATAGGAGAGAGGGGGGAAAAAAAGAGTTGACTGGAGCTACAGACTCCAGAGACTATAACTCACTCCCCGCTGCGCTCCATTTTATTCAGCCTGAGTACATTGGTGAGTATTGGGCTTCTTTTTTGGAGCCAATAAAACGTAATCACTGTCTGCCAGGACCAAGGTCAAGCTGCGCTTCTTAGGCAGCGTGATGATTATTTTGGCCTTCGCTGAAGGTCGATTAGCTGTTTATTTTTTCCCCAACGCCTAAGAAATACATTGTGAAGACATTAAATGAGGGATTTTTTTAAAAAAAGGTTTTCATTTTCGATGTGTTACTTGAATCGTTAATCCAGAATCTGATGACTGATTAAACAGGATGTTTGATTAAGTTGTCAGCGAACATGTGCCGTTGCATGAATTAAGCCGGTGACTTTTCACTGGAGGGGCGTTAAGCCGACGTTCCAAATCGCTCTAATTTTTTGAGACATAAGGTCCAAGTTTCAAAGACTCGGGTAAGTCAGCCAGCTCAGCCAAAGTCACAGTGAAGAGCACGCCATCAGGGCCCAGATATGCAGAAAACCGGAATAATTTCTTGGCGTCTGCCACCAATCAGCCACTTTTTCTTTTGGAGAGCCATCTTGGAACAGAATATTGAGTCACCTTACGACTTCTGTGTCCCGTCTGCCTGCTACAACCTGGACAGGATGGAGCTGGCATGTCAGGTGGAAAATGAAAGCAGGAGCAAAGCGATCGGAGCTGCAGAAGGAGTTCAGGCACAGATAGCTACATTAGCTCCCATGAAAGCTCCAGTTTCAAACTCGTCCTGGCAGCTTCTGACTGTGACAGCCACCTGTGTTTGTCTGATGTCGAGCTGGCATGTTCAAGGTGAAACTGCAGTTATGGAACTATGAGTGCTGATGTTTTTCACCGGATGACGGACCTGAACAATGCAGCACTGGACGAGTCTAAGGATTCACAGAAAACCAGATGCAACATTGTTTTTCAAACAACTATTTTTCTTTTTTGTAGCAATGAACATGTGAACACACTAACAATGACCATCATTGTCGGTGGACTTTGGATAGAAAATCCTCATAAACACTCGAACCAATTAACACAGGCAGCCGTTTTAACGGGAAATCATCAATTTGTTTGCTGAAAACAAACGTTATCATAACAGTATGTTGCCCGGCAACAGTTGAGGTGAGTTCGGCGTTCGCTCAGCCTGCTCTCGAGTCCACGGCGAGGACTGAAAGACAGCTCATCTTTCAGATCAGCTTCACTTAGAAATTGATTTTAACATGCGGCCTTGAACATTTGAAATTTCCCCTTCAAAACCTTGTCAGCACAGGGGGGGAATGTACGAGGGAGAATCAATTCAAATTAATTTTAGAGATGAGGTGTTTCTGTCTATTACTTAAAGCAACTCGCATTTTCAATAGATCAAGTGCCTGAGAGTCAGTCCTGGGAAAAAAAAAAAAGAAACTGAAGAGAAAACATGATTGCTTTCTTCAGCCCATGAGGGGTTGGAATAATTCACCGTCTGAGCTTCAGGGGAGTTGCAGGAGCAGCTTAATGAAATGAAAACCTGCATCTTCCAGTGCTGATCAAGCTCGAGCACTGAGGACTTTGTTCTGGCCAACAAAGATGCAAAAGCCGGTGCACATGCTTGAATTACACACAGATGTATGTTATTGTATTAGAACTGGAGGAAGAAAGGGGGCGATACTTGTGTTTAAAAATGCAGAACGCCATGAGGATGATTTCTAACTTGATGTGGGTGTTTTTTTAAGATCGCTGCTGCTGCTGCTGCTGCTGTTGTTGGTACCGACAGCTTAAATTAAAGTTGTACTTTTTTCTGCCTCAGTCCATATGTCTGCCCACCCTGTGGTGCTGAACAGATGTCTGGAAAAATGCTGATTATGACTCTTAGTTAAATGGACACAATTTTTTTTTCTGCTGTTAATGTTTTAAAACTTTAAGAAGGTGTTTGTTATCACATCAGATTTGCTTCCAGACACCTTTTAAAGCTCATTTTCCTTTTTTTTCATTAAGATAACCTGAAATATGAGGCATTTTTTTCTTTTTTTCTATATCATTTGCTCAAGTACCATGTGATCATGATCTTGAGTCATGTGGAATAAATGGAAATTTCTATTGAACCATCCACAACTTCCTGTTAATAGGAAGAAAAAAAAGTCAGAAAGAAGAATTTAATGAGTAAAACAAAATGGTTGGATTTGTAGGTTTGCTTAAACTATTAAATCCACAAAAAGACTGAAATTCACTTCATTTAATTGTAGAGAATATGTACATTTTCTACTGTAGAGCGTGAAAACATGTTCCCTCTGTGGAGGAGCTGGTTAACACAGTGATGATGAGATTCTGCCGAGTGAAATGTACATTAAACTCAGAAAACTGACTAAAAGTATGCATTGTAGTCTCTTTCTCCTGCTGAAAGGGCAGAAAAGAGCTCCAAGGTCAGTCCATCCATCAGCAGCTCACACAAACAAGCTTCAGCCTCAACAAAAGGCTTCAAAATACCAGGAGAGCGTTTTGTGTACAGAAAACATACATCTCGTTCTGACACCTGGTTTCCAATTCCAAGCAACCGTGCTTCCTCCATCAGCGTGATGACCTCTGCGATGCCACTCCTCGGTGTCCCATTACACCAGGAAACAAAAAAAACAAAAAAAAACAGGGCTGCATAATGATGGAACGAGTCAAAAGGAAGTTTTTTTTTTCAAAAGGAACAAAAGCTAATTGGGGGTAATATGACACCGGCCTCTGCTCAGGCGTAACATGCAGGGCCACAAGCACTAACACACTCCCACCGCCGTCGCCTGCCAGGTTGCCGGGCTGACTGACGTGACGTCGTTTCCCAGAGCGGAACAATGCGAGCGGGGTCCTTGTTATTCCACGTGCTCTCAAAGGCTCCTTCTGTTCTGCCCATAAAAGCAACTTCAGGCTCCAGACCCTGCAGTCATTCAATTAAGAATTTACTGGGCTATTGATTTCACCACAAGCGAAGTGTCTCACATCTTGGAAACACTAAGAAACCTTTTACCAGCCTTTTACCTTCAGGGATGTGGACTTGATCTTCAGCATAGAGAGAGGCATGAAATGACTAATGCATGTTATATATATATGTACAAAGAACACATGCAAAAAGCAACTGAATGCAGCTTTCTCCATTTTCAGTCATTTTGATGCAACAGTTCCTTTGTCTTCTCTGTGAACTCTTCAATAAAACATTGAGGAAACTTAAAAAATGATGGCTATGAGCACTAATGATCATTACAAAGATGATTTAGTCTTTTTAGTCTTTTTTGAGGTAATTTTTTGGTTTCAATTTGCTATTTTCAGTGCAGTGACAAGAAATATTGGGGAACTGAAGTAAATTAAGATGATGTTGGTGCATCGCTGCTTGCTTTGACCACTTGGGTCATCAAAGTTAAAAATATCCAAAACTTAGCCATTAAAACGAACATTTAAATGCACATTACATAAATTATGGTCATATTAGCTTTGTTTGTGATGTTGCGGCTCAACTTTCACCACATTCATCACAGGTTTAACTAAGTTATTACATTTTTCAGTGCAAAACAGCAGCGTTAAGAGTTAGATTTTTTGAGCAAACATCTGCTTACTGCCACATGAAGCAGAGACTGAAGTCAGGTTTACTCAATGTACTCATCAGATCTTACAAAGAGTATCTGGGTCTCTGGCTGCTCCACCATGTTCACCAGCTGGTCTCTAACTTTGTCAGCCTGCGTTTTCGTTCTGGTTCACAGTTGGTTCATTAAAGCTTTTTATGAAAACTATGAGAAACACGATGGAAAAATTTGATTTTAAACAAAGACAGTTGTTGAGTCTCATTCACTCTTGTTGGGTTTGAGGTTCAAAGACCAAACCAAAGCAAAGCAGCTGGTGTTTAGTGACCTGATAATGAGACTCAACACTCAACTGTTCTCCTTCACCTGAACCTCTTAGTCAAACAAGTTGCCAAAAAACAACCCAAAACTTCGAGCCAAAACATGTTAAAAAGCACCTGAGAGGTTCTGCAGATTCAAGCTCCTCATGGTTTCACATATATGTGCAACAGATTTCACATATATGTGCAACCTCTCTTGTAAAATCAGTTACGATAGATGGATGAGTATTTGTCAAAGTGGATCTGGAGAACTTGGGGTTCCTTTTGAGTCTCCAGCAAAAATGAAAATATTTATTGACAGTATAATCTCATCCAGAAGTGGAGCAGGAGATAAGATTCATGCTCTCTTTGCAATAAAAATATCCTAAAGAAAAATTCTTATAAGATGTGAGACTATTGGAAACAATCTTTTTGAAGAAGGAAACCACAAATCACTTTGATATCTTCTCGTCTCTCTGGAGGTCTTTTCTGTAGAAGAAACGCATAATAAAACTGCAAAAAAGTCAGCAGATTTCCTGACACTTTACTGACCTATAATTCCCACAACACCGGTATTAGACGTCGCCAAGTTGCCATCTAATAAATCTCCCAGAATCCCCAGCAGCACACAGAGCGACCCCATGTGGCATCCAAAAACAAAAAAAAAGCCCCGGCTGACAAACTTCAGCTTCAGGTCAAAAGTGCAGAAATCCCTCCTGAAAAAAGCCAAAAAAAATCCCAGCATGTGTTTTTATTATTCACGCCTGACTTTTACTCAACAAAACTGTTGGTGCAACACGAGTCGAGCTGATTAAAGAGCCGACTGAGACCGTAATGAAATGAAGAGGAGGGGGGAGGGAGGGGGGGCGGCGGGGAGGGAGGGAGGGGGTTCACGGAGAAAAGAGATAGAGAGCGTCAGAGAAGTGTAAGTGCGGCCGGGGGAGAGTACATGTTGATGCTTAATGAATTCGGTCACAGCGCGGCACAATGAAATCTTTATCCGTTGGGGGGGGATGAGGAAGGGGACTTGGCAGAGCCCCGGCGAATCTCGGCGAGGGTGAAAAATAGAAATCCCACTGTCCCCTGTTGGCGCTCCCTCATGTCAGCTGCCTTGGTTACTGAGTTGGCTGCCAGCGAGCTCCCGCCACTCCACTTCTCCATCCCTCCCTCTCCTCCTATTCCTCTTTTAATCTCTGTGTCTTTCTTTCACCGTCCAACTCTCCTTCACACTCATTTATTTCTCTCTCTACCTCCCCCCCGCTTGTTTCTCACTCCCTGTTCGTCCCACTCCTCCACACTTCACATTTTCTCTCTTTATATTAGTCTGCTCTGTTGCAAATGATCCTTTTGACAAACTCTTGTTTTTTTTCTCCTTTTACCTCTCTGTTCTACTTTTCATTGTTGTCACACCGTTTTTGACCACAAGATCAGATGAAGCAAATAAAAACTGATAAAAGTCGACAAACCAGTTTCATCACAGTGGAGTGAAGCACAGCATGCAGGCGAAGACAATGCAAAGGTGGCATTTAAAGACTTACCTTGTAACAGGTTGTTTCCATCATTATGTGCAACAGATTATAACATGACGGGGATTTTCTGGATCCCACAGTCAACTACAAACAGTTCAGGTGATGCAGTTTTATCAGATTCATACAAGCAAACAAAAAAAATTAAAAATGATTGTGAATCTTACCTGTAAAAGCCGTCAGCTGCAGATCTTTTTCAGTGAAACTTCTCTTCCTTTGCAGTCGCTGCAATCATCTGCAGTTTCCTCACTTATTTTAGTCTCTCCTCTGCGTGCAGGTTTCTATGTCTCAGTCTCTCCGGTGAAGGTTGATCACTGTGGGGCTTTTTTTTTGTTTTTTCTGCAGAGAAGTCCAGCTGACCCCTCGTCGTGCAAAAAAGACAAAGATGGAAAAAGAAAAAAAAAAGGGAGAACAGAGAGCAGGAGCTGGCACCTCCTAATCAAACTCAGCTCCTTCCAGCGCTCAGGTCGAGAGAAGTGTGAGACAAAGTAATCTTCAGGTGAAAAGACAGACTTCCTCCCTCCCTCCTCTCCCTCTCTCTCTCTCTCTCTCTGTGTGTCGCCTGTGCTCGCTCTACCTGCTCGCAGCGCCGTGGACGAGCTCACCGAGCAGCTGCCTCCCCCCAGCTCTCCCTCTTGTGTCTGAGCGCTGTGCTGTTGCTCCATCCATACCCCTCGTTCCTCTGCCTCTCCTCCTCCTCCTCCTCCTCCTCCTCCTCCTCCTCCTCGCTCCCTCCATCCATCCCTCTACGGCTCATGAATGTTTAGACACGCCAATTGTAGCCGAAAGGCACTGAATTAACCCACAGGACTTGAAATGCACTCTTTCCCTTCACTCACTTCTCCCCAGTTTTTCTTTTCCTTCGCGCTTTCGTGGTGACCCCTCTCACTGTGTATGTGACCCTCCTGAAGAGTACAATCAGTTCCTTTTAGGGGGAGTGATAGTCTATTAACTTTGTGGTCCCTGCTCTCCACTGGATTTTATCAACAGACCGTCTGAAGGAGGGATAAAAGATTACGGTCTAACATCCATGATGAATGTGCAATCAGGGACGGCGGCCCATTAGATCAGAATGCTGCGCACACGGACGCACGCTATAAGAAAATTGGCTTATAAAACAATCATGAGCTAAACAAGAAATATGTGTGATGAATAAGTAAATATTTACCATCCTACTCCCTCATTTAATAAATGATTAATTGTCTTTAAACAAGTCTAATTGGAGTTAATTGAAGATATTGAGTCATCGGGAGACGGATAAAAAGCGTCCAGCGACAGTGAAACGTTGCGTCCCTGCAGGCTGAACAGCGTTTCCCATGAGCTCAGCGGATGATGCAGCGCGAACGCAGACGTGTTCATACGTCACCGAATCAAAGTCAGAGTCACAACTCCAGTCTGGGAGTCGGAGTCTGAGTCAAGTCTCAGAAGAAGGAGCTCAGGCGCAGTTTGAGAGTCTGTGCTTGTGATCACTGCTTTTATATCAACCCTCAGAATGAATCAGCATGAATATCATTGGACTATGACGTTGAAAAACAAGGACTTTCAGTGCGTGACTCTTTATGCACCACACAAAGGTCAGAAAGAAGGCAGGAGGGCGTCATGTTCTGCTGTTATTGTCGCTTTAAGGAGATTTCTCAGCAGCTAATTCCACCACAGCATTCATGTCATATCGAAGTTCCTGTAATTAACCATTTCTTGTAGACATTAATTGTTTTGTCGCCGACGTACGGCTCCGCAACGACTTAATCACCTCGTCAGCTCGTCTCCGACCCTGTCGGCTTGCCATCCATGCAACCTGCCAGTTGCCAGCATATATTTGGCTTTCAGAGTTTTGTTGCTATGGACAGCTGCCTCCTGCTGCCACAAATGATGCTATGAGAGCAGCGACAGTGAACCAAAACAGTGGAGATGCAAACTGGGAGACCATAACAATGAGCTGATATTTGCCACAACGCTCTGCAAAGCCAAGAGGAGCTGCATGTTTAAATAGAGAAATATAGATCATGGCAGCTTCATAGTTTGGTTATGGAAAGTCTAAAGACAGGGTTTAGTTTCTGCAACAACCACAAACAGACTGCAACATGATGACCTTAAAGGACACAGCAGAGCCAGAAAACACTCAGAAACACAACACAATGTGGTTAAAAAGCAGAAGCCAAGAAATCTGAACTTTTCCGAATGTCTTTTATTCGAGTTTTGCTGAGTTGAGATGCTTTAAAGTCTTTCACATGCGCTACACGTCACACTTCTGCTCGGCCCGATGTTGTATTCTGAATGCTAAACCGTGAGGTTTCGACCCCGCGGACGTCACGCTGTGACACAGCTTGCCATATGGTGATTTGACATCACACACCTGTCTGGCCGGTGCACAGTGTGATCCATCATCTCGGATAAGGAAAAGGAGAAACTTTAATCCAACAACAACCTTTGAAATGCTTTAATTGTCCTCCGTCTTCTATAGGATCAATTAAAAAAAAATAAATCAAGTGTGAAACTTCTCGCTCGTTTCTTCTCTAATGAAGCTAAATACCATTAAAAACACAAATCTTTAAGGGAAAAAAAAAGGGATGACAGCAATTACCATCAAATCTTGATGGGAATTATCTGCGCAGCGATACGATTTCCTGTCGTCCTCATGAGGGCCGACGTGATTATGTTAACAAGGAGGCCATCTGCATCACGGCAAATCACCGCGCACTGCACCGGCATAAACAAATTAATCAGCGTAACTGTGGTGAAAGACAAAAAAATCATAACTAAGAAATGTGTTTCCAGGTGTTCCAGCTGAGTTACATCAAGTCAGAGTATATTTTTAGCGTATGCACGAAGCACCACGCTGCTCTGAAGATTAAATTGAGTATTTGGGTGGAAAAAAGGGAACAACTTAGACACAGAAGCTCCACTTGAAGAGTTTTACTTCTTCCATGGTGGCCTTTGGAAAAAAGTAGTTTTAAGGTCTGGATCGGCCCGCGCACACACACACACACACACACACACACACACACACACACACACACACACGCACACACGCGCACACACACACTGCGGGCGTGTGTGATTGATTTCTTCGGTTTAACCTCAGGAGATGAGAAAGTTTGCATGTCTCGCTCCCTAAACCTATAAATCACATCGATCAGGCGGGATAATAAGGCCGTGCCTGCACGTCTCCGGAGAGTGAGATGAGAAAACAATTAGAGGATCACAGAAAACCTGCACAGACACAGAGACGGAGAAGAAACAGACGCAAGACCTAGATAGATAGATAGATAGATAGATAGACAATAGTAAAAATGAAAGCAAAAAAGGGGGGAAAAAAGAGGATGATGCTTGTATGAACTGTCAGGTGCAGAAACAGAAGAGTCAGGGGGAGAAATCATTAAATATAGAGCAGAGCAGGTTTTGTTTCTTACATGTTTTTTTTTCTCTGCACCGTTGCTGACATCTGTTGCAACCCTGACCTCCTTTTATTGACCTGCGGGGCATGTTGGAGTCATCTAGACCTGCTATATTCTGGAAGGAATACAGGTCGATACTCCTGCTTTCACCCTCTGGAACACCATAACTTTTATAATTATTTGTAAACCATATTATTATTAGTATTTTGCCACAGTTTGGAGTTGGTTTACTCACTGAAAAAACAACCAAAAAAAAGCCAATTAATGCTGTAAAGCTTGTAAGAATGAGCGAACCAGAGCCAGACTCCGTTTAAAAGAGGATGGAAAAACAGCTGACAGCTTTTACAGATTGTTGTCAGTTGGTTTTACATATTTGACTTCATGAAAACCGCGAGGTTAGCTGCTCCTAGCAACCTCCACCACAGCGTCTGTGCCGACTGATAATGATGCATAAACACATTGAATAATGAAGTACAAAAAAAAAAAAAATCCGTCTGAGTCTGATCCTCTCTGCTGTGGTTGGAAAATGAAATCCTGTGTAAAGTTTAATCTCTGGTGTGATGCAACATCCCCAGACCTCTGGATCGAACACGATAAGTTAAATATATCTTGAGTGATAAACACAGAACCCCTGAGTCAAAGTACACAGAAGTTCCTTTAAGGCACTACTTCGGCCCGGAGTTGCATTTGTAGTTTTTCATCTCATTCATGTTCAAAAGGCGGCTGATTAAGACGCACGGCCGACGAGATCAGAAGGCAGTTCGGATCAGAGCTGCTCATCCAAATGATGTCTCTCTCCTTTGACTTGATGCAGATGTGGAAAGAAGTGTTTTTTTTCTTTTTTAAATGACATCCCAGCATGCTTTTCTATTCATTTCCGTCCCCCCCGTGCGTGGACACGGCGGTCACGGGAAGAGAAAACCTTGGACATGACAGAGTGCCTCTGTGTGCTGTGCTCGGTGGCCAAATTGCCAGTGAGAGCTGACAGGTCTGTAAAGTCTCTGCATCGAGCATCAACAGGAGATAATGAGAGAAAACAGCGAAGCCCAAAGCGAAATGGGCAGAAAAAAAAACTCTGGATCGAGTCTATCCTCCAATTCTGGACCGTTGGTCAATTTCATATGTGAATGACTGGGAGTGAATGACAGCGACAGCTTCCTAATTGTCAGCTCGACTGTTTCTCTTCCTTGTGACAGTTGCCTGTCTCGTGACTACTTGGCGGCTCGACAGTCGCTTTTTGGACCGCAGTCATGCAAACTGCCGCTGGCATCGTGATGGACATGTGCAGTGGCTGTCGGTCCTGGCTGTCTGGTTCAGGTCCTTGTTACTGTAAGAAGCATCTATGCAGTTCAATAATACAGGAACTGGACCTGAAACCGGCTGAGACTGTTTCTCCTTTGACTCTCGCGGTGAACTCTGACTTTAAACATGCATTGTTTCAAAATGAATGTTAATGAAAAAATAATCGTTAAATAAATTACAGCGGGAACATTTGTGCCCCAGAGCAGCTTTTAATGTGAGCGATGGCAGCACGAGTTGCTTCTCGCCTTACATATTTATAAAGTACATATTTTCTGACTTGTACGATTTTACACACACCTTGGGGAGAATTAAAGTTGGAGTGTTGAATAGTGAGTCAGGGCCGTGAAGTCAGAGGATAAATCACAATGGTTGTACAGCACGAGAAGCAACTGAGCCACCAGGGGGATCATATCAGGCAAATTAGACTCACGGCCTCGCACTCCTCTCTGTTGAATCAGTGCTAACAGCTGCGAATAGAAGTGTCACATAACGTTTGTCATAGTTTGAAAGAGCGAACAGGACGCCGCAGCGGTGACGGCTGCTGTAAACTGTTAATACGGAAACAACAGTGGCTCAAATGATTCAAACCTCGCTGGAAAAGGTGTCTGATATCCGTCAGCGACATGCAAGATTGATGTGTTTTTGGTTTCTCGCCATCTTAAACCAGCGGAGGAGAAGAAGAACGGGGCTTTCTTGACAGTGAGTCGGCGTCGTCTCGGCTCCTGTGACGTTCCAGCGGATCGTCGTCTTGGCCTAATGAAGGATTTGGAAGAAACAGAGGAGGATGTCCAGGAGGTGACGGATCGAACGGCTCTGATCGGATCAGATGGTCCGAGCTGAGGTTCGTCCGGTTTGATCCTGACCTCAGTTCCACAGTCAGTCAGCTGATGTTCAGCTTCCTCTTCTGCAAATCTGATGTGCAATAACCTGCCAGTCAACGAGCAAATAAACTGGATTGCCTTTTTTTTTTTTTTTTTTTCCCTCAGCCAAATTTTGTCAGTCTGCTCCAAGTATCTCAGCGTGACGGAGCGAATGTGTATTTGTGCTTCGGCGTGTTTGTGTATTTATTTATATGATGGACCCGTCAGAAGCTGCTGTGTTTCACCACGGGGACCGTCTCTCTCCTCCGCACTGATGAGATGTGTGAAATGTGAGATGCCATGCGGAGTGATCCACACATGCTGCGCACATGAGGACACAAATCAAATCCAATATCTCAAATTTTTTTTTGTGGGGGGGGGGTGAATAAATGTTGCATGGTGGATCAGATACACTGAATGTAACAGCTGAAAGCAGAGGAGGGAAAACGAAAAAACAAAAAAAACCTAAAATACCCTGCGTTTTCACATCATTTCTGCAAATAAAGTGACCACAAATCAGACTCTGATCTCCAGTTAATGACATCACTCCCACATCCCTCTCACACTCCACCCCCTAATGTTTTCCAAACAGGGGGGGGGCAGCAGATGCCGACCTTTGGTTGCTTTGCAAACCAAAGGCAGGAGGGGAATGAGTCAATATCAGGCCAATCTGTCAATTCACAGATTTTTTGTGGATGTAGGTGTTAATATTTCATGTCTGTTAATCATATCTGCATCCATTTCCATAATATGTCCCCAAAAGTTGATTAATTTATTCATATGTCGATGCCTGGATGTGAAAAGGACTTGAAATGTCACAGTTTATGAGCGTTGATTGATTGATAAGTTCATGGCCTGAAGGAGAAGAAGTCAGTTTCATCTTCAACCATCTCAACATAAACAGACTCCAGCAGTCATGGAGCTTACAGACGTGGTCATGTGACCGCCGAGCTACGTCTTTATCTTGGGGAGGAGGTTTCAGTCCAAAGAGGAAAAATCATCTGAGAGCAGGTGTTCGATTCCTTGTAACTGCATGAGATCCGATTTCTCTTTTTTTATTCAGACAGTGCTGATCAACAATGTTATAATAACCTGAACCAGAATAACAACAAGATCGAACTTCAACTTTTCGACTAAATAACTCAAACAGCTGAACTGCAGTGAACTCATCACCTTCTTTAGGCTCCGAACTTATCAATCAAACCTTGTGCACAAATTTATCAATGGCTAACACCCACATGATATGGCTTCTTATCAATTCTTCACCAATGACTGTAACAGTTTCACTTCCCTTAAAGCACTATTGACAGTTTCTCACACCACCCGTCCATGTCAGTGACTCTCAGTGTTTTTCTCTGATTTTTTCTTGCTTTCAGCTCATGAAACAGCCTTTTCTTTGGCACGTCTCAACTCTTTTCGGTGTTTGTTTTTTGATTGTCCCACGCCAGCATCCGACTCGATGCTGCCATGCCATGATTCACGGGGAACCTCACAGCCTCGCCCCTGATTAGATGACCGCCATGTTTTGACGGATTAGTCTGAAATCGACTGTTGTGCTTCCAAAAGGCTTTGAGTGATCAGAGAGAAAATTTCTCCCCCGTCGGTTCGGTTTCCTCGTCTCTGAGGTGACATAATCACGGCTGATGAATCTTAACAGTCGTGTGAAATGTATGTTGTGTGCTGTTAAACCCCAGGAGATGAATGGAAGTGGAGATCTACAGTATGTGTGCGTTTTTAACCGCGACACGCTCACAGCTGGCCAGACTCAGCTGGGGCCTCGAAAACACACACTCTCCTATGCGTTAGCTGCCCCCTCTGCCGCTGCTTCTGTCTCCACCGGGACAACAGTTCCACATACATTGCAGGACTGCAAACAAAACAAGCGTCCCCATCCTCCCTCCGAGTGCGAAGCAGTTGCTCTCTGCATTTTCTGACCCAATAGGATTTGAGGGGAGAGCCGGTGGTGGAGTTGAGCTCCACTGGGGATTACCCCAGCTTGGGTTTTTGGCTCGGCTTGAGACAGAACCCTGGAGAGCTTTCGGGTTTAGGGTGTGTGTGTGTGTGTGTGTTGTGGAGGGGAGGGCAAGTATGGTTCTGTACATCTGCCACTTCCCAAGGGACGCAGCCAGGAAGGTTAGCCTAGTTTCCTCCTCCATCAGGACACTGGAGGAGTCAGGAGGGAGAGTTTATTCTCCTCAGTTGGAGCTGCAGAGGATGTTCAGTAAATAGCCTCGTTCATGTGTGATTTATTTCTCTGAGGGTTAATTTTAATACAGGAAGTGTTGATCAGACTCCATTTCTGTGTGTTTTCCAACCTCCCTACCTTCCTCAAAGGGCTTGGTTTTACTCTTTTTTTTGCGAATTGCAAATGAATAAATATGAATAATTAATTAATATTAGGTTTAATTGCTTTTTTGTAAACTTCTGTAATTCCAACCACACTGCAAAGTAGTTTTAGTAGCTTTTGTGGATCCCTGAAGTTTTCTGATGGCCAATCCTATGGTTGATTTCAGCTCTCCAGTGAAACTGAGTCATTCTTCATTATATATACGGCTTGAATCAACCCAACACACATGCTGTTTTATAGGGGAAAAAACCCCTGCCAGGTCTTAATAAGCACCTCTCAGGCCTTCAGGGTTGAGTGTTGGATGCTCAGTGGTGGTCTTTGCCTCGTTCTCAATCAACATGTTGAGTTCAAATTGAGACTGAAGTGAAAAATATATATATAAAAAAGTTACAACTGCAATAGTTTTTCTTAGTAATTTCAGTTTTCAGTGTATTCCTGATAAGGGATGTGACATAAAAGACACATAAATAAAGACACAAGAGAGTTTTCATTGAAAGAGCTGCACGAACTTTAAGTTTGGCGTGAACGTGTGTGTCATTTTCCTTTTGAATAGAGTATCGAACATCATCAGGTTCACTCCTTCATGGACGAAACACTAAAACAAGAGGAACCTCATGCAAGAGCCTCCAGCTTAGCATGCAGGCAGCAGAAGATAAGATGAGACCGGGGCAGGATCAGAGATGTATGAGCTTCAGGTGCGAGTGCAGCATATTTCCTGAAAAACAGCAAAAAATTCTACAATTGCACTGGGTTAGTATTGACTGTAATTACTCCCTGAGAGGAATACGAGTGTATTTTTTTTTTTTGAGGCCCAAAAAAAATTATGTTTTTCTTCCAGTAATTATTTGTAAACCCCCCTCTTACCTCTCCTTCCCACTGTGGAAGATTGACAGACAAAATAAAAGCGCCTGTTATTGTAATGCCCCACAACATTTCCAAGTAAAGCCTGAATCTTTTGGCAATTAGAACGAATGTCAACCAGGAAGGAAGAAAGGGAAAAAAAGGCGGCTAATTGAAAACATTAAAAGATTCTTCAATTATTTCTGGAAGGAAACGAATGAAACAGGTTGTGGAGGGAAATCATTTTAATAATTTGCATCATTAAGCAAGAGGAAAGGCATGCTGTGCTGCGTTCACTGTCAGAGTTCCAATGGAAATTGTGCCATCCTCAGCAGGGGGCCACATGAAACACCACCAGTGGATAGTTTCTCCTCTCATCCATCCGCTCTGCTTCGAGATTCTGCTTCAAATTACCTACAATACAAGAGTAAATTACTGAAAAACGTACGGCACTGTATGACTTGAGTTTTGCAATTTTCCTGCAAAGATGGATGTGTCTACAACTTGAAATTGCGAGGAGAACCTTTTCACAAGGTGCTGCACCGGTGCACAATGCAAAGCGCTTCCATCACCGCCGTGTCTTTGTACGAAGAAAAGCATCACTCCCAGCTGCGAAGAATGCGATCCATAAAAAGCAATCTCCCTGCATCTTCCACTGCCTGTGTGAGTGGTCACCTGTGAAAAAGAACAAAATGACTGTATGTTCGCGATCAGCCTGATGGAGACGTCGGATTTCGTGATGCAAACACACACACTAAAGCTGGTCGCTCTAAACTGTGAGGGCACAACAAAAGTCTGATGATGTGTTGAATTACACGGAGTTTATCAGAAAGCCAAAGATTTCAAAAACAAACAAAAGAACGTGACTGGCTGCTCAAGTTGAGCGTGTCTTCAGCCAATTATTCGTTTTTTAAGCCGAGCGGAGACAGACGCGTGTGAGCGACCACCGAACGGCCGGGTACACCTAATGTTGTACAAATTTATCTTACATTTTCAAGATACCGTGTCGCAGGTGACCTTTCACAGAAAGGAATAATCAGGTTGTTTTTTTTCACTTTTGGATTCGGCTGACATTTCCTCATATCAGTCAGATAACTTTTGACATAAAAGCCAAGAGAGCATCTGCAGGGACCTTTTCCACCGTTGCAGTAAGAGAAAAAAAAAATCTGAATAATAATAAGGAGGAAAACTGTGAGGCTTTTTAATGTGCAAATACAAGGAGAGCTGTGACCTGTCTGTGGCAGACTTTCACAATCCACTGCGGAGACATCATAATACCATTTCTCTAAGACAAACAAAAGAAGAAACAGAGGCGCTTTCTGTTATCCAGTCACTTGTCTTATTTATTAACAAATACTTCAAGTCTCCCCGGAAAGTAGAAAATGAGAAAAAAAAAAAAACATATTTGTTTCAGCTGTTTACAGAGCGAGAACATTTCCTCTAGGAGCTTCTTTTTCTAATGTTTTGTGTAACACAATGAGCAAAAAAACAGTGTTTTTCCACAGAAGGACACATGATGAGGAATAAAACAATTCTTTTACCTTCATTTTTTTGCATCTTTTTGCTTTTTATCCTCAAAAAAACATAAATTTTTACAATTGTAGCCATAATGATCCATTTTTACATGCAGATCAGATATGAAATTCTGGCTTTTAATTGACCTGAAAGAAACAAAAAGCAGCAGGAGGATTTGCAGAGTCGATGCAGAGACTCCTGAAGAACCCAAACACTGACACAGACCCACAAACGGCCCGCGACAAATCGAAGAGCGGCTGAAACGTCCTCAGTCTCAAGGTCTGAAAAACATCGGACCTCACAAGGATAGAAACGCAGGAGCACACTGACGCTGACATGGTGCTGGAAGTTCCCCTGCACCGCTGTTTTTGGCTCCTTTTGAAGTTAAAAAGCATCATGGAACCATAGATTCAGAAGAAAAACAACCTTCGACTTGAGTAGAGGGAAATACATTTCAAAGAGACTTCTTGAGAAGGAAACTTTGTCGGAGAAACATAACTCTTCTTCAGGGATTCAAAATGAAAATGAAGAGAACACAGATAAAAAAAGAAGTGTATTACAGAATAATATGTTTCACGAGAAGTTTTGGGGAAATATTTGCGTGGGATTCATAATTTAAACATAATTAGATGTAATAAAAAAAATGGAGCTCAAGCGGAAGTTCAGTCCGGAGGAGGACTGCCCTCTTTGGATCCCCATCAGCTGTTCTCGTCAGCTGGTCACATCTGTCCAATAGCACAGCGGCACACCTTCACTGGCAGCCTATCGTCACATGTTTTTATCTCTACATCCAGATCGTTCAAGCTGCTGTTGTGTCGTGTTGTGTCTTTAAAATGTCATCAGTTTCACCTCTTTATCAGCCTCCACCATCACCAGTGTCTGGACTCCATGTGAAGATTAAACCTGCAGATGCTACAAAATTTTCTGAAATAAAGCAATGAAATCACCTATCAGCCATCATCTTTTATAACAAACAAGTATCCTAATGAAATATATCGTTTGAAATAAATAAAACTAATCTTAACATCTGAGGTTAGACTTTTTTGAGTCACAGTCACAAAAACATGCAAGGCAAAAGGTCAGGAAACAGACTGAGATCATTATTTTTATTTTTCAGATCTTTCCTTAAGAAATAAGTATAAGTGACCGTAGTGGAGATGAAAACAGTTCATTGTGGTGTTTGTTTCCAAAAATAAACAGGATTATTACCAGAAAAGTAAATAATAAATAATAATGTGAGTAAAAGCTCATGGCCACTGTGGTAAAAAGACAACAAGAATAATTATAAATGAGGAATTCCAGCAGCTCTTCGGTGGCTAATTAACATGCTAGCCAATTAGCTTGAAAGTGGCGGTGCCGGCTTGGTGAAGTCCGTTGGTAACGTGGTCGCTGCTTGTGCAGGGTGAAGCAGCCCCCTGGAGAGTCTCATCTGGTCTTTGCCGTGGTCTCATTTATGTGATCTGCTTGTGTGTGTGTGTGTGTGTGTGTTTTAAAAATCCAGCGCTAAAATCTGGCTAAAATAAGCATTCTCCAACAGCAAACTGCTTTGCCCATGAGGATCGATGAGCAGCACTTCCACCTGTCAAGATTTCAGCTTAAACTGCTCTTTTTCCTTTTTTTTTTAAACTCTGACTCAATTTCTTTAACAAAACTGGTTAATAATCCACAGATTTATGGCAAAATATGTCATGTTGAGCCTATATATTCTGTGTATTTCAAATAGCAAATGAAGTGACGTGATGAAAGACTTCTCAGCAGATCCCGGGAGTCACATTACCTGTGTGGAGCCGTTTGAGGGTCTAACAGAGTAATTCAGAGGAGATTCGCCTCAGGGGCTGCTGAGCTGCAGCGTGATCATCCCACGGATGAAAGATCTCCTCAGATGTAGTTAGATTGCAGATGAGTCCAGGTTGGTGGATGCACGCGTGTCTTTTTTTTTTTCCGCCGTGCAGGAGGAGGTTAATGTGACATGACGATGTGCATGGATGGGAGGGGAAGGTTCTGAGGGTATATGTGGCCTTTTAGTGATGATTGGCTCTGTCAGCTTTTCAGGGCTACCTTGTAGTGAACATGCAGGATGGAGCTGAGTAACACTGATGAGCTCTGACTTGCCAGCCTGTTATCTTTCTCCCTTCTCGAGCATCGTAAGAAAATGCACAGTGAAGAGGCGGGATGAGAAATAGGAGAGGATGATGTTTATTGTACGATAAGTGGAAGAAAGAACGGTGAAATGCTGCAGTTAATGGAAAATAAGGAGGTGCTTTACATCCACGAGGACATGAAAATGCACGTTGAGTGCGATCTGTGATGTGCAAACTGGGGATTGTCATGTGTGTGGATGCTTTTTGTCTTAATGAGCAATTGAAAATGTATAATTAAAATGTCTCCGTAAATGTTCAAGTGCCCTCAGATGCAGTTCTTCTATTGTCCACTGAACGCTCGCTCAATAAGTCAGAAAACTCTGGAGATATTTGTTTTCCACGAGTTAACAGCACAAGTTTCAACAGCTACCTTATGTTCACTTCTTCATATGTGCGTCTTGATGCCAGTTCTCAGTTATTGTTCTTCCAGGAGGGTAATCAAAGCAGTATTGACTGATTTCTTGATCACTTGGGGGCAGCAGATCGAACTGTAAAAGCAACACAGAAACATTAAAATCCCTCTTACTTTGACATAAAAAAGAGAAAGCAACTATTTTCTGTTTACACACAGAAACACACAGCTGTTTTCTTGCCATAAAATGAGAGTAATTTTAAAATTTCCACATATTTTGGGTCTGGTTTTGCTGTGCAGTGACTCCTGTTTCCTCTAAACATGAACTTTTTCCTCATATTTTACACAGGACAAGCAGCATGGAGTTTGTCCATCATAGCCTTTTCTTTAAGAACACTTCCTGCTGAGCCAAAACATGATAAAAAATACTTTTTATGAGACAAAAACAACAAGCTGAAAGATGCTAAAATGCTCCATAGAACTGAAGGTAACTTTAGAGTCTGTTGCTTACACAATAACAGTTACAGTGGATTCTTTATTCTATATTTAAAAGCAATTGTTGAAATAAACTAGTGCTTAACTGTGATTTCAGTTTTGGGATCCTCAGGTTTAATACTTGAAAGAAAACCATCCTTAACAATTGGCTGGTAAATTATAAATGAAAACTAATAGAAATGTGGGAAAATTAATGCCGGCAGAGAGCAGCTCAAAGGGCTGAACAACACTGTGTCAGTGTTTGGAAAATTTCCTCCCAGCTGTAAAAGAATTATAATTATAAACTCACGTCAGATGCATTTCCTCCAGGTAGTCACAGACTGGCACAGATGTCCTCCCTTTCTTTCTTTTTTCTATAGACAATGTGATTCATTTGTTTGATTGAAAACATATTATAAGAGGGAAAAACCTAATTGGAGCTCTTTTCTCTCGCTGCTTTCAACTTAAGCTCAGGCGTCATGGACCTTAAAATTGTGATCACGATGCCAGAGGCGGGAAGACAAAGGGGAAGTGGGAGAGGAGAGGAGCCTGGCAGCAGCAGCAATAGCAGAAGCAGCAGCAGCAGCGGTCGTGTGGGGGATTTGTCAGACCTTTGTGTTGGTTTAAAAAATAAATTAAACAATGTGAAAATAGAGAAAAAAAACACCTCTGCAAGCCTTAAAATACAGGAAGCAAGACGTGGATTTACTGTGACACAACAATGAGGGTTTTTCTCTTTAAAAAGGTCGATTTCCAGCATGTGAAGTGTGAAAAGGTTCCCCTGATGATGGCGTTTAGCTGCTATTATTTAGCATCCAGGCTAATAATGAAAACAGTTCAATTTCCTCCACTATGACAGGACGTTACTGATGAGGATCTTCACAACCAAGGTGAAGGAAAAAAATCATTCAAAATCTGAAACATTTTACTTTTGTTTAGTTTAGGTTCGGGAGGCGCCTTTTCAGCTTTGGCACTGTGACAGAACTACATGGAGGACATAAAATATCTCACTCACTGGTGAAGGCCGTCTTTTTTTTCTGTATTTTTACCTTTTTGACAAGAAATCTTGCTAAAAAAAACAAAACAGGAGATGAAAATCTTTAAAATAGCTGACAAATATATGTAATTTTATCTGCTCTTGTAACTACAACTATTTTTTTGGTATAAACTCTTCGACTAGTTTATACAAAATGTCTTCGTATTTTTTCCGCTAAATGTTTTGTGCAAAACATTATTAAAACCAGGGCAATGTCGGGCTAAAGGTTAGCGAATCACAATCATGACCAAAGAAGGTTAAGTCTGTGTTTTTCATCAGCAGGAGGCCGTGTGAAGATAAAAAAGATGGGGATTGAGGTGTCCAGCTGGAGATGATGATACCGCAGTTCATGGTCAACGCCTGATTGGCTGCAGCCGTGCTCTGCCAGATGTTTACTGACGAACATGCCCACATGTTTACAGCCACCACTGCTCCTCTAGTCTGGATGCTTTGGCATGAAGATACACAGGCAGGCTGTTAAATGTGTGTGATTTAGCCTGCACACACCACAGCCATGACTTCTGAGTTTGACTTCTGACTCTTTGCTGATGAGCAGCATCGCTTACACTCTAAATTTCTTCCACTTTAAATTAAATCTCAATAAAATGTGCTCAGACGGTGGATCACTGGTGATCCAGAGGATGTGTAAGAGTGAACTGACCACATAAAAACATACAGCTTAACCTTTAATTCAGATTTGACTCATGTTTGACACTAAAGTTGTATTTATTTTCTGTGTTTTAAAAAAGTGAAATTTCAAGGTGACATTTAATTTGTTTTTGGAAAAAAGTAATTAATTCTAGGGCAGCAGCTGATCAAAACACAGAAGTTACTTCCATCAAACTGTTTTTTTGGAGTAAATGGTGGATAAAGGCAGAGTCCATTTTGTGTGCCACAAGATTCAAAGTCACTTTAGCGCCACCTTAACTGAAAGGAAAGCCTCAATTTAAAACATTAGGTGGTCTGAGGAGTCATTCTGGCACATCTTTCAGCGGCAGAGCAATTTACCATCCTTTTTGCAGTCAGTCTGACCGTAGCGGAGGCAAATTTTCATCAGCCCACTGCCCTGCCAAAACTGTGAAGGATAATTTCCCTTAATTACACACAAAGGAAGCTTTGAATCTGACCTTTCATTTCTCCCGTCAGTCTAATGACACCCTTTGGTGAGACTCGTCCGTCCCTGCTGGGGTGTTCAGAGGACTGTCATAAGTTCAGAAGAGGGGTCTGATATTACATCCACATGACAAATGTGCATGTTTTCTCGCTCTGCTTTGGACGCTGAAGCCTGAAACTTAGGTACTGACTCTGTTTTTTGGTTGCATGGTGCTTGTCGGTATGCAGGGCCTGCGACTCCTCAGCTGACAGCAAAAATAAGACTGGAAGGGAAAACTGGATTAGAGTGAAATTCAACAGAGACACGATCAATTTATGGTGTGACAACTTTTATGTCCTTAAATCCCTATTAGTGTTTGTTTGGGCCATAAAAAAAATACATCCATTTCCACCATCCGGATACTGTAAACTGTGATCATCAAGAGAGAGAAAAAAAAAAGAAAAGAAAGAGAAATAAACATATTTCCATTCAATACAAAACGTCCAGGAAAGAGCGACGGCTGAGCAGGTTTGTGATTGCCTTGAAAACATGGCAGAAATTTGCATTTTGAGTGGAATTCTATTATAACATCCTGTATTTGAAAGCCTCTCCCTCACGTATGCATAATTCAAACATACATTTTGTGTTATTGCCGTGGATTGCAGCATTCCCTGACAAAACAGCCCGTACTGATGTTTCTGAATGGCAGAATTAGGCAGAAAGAGAAAAAAAAGTATAAAAAAGTATAAGAGGCACGAACCTGAAACAAACTGAGTCAGAGCCTCACTGACATCAAACAAGTTGAGTTCATCTGTTTTTTTTGGAGGTTGTTTGACTTTAACCAGGGACATTTTCAATTTCAAGGGAAACTGTTTTGTCCCAATAATGATCAGTAAATACACAAAATTATACTCTCAGGCCCAAGGATGAGAGCGTCTGTGTTTCATGTGGTGTTTTATAGGACTTTTTATAGTTCAAGAAATTTGTCTGGAGGCACAGAAACAGTATTACAGGAAAGTCTGCTGTATTGTGGACTTTGATCCCTGATTGTAATTAATAACTCTAATGAGGGCACAGCAGGGAAAGTCAAAGTATCACCAAAGTCCTAATTTCTTTTCCAGGGAACTTGATTATCTGAGTGAAATTATCCACCTTTAAATTGCTGAAGTTATTTATCTCTGAGCCTCAAATGTCAGTCTCATAAAATGGTGAGAAAACAGCAGGAGAGCACAGAAATCATTTGGGTTCATCCTCTGGGAACCATAAATACCTGCATCAAATTAAAGATACACAAACCATACCATGTAAAATTTTTCAAGAGAAGAGCCGAAGTGTTCGCACATCTAAAAACACGCAGGTGTCATCAGTATAAATACTGACTGCCGACAGTCTGTTGACCAGTGACATGAATCTTAATAATCCTCATTACACATAACAACAACATTCATGCTGATTTAGTCATAAATACAGACGTTTTTTAGGCTTGAGTCAAAATTTCTCTCAGAGACAAGACTGTGTGAGAATGAGTGTGTCGACTCTCTCGTGAAAGTTATAGTGTTTAGAAAAATGTGTGTGTGCTCAGGCAGAAGCCGCTGTCACCGCCGACCATGTGTCCTCGTGACAGGACGTAAACACCATCCGCCTCCCGACACGATTCTCTCCAGGAATAAATGGACCTGAGGACGGGTACTTGGCTCTGGTTGCCTTCATCGAGCCATAGAGCAGAATAAGGAGTCCCACGGTTGAAATTATAATCTACATAACGATTCAAATAAATCTTAATTATGATTGAATTATAATGACTTATCACTTAGAGCACATCTGCACTTAGAAAACTGTAGTTTTTCCAAACCCCGGGAGGCTCTCCATTTTATTTGAGATGCTTTGAAAATGACTTAACAAACAGCAAGACAGAAATCTTGACACAAGTAATAATAGTTTGCAAGAGCCAACTTTATTTTAAAATGAAGTTTAAATCAATGCATTAACTTTTTTAAAGCATTAAGTAATAAAAAGAGCAGACTGTCCATCTAGATTTTCATAATTTACCTATAAAACTTACCTTCTAAAGTCAGGGAATCGTCTAAAATAATGAAATTTAAATGAGGTTAAGAGTTTCTCTGTTCTTCTGAAGAGATCAGGAATATTGATATGAAAAAAATTACCTCCTAATCAGGACTAGAGCGAAAAAAAAGATGAATTATGGAGTCCATCTCTCAAGTACAGTGCGACCACTGCGTGTCATGCAGCACATGAAGCCATGAGCTGTTCATTCGTTGCTTGAGTGGGGAAGCCATCTCTTCGGCCCAAAAAGCATTTCCCTATTTGTAGTGGTTTTATCATTTGGGTCTCCTCGTTGCATGTCGGAGGGAAGCTTGGCGCTTGTTGAAATGAGCACTCTGACAAAGCGTAACAGCCCGGCTGTGGAGGTTGAGAAGGACATCTGTTCGTGACCTCAGACCCCCACCAGCTGCAGCCGTCCTCATCCAAGTTGCTCCTCCAAGGCCTCAGCCAAACCGGCGCTCTTGGCACCGCGAAACCAACTTCTGCAGCGCTTCGGCTCCGTCAGTTCACCACGTTTCATTCAAAAAAGGGGATAGTTGACCCTTGAATCTGACAGTATATGTTTAAACCGAGGACAAATTACTCTTAGAAGATGATTTTCTTCTCCAGCAAACAGAATTACATTTGTTATGGACCATGTTGTTACCAGAAGAGTCAACAGTGTGCTTGTTTTGATGATACTTGACAGCTTAATATCCTTTTTTTAGCTTTTTTTTATAAGTTACAATCATACTCTCTAAAATAAGCTCATATGTGTTAATGCAATGTTATTGTAATATTGCTTTTGGTCTCAGTGTTCTTCACTGTGGCCATGATGCCCCTTTAAATTTACATCTGAATGACCTTGTCCTCAAAATAACTCCATTTCAGGCCTGTGAGGCCTCATATTTAATGCACAGACATGCGAGTGGTATCAGTCTTCTCTCCTCAAGAGGATCCAATAATAATAAAACAATGTTTATGAGTGTCATTTAGTATAACTGCACATTTATTTTCTTTGCTTTCATCTCTTTTAAACGTACTGCAGAGGCATGAAGTATATCATGGTAGTATCTTGGTCGTAACCTTCTCTAAAATAGTCACACTGGACTCAGAAACACATAAAAGAGTGTGAATAAAATAAACACTCAAATTGGTTTGAAGCTAATTTTAGCAGAGAAACTCTAAAATCAGCTGTCTGGGCCAGAGAAAAGCACAAATAAGGACAAGTTCTCATAAATGTGACAGTTACGCTTGTGAGGAGACTCGTATTCGAGAGGAATTTTCCCAGCAGACTTTGCCTCGTCTTCCTGTGCGTGTCAGGTGATTGACAGCGAGCAGTGTGTGTAAAGTGATGTGTGCAGTCACATGAAAACACTCGACGAGGGCACAATGAAGTCATGATCAAATGGCAACCTCCAAACAAATTAGCCATTTAAAATTCAGAGTTAGGGATTATCTTGATCTATTGAAGCCGTTTTTTTTTTTCATGCTGCTGAAGGATGAATGGCAGCAAATGAGTTTTTCTAAAAGGAGGGAAATGAGGGTTTATATCTGCAACACGGTTCAGACACCAGCAGGAGGAAGAATGAGAAGAAGAGCTGCAAACTTCTGCTTTATTTGAGTTTTCTGTGGTTAGATAATACCAACATTTATTCCTGAATCATTTAGACGCCATAAATGAACAAAAATCTGTGTATTACTTTGATAAATGTTGATAAAGGTTACTGGATTATAAGGATGAGGCAGAGCTGCAGAGTGATAATCATATTCTTACTTGATTTCCTGGTTTTAATTTGGCAAATTGGACCTTTAATTAGTTTCTCAGCGCTTTCATCACTAAGCAGGGTGTTTTCTGTATCTGCGTCATTGAGCAGCTGCATGAATATCAAACTCTACTTTAAAGTGAAATGAAAATGTACTGACTTTTATACTCAGTGATAGCTGATATAAAATAATATCACAGACGGCTGGTTGGTGTTAATGTGAATGTAAACATACAAAGCATCATGAAACACTGACACTGACCGTTAAAGTTTGTTAAGACTGCTGGAAACTGAGAACATCCAACATATGAAGCAGCTTTTGTAGTTTTGTTTGGTTCATGCGAAGAATAAAATGCAGTTTTTCCATCAGAATTACCTGAAACTTTGGTTTGATTAACTGCTTTTCAAGAAAACTAAGAACAGTTCTTTTGTGCTGTTGTTGTCTGTGTGTGAAGGTCTTTGCAGATCAATCAAATTAGGTCAATGATGTATGAAAAAATAATGGCTGATTGTTTCTCATTGTGCATGACTGTGCAGTGTTATTTGTCAGTCCATCATTTGTTCACTCTTTTCTGTTACTCCACATTTATTTCATCATTTATGTGTCGAAGCACAATGAACATTTACATTTTAAAAAAATGATGGCTGTAATAAAATGCTGTAGGTATCAATAAAACAGAAATATTAAGAGAACTCACCAAAGATTTCCTGAACTTTTTTAAAGTACCATCCTGTTAAAAGAGGCTTTTTGGGAACTTAATTCAGATGTCCCGAGTTCCTGCAAAGGTTCCTACTTTTGAGGAAAAGTTCTTGCAGCAGAATTATCGCTCAAACCCCATTATTAAATATTTTGAAGCTCTGCGTTTGATGTCTGCAGATTTCGAGGGAAATATCTGGCTCTTCAGCTCCATGTTCATTATCGAGTCACTAACTGTGTCTGCTGTTTGGTGTTGGGCATGAAGCATATGAGGCTTTTAGAGCTTTTGTGCTGCAAAACAGATGCAATTTAGTCACAGAAGTTATATTATCAGAGCACATTTAAATCACTGAACAGACTGCAACCCACTGTTGTGCTGCTTGTTGCTTCTGCTGATCAATCAGCTTGTAGAAATTAAATAATTCGATAAACTGAAATAGCAGCAGATGGACGAAGTTTGCAATTAACAGATGATGAATGCAGAACATTTAGCAGCTAAGGAGTCAGATATTTAGTCTCAGGAGCTGCTGAAGAGCAAACACAGAGTGAATATCAGACTTAAATTCATCAGTTGGACACAAACAAGCCTCCAAATGAATACTAATGTTGCCATTTGTGTAAATAGGCCATCGTTCGCTAAGATGTTGGCATAACGACTTTGTAAATTGATTACAGTGTGGAGTCCATATCAGCACTTGAGTCTGTGATGTTCTTGTGCTGCTCGCAGATCAGCACTGAGGCATAGTCTCCACTTCTTCTTTTTCAGACCACAGAAGAATCTCTCACAGCTTCTGTTGGCTTTATCAATCAATTTTAACGTCGAGTGCAAATAGCGTCAACACACAAGGTCTCTGGGCTGATAACAGAGAGGAGCATTTGAGACCGTGCCCATGCTGTTTCTGTTCCAACAAAGAAAACTTCTTTCTCACACTTCATCGTACTCTTTCCCTGCGGCGATATTTATTTTTTACACAGGAATCCCACGACTTCCCAAGAAGCAACATGACTGCGGCGCACATGAGATGAACACATAAAGAAAAGAATAAACCTGGAAAGACAAGTGAGGATTTTTTTCAAACGTGTAAAGACTTCTAAAAGTTTGGTTATTGGTGCTGAGATCAGAGGTCTCGCATCGCCCAAAAAACAAGCAACACACACCGACACGTAAACACACGACCTCTCTGCCCTGCTCTGATGTTTTCTCCTGGTGCCAGTATCTTTCAACGGCTGTAAATAAACAGCTATAGGCTAATGGGATCTGGTCAAGGGAGTGTGTGCACTGACGCCAGCAAACACACACATTACACAAAAGACATCTGTCTCTTTACCTGCTGCAGTGCAAATCAAATTCATGTGAAGCAGCAGAAAAGAGCAGTAAATGCAAATCCTTGAAAGGATGGAAAGCTGACATCTAATCGCACACATTGAGCCATTAGGATGAATTATTGATGCATGCTCATATTTATGCAGGTAATAATAGGAAAAGTGTTAATCTTTTCACCCAACCTACAGCACAAAGTGCCTCTATCACTGTTCCATGCTCGGTGGCTTTATATTAATCAGAAACAGACAGCAAAGCAGCCTCCCGTATGTATCAAATTAACAGTTCTGGCAGTTTCCCAGCAAGTGCATTATGGGAAGACATCTTCAGCACTCTCTCTCTCGCTGTCTCACCTTTCTTCCGTCTAACAAAGGTTACTGCACGGTCTGAAATCTCATCCCTGGACGCAGATGATCACAGTTTATTTCAGGTAGCTAGTGTGCAAGAAAACAATGCAGGCTGCTTTCTATTAAAAACTGATAAAACATGTCAATCAGACTCAGACTTCGGACAGACACGTTAAACTTTAAGCTGTACTGGTTAATTTATGGCCACTAGGAGGCAAAAAAAACCCACAATTAAATAAAATACCACATAAAATTAAAATAGAAACAGAGCTTTTACACTTGTTACAGCTAATGTGTGCCAGTTTAAATCCACAATTATGATATGAAGTTTTTTTAGCCTTGATGAGCCTGATAAATTATTGCCTAATAAAGTTGTCAAATTAAATGTTCTGGCAAACAGCAGCCTTTCTCGTTGACAAATTAAATAAAAAAATTTTCCACCTGACTAGTATTTACTGTACTTGTAGTTGTTTTGATGTTTTAGCTTCTTGGTTTTAATTTTTTTTGCTCCTGGTGTTGCAGAGGTAACATTCAGTGGCTTAATTGAGCTTTAATCCAAAAAAAAAGAGCCTATTAGATAAAAAGTTGGCAAAACTAATTAAAAATAGTCTGCATTATTAAATACACAAACACTGAAAATGCAAACAAAATAATGAACCTTGTGCACGATCCTCCAGTGGTTGCACATGATGGCACGGCCTTGAAATCTGGACCTGGTTTGTTTTTGGCCTCTGCTCTTAATGAAGTAACCTGCCACAAACCTACAGCTGTAATTTAAAAAGAAAAAAAACGCAGGCTTGCATGTGGTCTTGCAAGATAAAAGGCTGGGGGGGGGGGGGGTGTTGAAGAAGGAAAGTGTATATTTTTAAATCTTTAGAGGCGGGGAAATTCAGCCCTCCTCCATCCTCCTACACCCACTTGAATTAAAAATAATCCACTTTTTCCTTCGCCACAACTCGAACATTTCTCGACGGGTCTCGAGGATACTTGACCACATGACGCATTAACTGATTTTTTTTCTTCCCCCTCTGAGACGCAGCTGTTTCATGTCCCATTACAGTGCGTTTGAAAGGGAGGCGATTAAAGCATCAACATCCCTGCTTTTCCCCGCTGACATCTTTAATGAGAAACATATTTCAACCAAACATAAAGCCTTTTTTTTTTTGGAAAAACTTTCCACTGATTGCATTTAAATGGATCCCATGAAGCGTGGAAAAAAAAAAAAAGATTTAAATTTGTTTTTAAGACTGCCTTGTCACATGACGCAGGTTATTCAATTTCACACATACACACCGACGCGCTCATCTCCTATACCGAGCATATGTTTGATTTTATGACAACTTCTGCCATTCTCCCTGCAAACATTATTGCATCAGGGTTTATGGGCTTTCCAAGGCAAACAAGGCTGTCATTCCCGATCATATTCTCTGATTTATACCATTTCTAACTCCATTGTAGTGCTGTGCTGATGGCTGCCTCTCATTTAAGACCTCATCCAGCTCAAGGTTCCTCAATGACATCTTAAACCCTGGACAGAAGTGGAATAAAAGAGAGGCAGAGAGGACGGCATCGAGAGCGAGTGAAGAACATTCTCTCGGAGAGACAAAGTGCAAAATGGAAGGTAAGAGTGGTAACTAAAGAGGCACTGATGGGGAGAGGCTTGAAATTGAAAGGTATGGAGTGAAAGACTCGCTGAGACTCACTTCATCATGTTCAGTATGTGAGTGACCTTCAGGTTTCTTCACGTATTTGTGCGTCCATGATTGTTGTTTTTGCAACAGGGCAACAAGGATGAAGAGAGGTTTGAACACACACACACACACAACTTTCACTACAGTTGGTTAGATGAGTTGAGTCGACCCAAAACACCTCGATGTCAAACTTAAATCTGAAAAAAAAAAAACCTTCATCGAGGCTGCTGTGTGTGTGAAAACATCTCCGTGTTGGCAGGTTTGAACATGTATGTTGACACAATCACACACAGGTGAGAAAACAAACTGTGGAGCTGAAAGCTGAACTCCTGTCAGACGAACATTACAACCTGAGGCCTCGTTGGACTGCAGAGAGATTCAATTTCAATCAAAAGACTTTTTTTTTGGTACGAAGCCTCCGTATTGAGGTGAATTCACGAACTGACACATTTTGCAGAATGCTTACAAAGACTTGTGGCTCGAGTCGGATTTGGACTTGAATTGTGTTTGATTCTTGTCTCAGGTGACCTGAGGCTTTGACTCGTCCTGTAGAATTGACATGTGTCCTTATGGATGTGAGACTTTTGAGAGTTTAGACTTTTTTTAAAATAGTCGAGACTTGACTCTGACTTGTCCTGAAAGATTTGAGACTAAACTGAGTCGAGCCTTTAAAAACAATTTTACCAGATTTTTTCCAGACTCAAGACTTGACTCAGTCTTTACTTTAAAGACTTGAGACCTGATCTGACAAGACTGGAGATTAGACTTCTCTATATCACCTTAAATGACTTACATTTGGATCGGAAAGGCAATCCATGACTTACAGTCGACTTGAGACCTGCCTGAACAAGACTTTTGATTGACTCGAGCATGTCTCGACTCATCTGAGACTTGAATTTGGCTCGAGTTATGGCTTGACACTTGATCGACAAGTGAAGTCAATAGACAGAAGTCATGTTTCAAGTCTTAGTCTTAAGCCTAAACCATATCAAATATAAATTATAAAGTAATTTTCACAATTCAAAGCAAGTCATTAAGTCTTGACAAATCTTGAGTAATTTGAGTTTTAATTCAAGTCTCAGAGACTTGAGACTCATTTGAATCGGGGCAAACAGTCTGAATTGTTTCCTGGCTGGTCCTGTTGGAGTAAAATTGCACATTTTTTTCCTTTTTCCATTTCATTTCCTTTTGTTTACACCTCGGTTGTTTTGACTAAACCCTCATATTCCCTCAGCCGCCTCTCCGACTCTTTTGTTCTGTTGTTGTTGTTGTTCTAAGTTTTTTTTTTGTCGTGGTTTCCCCATACGGTTACACTCTAATCTTTACACACCGCCATCTTACATTGAAATTAAATAATCAAACAATACAAAGCTTCAGCGGATACTCAGAGATTTGCATGTGATGCCAGGTTTAATTGTTTTCTTTTGGTCAGGTTTAATTTTATGTATCTTTGTCTCTAATATTTGGTTTTTGATGTCTCTAACAGCCTGAACAGACTCTGCTTCCGTCTGTGCAGACACTGAGCAGGCTGCACTGTCTTGTCTCATGCATTCATGACTTCTTGAAAACACACACAGAGTGGAGCTCGGTCCGGACCTGGAGACCACCCTGCCGGTGTTTTTACAGAGCAGGGTCTCCACCTCTACAACCAACACACCACACACTTTGCTTGCCCTCCAGAATAAACCAGACAAACTAAACTCAGACGTCTGGCTTCTTTGATGTCGAGCAGCCTGGACTGAGCGAGGCAAGAGAGATTATTTTAAAAAGTTTGTTTTACCAAGTTTTTTTTTTTTACTGATGTGACTGGCTGATGTGGAGAAACTTGTTATGTGACTGTTAATTAGAGGGTGACAAATGTGTCTTTTTAACACTTTTGGATAAATGCTCGTAGCTTTTTCATGTAAAAGAGATAAAATCACCAGTTCAAGTTTAAGGTACTTGTTCTTTTTTTTTCTTGAGCTTTTCTGTTTCATTGCTGCTGTCTGTCATCATTTTACAACATTTAACGTTTGTGGCACTGAAACCCACGAATGTCATGAGGCTTGAAATCACGGTTTGAGGAGAAACGTCAGTGACAGTAAAGGCTTTAAAATCTTCTGTGACCACTGGCCTTAACCTCCTTTAAAAAATTGCCAGCGCTCTGTAATTAATTTTAGTTTTGATTTCAACAGATGTTACATGTCCTTCGATGGTTTTTTGGGTTTTACCTTGACAGAGGAAAGAAAAGTCTGTATCATCACAGAAATGTCACTAATTAAGGACCTAAACCGACAATTCAATCAATTCAAACAAAAGTCAGAGTGAAAGACGTGAACCTCGGTGTCTTGTTGCATTCACATTTCTGCAACTATCACTTATTCTGTCACTTCATCCCTCTGTTAAAAAAAACTGGGGCAATTTGACATCAGCGTGTGCTAAAAGAAGCCGTGAAGACACATCCAGTTTCCAGTTTTGGCGTATTTGCTACACTTATAAAAGTGTGAGACATGTTGACACTGAGGAATGGAAAGTATTTTTTTTAAGGGAGAAAATAAAGTTCAGTCTGCATATTTTGAACGTGTCTGAATGCGAAGGGAGGTTTTTTTTTACTTGAAATCCTTTTTTTATGCTTTCGATCTCTGTCACCTATTTTCCACGAGTCACTTTTTTTTTTTTTTTTGCATCTAAGGATCTTTTCAGTTATTATTTCAGACGTGATTCAAGGGCGTAAGTACATGAAAAGACCCCCCCGGGTGTTTTTATCAGAAAGGGACTGAATTTTGTCCAAAAACTCTTAGATTTTTTTAAAATATTCAGCTCTTTTCACAAAGTTCAGAACAACCACATACATTTCACCCCCCTCTGCTTCGCAATGAAAGCACATGTAAACAAAAGGCCGCAATTAAATGTGTCATTTTTGACACGGCTAACTGTTACCGCGGCTGGTGGCTTACTCGTGTGTAGGTGTGTGTCAGGAAAAAGGTCCGTTGGGCTTACGGTGAATTCTGCACGCTGTAGTAAAACAGCCCTAATACAACGTGACACCTTAAATGGTCTCATTTCCTCTCAGCTCCGTTTATGCATGAAGCCCCTGAGATGTTGTTTATAAGACCTTCTAAAAATATGGATCAGCTGCGTCGCCACATGTTTTCACCCTCGCCTGCGTTTTCCCCTTTTTCCGAGATCCTGTCTTTCCTTTCAGGGGGTGCAACATTTGAAATGTTGTCGCTGTCACAAGTGCCTTAAATGTCACCTGGTGTCACTGCTTAGTTGGGTGTCAGGCGAGAAAAGGCACCGGCGGTGTGCCAGCTCTAAAGTCCTTCTCCGCATACATCACTCTGTGGTGGAGCCCAAAATAAACAGATTGATCTCTGCTTCACCTCTTCAGGGATTTTTCATTGAAATACCTGTTTTTTTTTTAGAGCCTGTGTATGTGAGGGGGTGCTTTTGTGCAGCCATACGGTTGTTTATAGATGAAAAATTGTGGCATGAAATGAACAGACGGACAGTTGAATTGGCCTACGAGTCTTTATTTTAAGCAACTCTGGACATTTCTTGTTCAAGAGTCAATCCAACGAGTACAAAGAGGCTCGTAACGAACACAAAGACACACACATTGACTACACAAAGGGCTTGCCTGTGATTTAGCTGTCTCTCTGCTTAATTTGTAGGTGGATTGTTAGTGTAATCTGAAACACCTGAGGGCAGCGGCGTGTTCCAAGGTTATTTAAGCCTGGCTGCAGTTCAGCTCTCACGCTCTCTGTCTGCTGAGTCTGAAGCTCCTCTCTGCAGCTCTTCTGTTTGCTTAAGATTTCTTTGGTTGTCTTTATGTCATTTTGACGTCTTACTGCCTCCACACACACACACACACATCTCATGCAATCAACACCTCGCATCTTAATTATCTTTAGTTGACAAATTTGATGGTGTAACCGTCTGCAAAAAGAGACAAATGACAACTATAAAAGAACACAAATGGCTGCGAAGAGTTGCTAAAACTTTAACGGCATGTAAATAAATTAGAGGAGAGACAAAAGGACAACAAAGAATGAAAACTACAAAAAGATGCAAAACCTTTGGAGTCAAAACGATCACAAAACATGAAAAATTACTGGCAAAAAGAGGAGAAAAGAAAGACAGAGAAATACGAAACAGACTTACAAGGTCCACAGAGAGATGCAGAACTTCTACAGAAAGACAAAAAAAACCTGAAGGAGACACAAAATGACATTAGAAAGACACACAAAAGGCAACAAAGAGAGACAAAAGAACTACAGACAAATGCAGAAAGACTACAAAAGGAAGCAAAAGCACGAGGAGAAGCAGAGTGTCTACAAAGTAACACAGCTGAATTATTTGTAGCTGCTTCTTTGTCTTTTTGTAGCCTCGCTCGTGATGGGTCTCTGCAGTCCGGGTGTGTTAGCGTCTCACAATCCACTCGTGCTTTAACAGCATGCAAACATTGTGACTCGCTTTCTTTATTTCCACGCAGACTGAGCGCTCGCTTGAATGCACAGGAACTGAAAGAGTCTTTGTGTGTCTGCGGGGCTGCGAGCAGGCCTCGAGCTCTCACCTTGGCTGCTCGCTCTGCTCGCTTGTTAATACCACTCCTGGGATGCCACCTCCCCCGTCGCCCTTCCCCTCCTTCAGACCAGGTGATTAGGAACTTTACAGAAGTTCCTTGTTCTCTTTGCACTTTCTCTTCATTCCCTTACCTCCAGGCATCAAGGGAAATGAAGGTAATCCACTGACAGTTTGCCAGGTGAGGTTGAACAATGGAAAAATGGAAGGAAGTGGAAGGTGCATGTGATTCATCATGAGGCTCCTCTCATTTTGCAGGAGTACGCCTGGCACAGCTGTTTGAAATGGCACCCCTCGCCTGCAGACTTTGGGGAAGGGCGCTTTATGAAGATGCATGAGTCGGAAAACAGACTATTAAAGTTAGTGAGAGTTCATTAACCTTGTAAAAGTAGGCTCTGGCTCCCATAAAGCGCCATATTTCAGGATTTTGCCCATCATTTTTTATCATAAGTGCTCTTGGTGGCCTGATAGTTCATTTCACACGTGACAAGCATTAAATGAGACAAAGACAATAGGAGTTGGAGCTGTGCACACGTGGCAGCTAATGACTGATTTTGTGGCTTGTTATCTCGGAGGAATTAAACCTCGCACTCCAGCAGTTCATCTGGTTTCCAGCACAAACCTTTCAAAGTGTGTTTTTCTTCTCTCTCTCTCTCTCTCTCTCTCACTCTCTCTTTTTTTATTTTTTTTTTATTTGCACTCTAACTTAGGAACACCACAAGCTGAGAATAAATTAGAAAACACAGAAGGTAATAGCAATCAATGTGTTGTTGCCGGGCTAACATGCCTAATCATGGACAACTCAGAGGGGGGTGCCGCGCTAAGTGATATGACTCCATCGGTCTACGAGGACGGATGTTGTGGAGGAAATGGAAGCCATGAGCAAAACCAGCGTGGCAGCTTTGACTTGTAGACAAAGCGATTATAGTTTCTGTGCCATCTGGGTGAGTCATCTGCCGTCTCCCATCACTGTACACCAGGTTCTTACAGCCATCATCGTTCTCATCCACGCTGCTGGATGTCCCCCTCTGGCCCGGCTCCACTTCTGATTTTTATCTTCAGAACATTACTGTCACTGCGGCGTTAAAAAAGCCTGCTATTAAAACAAACATGGAGGCCGCGGAGCTCCGACAGCAGGGAGTGTGGAGCTTCTCTGATGCTGCTGTTTGGTTTTTTTGGATGAAAATATTTTTGGAGGTTTGATTCTTATTGACCTGTTTGTTCGGATATTAACCTTGGCATACTGGGACAATCTCTGCTAAGTTATGGATAGAAAATAATGATTAATTCTGAGCAGATGTACAAACATGCTAGAGAGAAATATTCCTGCATGTGACTGCTGGCTTTATTAATGAAATGTTAGAGGCAGGAACTCTCTCCGCTTTGTATTTGTGTGTGTGGCATGACGGTCTCCTCCCTCCTGACAAAAAAAGCCACAGCCCACGAGCAAAACAAGCCTGTAATTTAACATCAGAGTGACGTCTTTTAAAAGGGGGGGTTTAGCGTCGGAGGTGGTGGTGGTGGGGGGGGGACTTCCTGTCACTGTGCCCACATCAGTGTCAACAACCAGGAGTGACTAATCGTGGTCAACGCATCAGAGTGTATCTTTGGTGCCAATCGCTCAGTCTGACGTCCTGCAGCCTCGCACCTCCTCCTCCTCGGGGGGGGCTGTTCGGTCTCCCACTGTGAGGCCAAACAGCTGGCAGCTGCATCTGTCTGCGGGGGGGGGGACAGAGGTGGAACATCCAGAGCTGGACACAGTCAGCGGGCAGACAAACTGGGAGTTATTATACCGACCGTGTGGTGTCTCAGTGTGTGTCTGTGTACTTGTGTGTTATGTGTGTGTGAACTGTGACACACATGTTGTTCCTGTCCTGTCCTGTCCACCTTTTTATTATGGATTTTTAATTTTAACACATATATTTAAATTAATATTAATTATCTAAATGTGAATAGCCATAGTGTGCGTGTGTGTGTGTGTGTGTGTGTGTGGCGTGCTCATAGCAGGCGCCGCCTCCTGCTGCCTCGTACAACCACAAGCAAAGAGAAGATAAAAACTTTAAAGTCTTCAGTTCTGCCACATCAGTGATCCTGACAGCTGCAGCAGCCGTCGCCGCTTCGCTCCACACAGCTTAGGAACCAGCCAATAAGGGGCAAGTTACTTTATTATTATTTTTCTTTTTATCTGATATAAATCATTAAAGTTTGTTTGTTAACTTGCCCCTGGCTTCCTGTCATTTTTTTTCAAAAGCGACCCGTGGTCTGAGAGTTGGATATTCCTGGTTTAATCTGAATGACTCTTTCAAGTTCGGCCATTTTGTAACAGCACTTCTGACCAGGCTTTGATGATGATGATGATGATATCTATAGTGTGGTACAGAAACTATTTTCAAAGTACTTCAAAAAGCCGGCGATGGGGCTAAAAATACCCCCCTGAGTTTATTCTATGTAAGTAAAGCCTATGTGTGTGGGGGAAAAAAAAAAAAAAAGCTGTCAGAAAACTTCTGATCCGCAAGACGAGCAGCAGCTTTCAGGAATACAAAGCACCGCTGCTCATAGTTCCCACTTATTTCCTTTTAATTGGTGGAAGGCTCTCATTATCCTGCATGTGGACGGATGGAAGTTTTTCTTGTGAGCCAGCGCTCCGGTTTGTTGATGGAAGAGGGAACTTCACTTCGCCATCGGCACCAGAGACACGAGCACAAACAACATCAAGGCTGTTTATAATACGCCGAAGTCCACTCAATTCCCTCAAATCATTTAAAAGTTCCCCGTTTTTTAATTGAGAGCTTGCGCATGAGAGGGAGCCATGTTTGTCTCGGTCCTCGGCGAGCGCGTTCATGACTCAGATCTCCGCTTACCTCGCCAAAGCTGGATGCCAGCTCGTTATGCACATCCCTTGCACTCATTTGCGTGAAATCAGAAGATGAGAGGAATTAGTTCCTGTCTCTTTTAACCCCCCCCCCTCCATCCTTTTCTTCATCTTGTAGGAGTGCAGATGTGGTGGGTCCTTTGAGGGCCCATCTGTTGTGCTGTTGTAGCTTTGGCCCAGACGGCGTCTGACTGGGGGCCAAATGATTAGGCCGTCATCCAAGGCAATCCACCCAGGTAGCCGCGGCTCCACCGCCCTGACCGGCCCTATCAAGAGGAGGCAGGAGACGGATGTTAGACCAAACGCATCATGCAAAGCCGTAAGTCCAGCTAAAACCAGAAGAGGTTTTACACGGATATTCGCAAGCTGATGACGTGAAAAACCCTCAAGTCTCTGCCGGTTTCACTTCAAGCTCGGAGAACAATGAGTCTGTCGCATGTTTTAACGCTGGCGAGGAGGAGACGAAGCCGCCGAAGGCCTCAGAGACACGAGCTGCACTCTTTGATCCGCCGCAGAGATCTGGGATCAAGTTGTGAAGCTGAGAGGAAACTCTTTGGCCGAGTGAGCAAATGAAATTAAAAGTTAAAACAATATTAATGCTCCCTTTTTTTTATTGTGCTGCATTATTTTATTCTTTCCCTTCCAACAGAAATATTAGTCACCAAAAAACTCATTATTCATCATCATAAGAGCTAAAGAGCCAAACGACAGCCTGTTTAGATAATAAACGATGGTGCTGCATAGAGGATTATGGAGCTGGTGAAACCCTGTTGTGTCAGTGAGGGACAGTTCACTCTGGATTATGATCCGTTTTCTTTGAAGGGTTTTGATTTGAGGAGCAAATTTAGCTTTTTCACATCTGAACTTTCCACTCGTCCACCTGTCCTGTAATTATCCTTCACAACACAGAAAAAAAGGTTTCTTATGAGCAGATAAAAAGAGATGGTAACTGACAAAATAAATCTCTAAAACAAGGAATCATCAAATAAGTTTGCACAGGATTATTTTTTCTAAAAAAAGATGAATCTGCTGATTATTTCCTCCAATAGTCAATAGATCATTTGGTATGAATAAATTCTGAAAGGATTAAAAACGCCATGTTTACCCAGAACCCACAGGGACACCTTCACAATATCGAACCAACAGTCCAAACCTAAAAATAATCAGAGAATAAAGTTATTAAAAAGGAAAAACTTCAAGTCTGTATTTGTTAAATCCAACCTGGGATTGAATGCTGACTGTGCAGATTTCCACTGAAGACAAAGCTTAGATGTTAGTGGAGTTTTGGTGCAGAGAAATTGAGAAATTAACATTTTTTTATTCGATTTGGAGGTCTTGCTGATTCATCTTTACATTTTAGAGTTTTCTTGCTTCACCGTTGCAGAGGCCACACGGTGAACTGTCACATCTGTTCACTAACAGCTCTCTGAATAACTCAAATCTCCACTGCATCAGAAAATACCCAGATGGCAGGCACCCAAATGCAGTCATTACCAGGAGCCTGATCCACCTCATCGTGCTCCTCTCCACAGGCTGCAGCTTCAGTCTGAGGTCCTTCCAGATCACCGAGCTCCTGCAGGAGTCGTGGAGAGAGAGAGAGAGAGAGAGAGAGAGAGGCCGGCCTCCCTGCAGAGAAACCTCATTTCACCTGATTGTGTCCTCGATCTCGCTCCATCATTCAGCACCCGGACCTGGTGACCATCAGTCAGGGTCAGAATGAAGACAGACTACTGAAGACTGACTCCAGAGCAGCCTTCTTTTTTTACAGCTTACATCCCTCTGAGGAACTCAATTTCAACATATTCACTAAATCTTTGTCTCTCTCTTCTTTTTTTTAATACTATCTCTCACAAGTCCCCCAACTTTATGAAAGTGTGAAATTACTGCAGAGCCCCTTTAATAGAATATCAGCTTCCAGATTCATATTATCCTGAATGGACCATTACGTTCCGTACATGGCTATAAGGCTCAGAAATTAGGAACAATCAATCAAGAAATAATACCTTTTTTATACGATGGTGGGAACATTTACGGGTTTACTTACAGTACAGTATTGCACAGAAGGATAATTTCTTCGTTCCTTCATCTTCTCCCCTCCCCCCCCTGACTCCCATATTTATCCAAAATCCCTAAATCAGCCACATTTGCACCGACACCTCCGTTACTCAGAACTACAGACTGACTTTTCAATAACGTTTCATTCTTCAGCTTCTCCAAAGACACTGCAGAAACTCCGCTGTCATCATCTCCTGCAGGCAGTTATCATCTCTAAATAAAGCACCGCGGCTCGTCTGGTATCATTATGTCATCGATTCGGCACTTTTTCTCTTGAACTTTTGATTTTTTTTTTTTTTTGTCGGTCGGTGCATATAAAACACTCCCAGTCGATGTAATTGCACCATCATGTCCTCTTTATTGGTTTCTCGGAAATTTTCCAAACAGAGCTTCGCTGAGTGTCACTGGAGGTCAGATTTAAAAACAGAGGGCTTGTTTTTTTTTAAAGAATCCTCTTCATCTTCTTTCTTTGTCATTTCAGATCAAGGCCAGACTCTCAGGTAGCAATCGTCTGGGGGTTCATTTAATTTTTTTCCCTTGTGAAAATGACAAATTCAGGCTTCATTTACAATATAATTACATTTTCTCCCGTCGCTGCATGTGACAGGTGAACAAAAAGGTGAATAAAGAAACTCATTAACAAGAAAAACAGGAATCTTAAAACTCTTGGTTGTACTTTTGGACCATCATCACCATGACCTTGGTTGAGAGTACGCACCTGTGTCTCTTCTTCCTAAAGAGGGTCAAAAAAGTCCATCTGTCTTCTCAGATTGAGGTGAACTTCTGGTTTTCACACAGTTTGTTGTGACGGCTGCTCTTTTTAAAACCAGTGAGCACTAAGTCGCCTTCCTGGAGAATAACAACAACAAGTAAAGTCTGCAAAGCTTGCACAGCATCACCAAGAGCATCTCAGCCACAGACAGTTCAACCTCCAAACCTCCAGGAGGCGCTGTGGCCTCCTCTGCCCACTAATCATCAGGAAACTGGCACTGAATTTGTAAAGGCTCCTGGCTGGTTAGGATCAAAACAATGATAAACTTCTCCACAAACAGTTCTGGTTAATTTGTTAATCAATATTAACATTTCTTACCAATAATAAACCCGCTAATATCAGGAAACAGTGTTTTTACGTTGCTGAACGGCATATTTACATTTGCTTTGCATTCATGGCTGACGGAGCAGAATATTTAAAAAGTTTGAACTGATAATGTCAAATTTGATTAACAGGCAGTAAAACAATCTGCATAAAACAGAAGTTCTGTGTAAAAGAGGCGACAACAGGAACTTTGTTAACAAAAAACTCTTAAAATGAACCTTATTAAGCAAAGGTAACATCCTTTATCGTTATAAAAATACAATATTTGTAAATACTGACCATAAAAAAATGATTTTTTTTACATCTTATGGTGAATTATAGAGTGTATATGACTCACTGACCTCCAGTAACCTTCCTTATTGTTGATACTGTTCATACTGTGTTTATATTTATTGAATAGATTTGTACATTATTCTGCACTTTGCTGCTTTTTGAACTGTTGCTCAGATGCCGAGCTGCGTTTTGTCCTCTCACTATCTGTTCTGTATGCAACAACATTCAAAACGGATCAAATCTAATCTGATGAATTCAATGAGCCTGCACAAAGGTTACCA